>CAWUFW010019217.1:0-193959 GCA_963921515.1 Calotriton arnoldi | reverse complement strand
GGTGCATGTGTCCAAACTGGGGTGTTGCAATCCAACAGACACCAGACAGATGGGTGCAAGGCCATGTGGGATGTGAGTGCCATGGTTGGCATCAGACTGACAATTGGCTTCTCCTGTTCAGTTAGGGCACTTTTAGCAATGTACAACTAATGATGCCAGGGCTTGCTCTGTAATGTGCTGTGCTCACAGTGGTGTGTGCGTTTGGTGCAGGTGACTGATGTCTGTCTGTTTCCCCATTGTTTGCAGATACATCCACGGCCACGGAAGGGGACAGCTCCACGGACCAGGAGGAGCCAGAGAGCCAGACTGGGTCAGCAGCCGAGGAGTGGTCGGAGGGACCCAGTGGCACGGAGGCGAGGGAGCCACACCGAGGAGTCCTCAGCACCATCCACCTCAGCTGAGGATCAGAGCAACTCGGAGGATGACTCCCTTGTGGAGGCGGGTGTCAGCAGCCACCACACCCCAGCTAGTGTTGCTGTCCCCGCCACCACCAGCACCACCACCGCCCTCCCATCGGCTCCCATTCCCCAGGTCCGTGGAGGCTCCCATGTTCGGGAGCGTGTCTCCTTTGGGCCAGGCACCGCACCCCCTGCCCCTGTGTCCCCTGCTGCCCTGAGTGAGGAGTCTGTGTACCTCCTTCGCCAGCTCCATGTAGGGCAGACAGCCATGCTGAGTGTCCTCCATGCGCACACCGCACTGTTGACTCAGCTGGTGTCGTTCATGGAGGGCATCTCATCGGGCATGTCTGACCTACAGAGGGGCAATAGGTCCATGGACTCCTCCCTGGCACGGCAGCAGTGTCCTCCTCAGACAGTCCCTCACCCCTCCTGCCTCTGCTCCATCCACACTCCCCAGCACCTTACCCGTCCCAAGCACACACACACGCGGCACAGGCACACACCAGCACACACACGTCCAGCACACAGACACACATGCCACAAACAAAACGCACACGTACGCACAGTCAGGGGACTGAAACCAGACTCACAGGGGATGGGGCCCTGGAACACACACACGCATCCACGAGCACTGCGCAGCCCTCAGTTGCCTCTCCCTCCAAAGCACCCTCCCTTGCCTCACCTGCAACCCCAAAGACCCAGCGCCTCTTCCTCAGTGACCTCGGCCTCTTCCCCTCTGATCCAGCTGCTCCAGCATCCAGGGTGAAGAGGAAGCCCCCACACAGAGCAGAGTGCCCCTCGCCCCCGGACACCCTCCCCCAGGCGCAGACAGACTGAGGCCCCCACTCGCAAGTCCCCCGGGTGTTAAGAGCAAGACCCCGCCGCCGCCCTGCAGCTCAAGCACCAGGTCTCCTTCCTCCATCCCTCAGGCCCCCACTCCACAGGTGCCCCCACCACACCCTGCCCCAGGTTCCCCCACCCACAGATATACCATCCCCAAGAGGCTCCGGCCTTCTCCCCTGCCACTTGCTCTCCCGGCACCACACCCCCTGCTGCGCTTGTCTGTGCCACTGATGTGGTGAGGGTGTCCTCCCCCTCTGTCCAGCCCACCTTGCCTGTTCCCCATTCTCCTCCCTGGTGGTAGGCACTGCAGTGGAGTCCACTACCACCCTGTCTGACTTGGGCACTGCAGTGGCGGACCTGTCCACTCCATCTGCAGGGTCCACTGCAGTCGTGCCGGCACCCACAACATCTGAGCCATGCCCCCAGTTGTGCCGGCACACACCATGTCAGACACCTCCACTGCAGTTGTCAGTGGCTCTCCAGCACCCACCACCCCTTCCCTGCTTCCTCCTGGTGAGCCCTGATCCTGTCCCTGCGGTGCCTGGCCTACCCCCGGTTGCCCCTCCTAGTGGATTGTCCCTGGTTTTGTGCAGGCATGTGTAGGGTGGCATCTGCCACTGTCACCCACTTGTGACTTTGTTGATGGACTGGCCATTGGCCTTTGTTTATGTTCTACCGGACTTCTACTTTTAATGCCACATATGCTGAATAAAGCAACTTTCTGTTCTCTAGTGCTTTTGCTTCTGATGTACATGATGTTGATGATGCTAACCATGCCCTTGCTGCAGTGATGGTGATATTTGGTCTCATGATAATGAAGTGTTACTGTGCAGGAACCCATGTGGTCCAGGGGGAATGTGTCCTATCCTGTGGTGTATCCATGTCATCCATAGGAGCATCTGAGGGTGTCATGTGTTCAGTATTTGGCAATGGGATTTCCTACTTAGATTGGCTATTTCACATCTGTGGCTTCCACCCCTGCACATCTGTTGGGCCTGCCATTGTTCAATTCGTCTACTTCCCTGACCGTGTGGCCATCTCCAGTGGACATGCAGGTTTGGGCATCAATGGGGAAGGACTCATCTGTGTTGTCAGTGCAACATTGCTATACAAGTGTGTTGGAGCTGTGCTGATGATTCCGTTGGCACTTCCATGACCATGCTGATGTTACGGGAGCCCTCATTTGGTGCTAATTGTTGATTGTGTGACCAAGTGCTCAGCTGACATGATGGGGCCCTACTGAGGCAACATATGGCACAGCTTTCCTCACACAGGAGTGGAGTCCCCTCATGGCAGTGTGTACTCCTGTGACATTGCCTGCGCCCAAGGTGTGTGTTGTATGTGCATGTCTGTGTGTTCACTTCCGTTTAGCTGTGCATGCTGTGATCCCTAGTGTTGTACCTGTTTGTGATGCTAGCTGAGTTGAGCTATGTTCCCCCAAAGTCTTCTCCCAGGGTTCTCTGTGATGTGGGTGCATGGCACATTTCTGGTCATCAGGGTGTCACCCATAGGTGTGTTTGCTGTCAGGGCTGAGTTTGTGTGCAGACGCAGATGGGTCACAGTCAGGTTTCCCCTTGGCACTTGTTGTTTGCCCCTGTCATGTGATTTCCAGTTTGTGTTATCTTTCAGTGATTGTGACACGTTGTGTGTGTGACTGCTGGCACTCCTCAGGGTCCGGGCTGCAATGTTGGTTGTTGTCTATGTGTGTTCTTTGTGGGTGACCTTGGCTTCTTCATTGGTGTGTGATTGTGGCTGGGATCCCATTGGTTGGTGTGGTATTGCCGTCATGTCCATGTACAGCGTAGTGTGCAGTGTGTCAGACATTCAGGAGTCTTGTTGAGTGTCCATGTGTGATGTGTTTCTGCACCTTGGTTCCCACCCACCACCCTGGAATAGTCATGGGTGCATGTGCAATGTCACCCAGTGCATGTGTGCTTCACTGCTGCACATTGTTGGAGGTCGAGGGGTGTGGTGTTGAGTGTGTGCAGATGAGAGTTGTTGCCCGGCTGGGCCCCTGCCTCCATGTTGGCCTTGGCTTACTGGCCATGCTGTTTGATTTGTGCTTGTGTAGGTGTGATGGTAGTTAGTTGCTCAGTACACATGACTGTAGTTCATGATGTGAACCACATTTAGCTTGTCATCACAGTGGGATTGTAATGCAGCCCAGGGTCACCACATTGTGGGGGCCCTGGGGGGTGGTGCTGTGGTGTGTCTGTGTCTTGCTGTGTCAGTTGCTGTCCCTACGTCCCTTTGTGACATGTGTGATTTGTGCTCCCTCTCATCTGACAATGCCTGCTTGCCCACATAGGGATTTGGATCCATGAGTTACCTTTGTGTGGCACTGTATGCACATCTGTATGATTGGTATTCAGGTCTCCTCATGTGTTGTGTTGGTTGCCTGGGGACACTGGCACCCCCCCTCACCTGTTGTGTATGATGTGCAGTGTGGGTCTGCCTGTTTGTGTTTGTGCATCTGCACCACTGCATTGGCATATCTTGGGTGTGCCATTGGCTGTATGTAGTTTGGTGGGTTTCCCCTGCTGTCCCTGGGACTCCTAGGTCATCGGTCAGCACAATGATCATGGTTTGTGTGTCCCATTGCTGCCATGGTATGGTATCTGTTCATCTCACATCTACAGTCTCCACAGGGTATCTGCATGTGTGTGCCCATTGGTGCAAATATGTGGGTCTGCATTCTGATGGTCACTTCTGTCATTGTGTCATTGATCATTGTTGACGGTGTCAGCCCCATGGGTGTTGTTTGTCTGCACATGGCCAAGGTATGTCTTATTTGCACTGCAGGATTTGGCTCCCCCAATTTATGTTGCAATGGGACACATACACTACTTTGCCACTGATGTGTTTGTTGTTCTGTGACCAGGAATCATCCATGCAGTTTGGCAGTTGCACCTCTTTCTTTGTCAACACTTACCTTTTGGTCACTGTGATGATTGGGGTTTGGACCCCATTGCCACAATGTTCGAAATGTGCTTCAGCTATGGACCCCACATTTACATTTTGGTCACTGTGATGATGGGGGTTTGGAACCCATTGCCACAATGTTCAAAATGTGCTTCAGCTATGGACCCCACACTTACATTTTGGTCACTGTGATGATGGGGGTTTGGACCCCATTGCCACAATGTTCAAAATGTGCTTCAGCCATGGACCCCACACTTACCTTTTGGTCACTGTGATGATGGGGGTTTGGACCCCATTGCCACATTGTTCAAAGTGTGCTTCAGCTATGGACCCCACACTTACATTTTGGTCACTGTGATGATGGGGGTTTGGAACCCATTGCCACAATGCTTAAAGTGTGCTTCAGCTATGGACCCCACACTTACCTTTTGGTCACTGTGATGATGGGGGTTTGGACCCCATTGCCACAATGTTCGAAATGTGCTTCAGCTATGGACCCCACACTTACATTTTGGTCACTGTGATGATGGGGGTTTGGACCCCATTGCCACAATGGTCATGGCCTGCTTGCATTGTGGGTGCCACACACATATATGTGTGGCACATGTGCTAGGGGGTCACATTGTATGTTCAAAGTCATGTTCGGTGTTGTAGGCATTTGACACAGTCTACACACGCTTGTCATGGTGTTGGGGGATGTCTTCTTCTTGCATTCCCTAGGTTGTGGTGTGCTGGTTGTGTCATGCATTGTCCATCCTATGAGTGGGGGTGGTAGTAGTGGTAGGCATCCAGCCCCCTGGCTAAGGGTGGTAGTAGTGGTAGGCATCCTGCCCCCCTGGGTAAGGGTGCTAGTAGTGGTAGGCATCCTGCCCACCCTGGGTGAGGTGGTAGTAGTGGTAGGCATCCAGCCCCCTGGGTAAGGGTGGTAGTAGTGGTAGGCATCCTGCCCACCCTGGGTGAGGGTGGTAGTAGTGGTAGGCATCCTGCCCCCCTGGCTAAGGGTGGTAGTAGTGGTAGGCATCCTGCCCCCCTGGCTAAGGGTGGTGGTGAGGCATCCTGCCCCCCTGGCTAAGGGTGGTAGTAGTGGTAGGCATCCTGCCCCCCTGGGTGAGGGTGGTAGTAGTGGTAGGCATCCTGCCCCCCTGGCTAAGGGTGGTAGTAGTGGTGGGCATCCTGCCCACCCTGGGTGAGGGTGGTAGTAGTGGTGGGCATCCAGCCCCCTGGCTAAGGGTGGTAGTAGTGGTAGGCATCCAGCCCCCTGGCTAGGGTGGTAGTAGTGGTAGGCATCCAGCCCCCTGGCTAAGGGTGGTAGTAGTGGTAGGCATCCTGCCCCCCTGGGTAAGGGTGGTAGTAGTGGTAGGCATCCTGCCCACCCTGGGTGAGGGTGGTAGTAGTGGTAGGCATCCTGCCCCCTGGCTAAGGGTGGTAGTAGTGGTGGGCATCCTGCCCCCCTGGCTAAGGGTGGTGGTGGGCATCCTGCCCCCCTGGCTAAGGGTGGTAGTAGTGGTAGGCATCCTGCCCCCCTGGGTAAGAGTGGTAGTAGTGGTAGGCATCCTGCCCACCCTGGTTGAGGGTGGTAGTAGTGGTAGGCATCCTGCCCCCTGGCTAAGGGTGGTAGTAGTGGTAGGCATCCTGCCCCCTGGCTAAGGGTGGTGGTAGGCATCCTGCCCCCCTGGCTAAGGGTGGTAGTAGTGGTAGGCATCCTGCCCCCCTGGGTGAGGGTGGTAGTAGTGGTAGGCATCCTGCCCCCCTGGCTAAGGGTGGTGGTGAGGCATCCTGCCCCCCTGGCTAAGGGTGGTAGTAGTGGTAGGCATCCTGCCCCCTGGGTGAGGGTGGTAGTAGTGGTAGGCATCCTGCCCCCCTGGCTAAGGGTGGTAGTAGTGGTAGGCATCCTGCCCCCCTGGCTAAGGGTGGTAGTAGTGGTAGGCATCCTGCCCCCTGGGTGAGGGTGGTAGTAGTGGTAGGCATCCTGCCCCCCTGGCTAAGGGTGGTGGTAGGCATCCTGCCCCCTGGCTAAGGGTGGTAGTAGTGGTAGGCATCCTGCCCACCCTGGGTGAGGGTGGTAGTAGTGGTAGGCATCCTGCCCCCTGGCTAAGGGTGGTAGTAGTGGTAGGCATCCTGCCCACCCTGGGTGAGGGTGGTAGTAGTGGTAGGCATCCTGCCCCCATGGCTAAGGGTGGTAGTAGTGGTAGGCATCCTGCCCCCTGGCTAAGGGTGGTGGTAGGCATCCTGCCCCCCTGGCTAAGGGTGGTAGTAGTGGTAGGCATCCTGCCCCCCTGGCTAAGGGTGGTAGTAGTGGTAGGCATCCAGCCCCCCTGGCTAAGGGTGGTAGTAGTGGTAGGCATCCTGCCCCCCTGGGTAAGGGTGGTAGTAGTGGTAGGCATCCTGCCCACCCTGGGTGAGGGTGGTAGTAGTGGTAGGCATCCTGCCCCCTGGGTAAGGGTGGTAGTAGTGGTAGGCATCCTGCCCACCCTGGCTAAGGGTGGTAGTAGTGGTAGGCATCCAGCCCCCCTGGCTAAGGGTGGTAGTAGTGGTAGGCATCCTGCCCCCCCTGGCTAGGCATCCTGCCCACCCTGGCTAAGGGTGGTAGTAGTGGTAGGCATCCAGCCCCCTGGCTAAGGGTGGTAGTAGTGGTAGGCATCCTGCCCCCTGGGTAGGGGTGGTAGTAGTGGTAGGCATCCTGCCCACCCTGGGTGAGGGTGGTAGTAGTGGTAGGCATCCTGCCCCCTGGCTAAGGGTGGTAGTAGTGGTAGGCATCCTGCCCCCCTGGCTAAGGGTGGTGGTAGGCATCCTGCCCCCTGGCTAAGGGTGGTAGTAGTGGTAGGCATCCTGCCCCCTCTGGGTAAGGGTGGTAGTAGTGGTAGGCATCCTGCCCACCCTGGGTGAGGGTGGTAGTAGTGGTAGGCATCCTGCCCCCCCTGGCTAAGGGTGGTAGTAGTGGTAGGCATCCTGCCCCCCATGCTAAGGGTGGTGGTAGGCATCCTGCCCCCCCGGGCTAAGGGTGGTAGTAGTGTTAGGCATCCTGCCCCCTGGGTGAGGGTGGTAGTAGTGGTAGGCATCCTGCCCCCCTGGCTAAGGGTGGTGGTAGGCATCCTGCCCCCCTGGCTAAGGGTGGTAGTAGTGGTAGGCATCCTGCCCCCCTGGGTGAGGGTGGTAGTAGTGGTAGGCATCCTGCCCCCCCTGGCTAAGGGTGGTAGTAGTGGTAGGCATCCTGCCCCCCCTGGCTAAGGGTGGTGGTAGGCATCCAGCCCCCCCTGGGTGAGGGTGGTAGTATTGGTAGGCATCCAGCCCCCCCTGGGTCGGGGTGGTGGTGCGCATTCAGGCCCCTGTGTGCATATGTGGCATTGGTGATGGGCATCCCGCCCCTATGGTGCTGCTGTTGCTGGTGTAAGTATATTCTGCATCCCTCTGTGTGTGTGTGATGTGTCGTGTACGTGTTGTATGTGTTTTGTGGTTGGTGTCTGGCTTACCTTCTGCGCCGTACGCGTCCGTGCCTGTTCCGGTAGTAAATGTAGAATATCGGTATGATCGGGACGAAGGGATTCATGGTTTGGTTCGTGTCGTTCGTCCTTCTCGTCGCTCCGCGTCGTCCTCGTCGCTTCGCCTCGTCCTCGTCGCCGCGTCGTCCCTCGTCGCTGCCGTGTTCGTCTCGGAGCCGTGGATCGTGTTGTGGCGCGAATCGGAGCTTATGTGCGCTCTCCCGGATGCTTTGACGTGCCGTGCGTAGCGACGGGTTCGGCGCGTACGGAAAGCGCATCGTACTCGTTTGGCCGGACGGAGCTGCATTTTCCCTTCCGTGCGACTCGATTCAGCGTTTCCGGATTTGCCTCGGGTGGGGAACAGGACCTGGTTTGGGTGAGTACGGCTCGGCCGGATTCTTTGCTGTTGTGCGCATCGTACTTACTCGTTCGGAGTGCTGTACGGATCGGTCGGGAAACAGGCTTTCGCATGGCTTTTTTCCCGACCGAATGGTATTGGGTGCGCCTCCGACTGAGATCGGAATCGGCCCCTAAGTCTCTGAAAGATTGCCAGACCCACACAAAACGCATTCTGAGACCTCTTTCCTGCAGGTCAAGGCACAAGTAATCAACAAGATCCAAGGTGATTTTGAAGTCTATGGCTCAATGCTATTTATATATTCTAGCAAATCTGGGGCAATGTCTAAATGATTAAACTAAGGTTACCTTTATGTTGCCCTATCTTAGCAAAGCTGCATTAGTGTGCGTGGCTCTTTTAATTTTAAACCAAAGTCCCTGATATTTACATTTTGTGACTTTTGTGTTGCAGTTTACTTCTGTGTTTAGGAAAAGACAAACATGAGTCTCTGCACATGCAGCATTGCTTTCTTGCTGATGAGACAAGGAGGAGTTAGTAGCATATAACCGCTTGCTCCAGCAGATAATTGTAGAGGCTTTCTGGACCGATGAGTCTGCAGCAGTGGCCTTCTATTAAGGCCTCTGTGAAGGATTGAAAGTGTCCCTTCCTTTTTTAAAAATAAATAAATCTTTTTTATTGAAGTCAGTGTAAAACACTAAACATGTCAGGTTGTGGATCGACACCATTAGTATTACAGTTTACATCCTCAAGAAGCATTTCCCTCACCCGTTTCACGGGCAATGTCAAGTTACATCCAGAATAGTCCAAACATGTTATCTCATTACCTCATTATAGAAGAGAAACTGTAACTCACACTGTAAATCCAGTTATATATTAATACATGCAAGTTCAGCATCAATGTCTCAGCATTAAGCTTTAAGATTCAGTTCCACCCCTGCTTCTGCCACATTCACGATAGGTAGAAAGAGTCCCTTTCTTGAGTACTCAAGAGACCCACCGCCACTACAGTTCTTATAGATCTCACTGTACAGATGGATGCCCAGAAAATGTAAAGAAGACAAGAACAATGATGGATTCCCAACATGATGTTCATACCACCCTATACAGTGATAGCTAAGGAGAGCACCATTCCTGCACATGAAGCCATGCAACAGAAACATATCTGTGAGACACTAACCACAGAAGAAAGGCAATAAAAAGATGCATTTTTGTGGAAAGTAGGGGCATTTTGTAAAGAAATGCCTCTGTCTGGCAGGAAACTCTAGGACTCGACTGTGAAGAGTGAATCCCAGACGAGTCCTTGCTGTCTTCTGAGGTTCGCCTCTAACACAAAGAAATGTGGCAACAACATTTTCAACTCTTGGTAGAGATGCTCACCAGCCACGGCCCCCTAACTACTTTATACCTCACTGGTTGTGGGCGATTCACAGTGTTTTATAGATCAAACATTTCATACAAAAATGTTTACCTAACCATAGGAATTGGTGGAAAACCTTAGATTTCTTGAGGAGTATGTTGGGAAACTCCCTTTTTGGGAATGGCCATAATGGACACTTTGAAACCATTCAATTTAGGATGATTGAGAATCCTGGTTTTGATATTGTACTGGGCACTCCTTGGCTGAGAAGACACAGGGCCAGATGTAGCAAAATCGGAATTTGCGAGTCCTTAATAGCGATTTTTTGCGAATCGCTATTAAGGACTCACAAACTGCTATGTAGGTAGGAATCTGCTAATATTTAGCGATTCCTACGCATTCCTTATTTGAATGGCCTCCCAATCATTCCTATGGGCCAAGAGGCCTATAGGAATGAATGGGAATAGCGTGTGCAATTTGCGAGTACCTAATAGGTACTCGCAAATTGCGCACGCAATTTGAGGGATGCAAGGGTTCCTAAAGGACACCCTGTTGCACCCCTGAAATGTGCAGGTGTGCACATATGGCGCACATACATGCCCTAAGGGCATGTATGTGTGCCACATGTCACTTCGAAACATGCATAAAATTGCATTTTTAAAGGAAATCGCAATTTACCACCAACCTGAAGTTGGTGGTAATTTGCAATTCCTTACAGCAAAATCGCAATTTGCGATGTCTCACAGAATAGCATTTAGGGAATCGCAATGCGATTCTCTAAATGCTTGCGCAAAATAGGGAATCGCAAATTTTGCGATTCCTTATTTTGCGAGTGGGTGTCTACTTACCTGCATTGTACACAGCTGAATTGCAATTGCAAACGCTGAAATTCTGCGAATTTCAGCGTTTGCGACCGCAATTTTGCTTGCTACATCTGGCCCACAATGCCTCTATTGACTGGCAAAAACAAAACAATACCTTTTTATCTCAAACCTGCTATTGCACTTAAAAAAAAAGGGGTGGCAGAAAAGTTCCTCCTTTAACTTCCTGTGCAAGAGAAAATAGAACAGACCCAGATACCAGAGGTGCCTAAGATTTTCCATGATGTCTTCAGTAAAAAAAGAGCTCAACAACTGCCACCATATCGCATATTCCACGGTCCCATAAGTTTAAATACCGGAGCAAAAAGTCCACCTGGGAGAATATTTTCATTAAGCGTACAAGAAGATAAGATTTTCCAAGGGTATGTATTACAGAAAGCCTACAGAAAAGGTTCATTCGCCATTCCACTTCACCAACTGGGGCCCTAAGTATTTTCATCCCAAGCCTGGGGTGAATTACTAGCCTGTATAGATGCCGGGATTTCACTGGAATTCAGGCCAGTCAGTGCTAACTCTGATCCTTCCATTTTCATTAAAAAAAGATCTGTAATTAATTCCAGAATCTGAAGTGACTGTACAAAGGGAAACCTTGGAATGGAAGGTGGCAAGAAAAGGAACAGTTTGCAAGCATCTCAACCCACTGACCTTGAGAGCATGGCTGGCGGAAGGCATGCAGCAAAGACCCTCGATCTACAATGGACAGACTGGTAAGCCCCATAATCCTGTAAAATTAGATACCATTAGTCTAAATATATTGGTGTACAAAAGGTTACAATATCTTCTGAAAAGAAGTAGAATGGCTTTCCAGTGTATGTAAGTGGAGAGGCCGTGACTTGGCCTCAGACTACCAGGATACAGTCCAGGAAACTAATACGAATGTACGCCTCCAATAGTAGAGATGCCAGGATGATCTGGAGGATTTGAAACTGGAGCAGGATTTCTGGATTAGTAGCCAGCAAAGCGTAGTATCTGCAGAGGAAAGAGTTAACCAGAGCTGCCCTAACCACCAGGATTAGAGAGGCTATCATTCAGAGTTGCCGGACAAAGTACAGTGCAGTGACTGGTGATAAAATAATCACAGCCCTTACTGACCTGGAAGTGTCTGGAAACTTCCAGAATATTCTGGCTTTTCTGTAATATTCTGGCTCTTTCTATATTGCCCAGAATTGCTGATTTGTGTTACTCTCTGACTCCACAATCAACCACTCCAGCCACTACTGAGTCTTCTGCCACAGTCTCCGAGGTTCACACACAGGAAGTTTGTATTGTGGAGTCTGCAAAATGTGATTGCATCCCTGCGACACTGGACACAATCCCTGCAAGGCCAGAACCCCGGGATTCCTGACATTGACTCCACTTATAGGCCCCCCCAACTCACGCTCTAGTCAGGACTTGCTTTATTAGGAAAATGTTGGTGGAATGACTGGATTAAGTAGGGGAATAAATGACGTAGGTTCCCAAGATCTATCTGAGGCATCATACCCTTTCCAAGATACTAGATATTGTAACTTCCCTTTAGGGAAGTCGAGTATTTCCTCAACTTCATACTCAGGTGACCCACATATTACAATTGGAGGAGGTGGCACAGTCTGCGTGGATTGCTTTTGTGACCCTACATATGTGAACTACTGGATATATGTGCAATTTTGCTGATAATTTTAGACTTAATGCAGTATTCAAGACTAAGCCAGTGATCTTGAAAGGCCCCTCAGATCGGGTAGGCACTTAGAGTGGGCACTAGGGATAGATAGATTCTTTGAGGATAGCCAAACAAGATCATTCAATGTGTAATGGGGACCAGCCTGTCTGTGCCAATTTGCAAATCTCTCATAGTCTTCTTTGGCTCCCCAAAAATATTTAAGGGCCTTTTGTTGAGTTTTTATAATGTTATTCAGAATACTCTGTACAGTAGGTTCTGAGGTTGGAAACTGATGACAGTGCATAACTCCTAACTGAGTGGTTCTTTACAAACTTTATATGCAAGTTGGGATCCTCTATCTGAAACAATGTCCTCTGGCAGTCCATGAAGAGGAACAATCTCATTTGGAAAAACCTGGTAGCATTCAAAGGAATTGGGTGCCTTACTAAGTGGAATGAAATGAGCAGTCTTGTTCACATGATCAATTATAATTAGAACTGTAGTGTATTTTTCAGAAACAGGATGCTCAATGATGAAGTACATTGATATACAAGTCTGGGGTTGACTGGATGTGGGCAAAAGTTGTAATTGACCACCGAGTTTACTGTTAAGTGTTTTTACTGTGGTAAAGGTGAAGAAATGGGTATATCTAGTCCTTCATGTCTTGGTCCATTCTTTCCCAGAAGAAATGAAGTTTAAGAAATTCATTTATCTTTCTACATGGTGCATGTCCTGCTAGCGTAATGTCATGACAACACATAAGACTTTGTTGAACATTCCTTTCAGATATATCCAGACAATTTCCATGCTATTCCAGATCATTCAATCTTTTCCCATTCATAGAATGCTTTCTCATCCACCCCTGTTGATTGAGAACAGTATGTTAATCTTTGAGCACAGTATGGAATGAGTGAGCATTCTTTTCTTTCACTGAATAAAGAGCTAAGATGGTAGATGGTTCCACATGTGTTGTTTTCTCTTCCATGGGTCGGGACAAGGCATCTGCTTTGCTGTGACAATTTCCAGGTCTATAAGTTATATCATACAGCAATCTAGAGAAGAAAAGGGACCACTGTGGACCTTGAGGACTGGAGCTGTTCACTGATTTGAGGTAGCCCAGCTTCTTATGGCCTGTCCACATCGTAAATGGATTTTCTGCCCCCTGAAGATAATGTTGCCAGGGTTGAAATGCTTCCATTATGGCCAACAGATTTCTATCACATTTTGAGTAATTCCTATACGCAGGATTTGAAGCACGGAAATAGAGGGCTACAGGATACATGGCTGCAGTAGTCTGATAAATTGGCACCAATGTCAGAAGATGAGGCATCGGTTTCCACAATGAAAGGAACTAAGTGATCAGGATGCATTAGTATTGAAGCAGTCATGAAATCTTCATTTATTTGGAGAATACTTTCTCCTGTTTGGACCCCATGAAAAGGAGCTTCTTTCTTAGTTAACTGAGGGAGCCAGAACTCCTGTTCTGCAAGGCCTTGAAGACCTGGCTATTCAAGGAATAGTGTCATACCCGGGCCATTCGACGGTAGCTGCGAAAGCACTGGGAGGCCTTCGGGTAGCCATGCGCTATACAAAAAAACACAGAATAGAATAGAGTAGAATAGAGTGGGAGTAATTTGGTTGAGAAATCTTGAATGAACTGTCGATAAAAGGAATCCCTGTATCTTCTTGACAATTTGAGGACCAGGCCCTTCTCATAAAGTTTAACCTTATCTGAACGTATTTGTACTCTATGATCACTGAATTGGAGCCCCAAGAAAGTGACATGACAGCGTTAGCCTCCCACATAACCATTTATGTGCTTTTGCATACTGGGAATGGTATTGCAGTCTCTGCAACACTTCTTTAACCTGCTGTTGATGTTCCTCTTTAGACCTTGTAAAGATTAGTATATCATCTAGCTATATTACAACAAAACAGTGTAGCAATTCCCTGAAGATCGTAATTGTAATTGCATTTATATAGCACTTACTACCACTGACGAAGTGCCGAAGCGCTCTTTCGGCAAGTAACACGCTACTCCAGAACCCATAAAGGATTAGTGGTGAATTAGTATAGTGAAATATGAAAGTAATGTGAGTGGTGGATATGTTAGTCAGTTATTTTGATTGAGAAGGATAGTGGAGGGCTAGAAGAGGGAAACGGTTTGCATTTATATAGCACTTGCTACCCCTGATAAGGTGTTGAAGTGCTTTTTCAGCAAGTAGCACACTACTTAGTGGTGAATTAGTATAGTGAAATATGAAAGTAATTTGAGCGGTGGATATGTTAGTCAATTATTTGGATTGAGAAGGATAGTGGAGGCAAAAGGTTTGCATTTATATAGTGCTTGCTACCCCTGATGAGGTGCTGAAGCGCATTTTTGGTGAGTAGCACGCTACCCAGGAACCCATAAAGGAATAGTTATAAATTAGTATAGTGAAATATGAACGTAATTTGAGTGGTGGATATGTTAGTCAATTATTTGGATTGAGAAGGATAGTGGAGGGATAGAGGAGGGAAACGGTTTGCATTTATATAGCACTTGCTACCCCTGATAAGGTGTTGAATTGCTTTTTCGGCAAGTAGCACACTACTTAGTGGTGAATTAGTATAGTGAAATATGAAATTAATTTGAGCGGTGGATATGTTAGTCAATTATTTGGATTGAGAAGGATAGTGGAGGCAAAAGGTTTGCATTTATATAGTGCTTGCTACCCCTGATGAGGTGTCGAAGCGCTTTTTAGGTGAGTAGCACGCTACCCAGGAACCCATAAAGGAATAGTTATAAATTAGTATAGTGAAATATGAACGTAATTTGAGTGGTGGATATGTTAGTCAATTATTTGGATTGAGAAGGATAGTGAAGGGATAGAGGAGGGAAAAGGTTTGCATTTATATAGCGCTTGCTACCCCTGATAAGGTGTTGAAGTGCTTTTTCGGCAAGTAGCACACTACTTAGTGGTGAATTAGTATAGTGAAATATGAAATTAATTTGAGCGGTGGATATGTTAGTCAATTATTTGGATTGAGAAGGATAGTGGAGGCAAAAGGTTTGCATTTATATAGTGCTTGCTACCCCTGATGAGGTGCTGAAGCGCATTTTTGGTGAGTAGCACGCTACTCCGGAACCCATAAAGGATTAGTGGTGAATTAGTATAGTGAAATGTGAAGTAAATACAAGTAAATAAAAGAGTACCTGTAGGAGCCTGCTGGCCAGTGGAATGACACTGGCCACAGGAAGCAGTATTTGGTCCAGGCTCCATGGCATGGACAAAGACTCCTAAGCCCAGGAAGAAGACGGAGGCAATAGGAGCTGCTTGAAGGGAAGTAGATGTCATTTTTGAAGGGCTGAAAAGCAGCGGGGGCATTGCAGAGACCGAATGGCATCAGTAGATATTCATTGTGACCATTGCAGATTGTAGTAATCACGTACAATTGAGTAGGTTTCTTCATGAATATCCTTTATTGAGTTTGCCTCTTCACATTTTCATAACCTCCAGAATAATGACCACCAACAGCATTTCATAGAACATAAGCAAACCTCCCATTCCAATGACATAAACAATGCCCAATTACCCTTCTACTCTACAGTGCATTCCCACACTTCTCCCCCGCAGAAAACAAGGATGATAAACCAGTATAAGAATAATATTCAATCGGAAAGATTGAAATTAATAGCATAACTATAACACAAAACATGAACATTAAATAGAAGATTTGACCTTACACAAATTCCCCACGCTCCATTCCTTTCCATCATCCAATTTGACTACAGAATTAGATACCTTGATGACTTTTCGTGGCTTGGAAACCTTACTTTCACCTTTCACCACATGCCCCGGCTTTTTCACTACCACCCAATCTCCACACTTTAAATCAACGATTTTCACTCCTTTCCTGTTATCATAATTCACCTTGTTGCGACTTTGAACCTCAGATGCTTTAGCAAACATACTCTCATTATCAACCCACACCTGTTTTTTTCCAAGCAACCACTTCGGATACCCTTTTTTCGCAGGCTCCCTGCCTTTGAGAGCAACGAAAGGAGATACCCCCGTCACAGAGTGCGGAGTAACTCTACGGGCCCACATCATTTTATGCAATTCTTCTTTCCATGCCAACCCATTGGCCAAAGATAGCTGAATATTATCCATGACAGTACGGTTGACTCTCTCCACCAACCCATTGGCCTGTAGACGATAGAGTGCAATTTTGTCATGCCTGATACCCAGTCCAGCCAGAAACTCAGACATAGCTGAAGACACTAGCTGCACTCCATTATCCGTAAACAATACCTTGGGTATCCCTTCTTCAAAAAATGCTTTCTTCAAGAACTCTATTACGTTCCTCGTTGTGACACTCTCAAAAGGCTCAACGAACCATTTTGCTGTGATAGTCTACAAGAACCATAAAAAACCTGTCCCTATGACCCAACTTTTCCACAGGACCTAAGAAATCTAGCGACAATTTCTCCCAAGACCTATTGGGAAGTTTCACACATTCTAATGGAGGCTGTCTAACCACTCTATTCTTGTCGCTGTTACCACATACTACACAATCACTAACCACAGCCTACACTTCCTTCTCCATACAAGGCCACCAGAAAGATTGCCTCAATCTCCTTTTCGTCAAACTCCTCCCCAAATGTCCTTCATGCACAATTTTAACTAACCTCCCTCTCAATGCTCTAGGAGGAACAATACGATTACATCTCAATACTTTGTCTCCAAGAATGCTCAGTTCTTCCCTTACAACCAAATACTGGCTTAAGTCTTCACTCAAGGTAATATCCGAACACCAACCATTGCTTATTAAATTCTTCAAATCCCTGTATTCTCCATCTCCAAGTATTGCACTTCTCCATTCTTCTTGACTTAAAGAAGCACATACTGCCTCAACCACATCTGTACGAGAAGTACATCTGAAATATCTTCATCTTCAACCGTAGGCATGCGCGATTGGCAATCAGCCACCACATTTTTCTTCCCTCTAACGAACTCTACAGTAAAATTTAGGTCCATTACAGTCATTAACCACCTAGAAATTCGAGGTGTCATACTGCCCTCGAGTCCCCTGCTACACTTAAAGATATGCAGTAAAGGCTTATGGTTAGACTTAAGTACAAAGGGTAACCCCCACAAATAATACCTGTAGTGGTTCATACCCCAGCAACAAGCCAATGCTTCCTTTTCAATAGCTGAATATGAACGCTCCGCCCCTTGCAATCGCTGTGATGCAAATCCTATAATTCTGTCCTCACCATCTACCCTCTGAAATAAAACCGCTCCAAGCCCTGCATTGCTGGCATCAGTAGATACAATGGTCTTCCTATTGACATCAAAATGTCCCAATGTAGGTACATGTGCAAGTGATTGCTTGATGTTATCGAACGCAGTTTTACATGCTGTCCCACATACAAATGCTACCCCCTTCTTTATTAAGGCTCTCATGGGCTCCACCACTTCAGCAAAGTTGGAGACAAACTTGGAACAATATTCCGCTAGCCCCAAAAAGGATTTCAATTCCTCCTTGTCACCAGGTTGGGGAGCTTCCTCAATAGCTTTCATTATACTTTTCTTTGGTCTTATACTCTTTTCAGATATTTCATGGCCTAAGTAACTCACGACCTGTCTTCTCAACTGACATTTTTCCTTCTTCATAGTCAAACCATGATCACCAACCTTTTTAGCACCTCATTCAATAACATATCATGACCCTCCCATGACTTACCCACCACCATAACGTCGTCCTGGAAGCATAACACGTTTTGCATACCTTTGAAAATTCAGTACATTATTCTTTGAAAGACTGAAGAGGCTGACGCCAAGTCAAACAGCATCCGACAATAACGATAAGCACCCAGGGGGTTCACAAACGATGTGAGTAATCTGGATACAGGATGCAAATTTACCTGATGGTATGCCGCTGACATGTTCAATACACTGAATACCTTCCCCCCTCCCATTCCACTCAACATTTCTGCAATATTAGGCAATGGTTGACGGTCAATCCAAGTTCGCGTAGATCAATACAAAGGCGAATCTTGTTCCCCTCCTTAGGAGCAACTACAATTGGATTGGAGCAAGCCATTCAGATGATTCTCTAGGCTCGATGATTTTTTCACTCAACAATTTATCCAATTCTAGTTGAAGTTGCTCTCTCATAAGAAGAGATACAAGTCTCACGTTATGTACAGTAGGAATGGCATTTTTCTTTAAAATTATCTGGTGGGTAAATCTTTTCAGTATACCTAACTTGTCAGAAAACACATGTGGAAATGACATTACTAGCTTCTTGTCCCAATCCGTCTCAGCTATCAAGTTTAAGCAAACTGTTCTCGTTCACTGTTCAACACACATTACTGGCTCCACAGCATTGGGATCGAGAATGATGTTCAAATCTTTCTGGTGGCGCCACCAGTAAAGATTTGAACCCTCTTCCGTAACCTACATTCTCCCATGAACACTATTTTGTTTAAAATGAATATCCATCCACTTCATACCTATGATATTAATCTTCCTACCACCATATCCCACCGCTTTGACATCTGCACATCGCAAGTCATTAAGCTGACCCTTAACATCAGTAATATATGTGTCTTTTGAAATTAAAGTGAACAAGCTTACAGAGTCTGCTAGGACTTTGACTTGAACAGTTCCCAAGGTGATATTACAATGCGGTTTTTCCAACAACCCTGAGCTTTCTATTTTTATGCTTGACATGTTGTCGTTCTCTACAGCTACAGAATTTTTGATTTCATTTATTGTCAATATAATTTTTTCTTGGAGTTCCTCTAAACTCTCTACAACCTTCACAGTAGTGTATTGCATTTTCCCTTTTGACCTACAGACCTTAGCCAAATTACTTCTTCTTCCACAAGCCCTGCATGTGACGTTCCTTGCCCACATGCAAGACTGGAAGCAATATGTCCAGGACATCCGCATCTGTAACATGTTATCTTCCTCCTATCTTCTACTTTACTACTCCCAGGTTCTGCAGCTTTGAAAGGTTGCTTGAACTTAACCTCTTTCGCTTCTACAGCAGCTGTTTCTTTCTCAACATTCCTAACACTGGGCTTAGCCATGTCTATTTCTTTCATCCAAACTGCAGTATGCTCCATGCTTCTTGCTATCTGTATAGATTCTTCTAGGTTAGGATCAATGGACAAGAGCTTTTCTTTAACTTTCCTGTTATTTGTGCATCTCACAATTTGATCATGTATTAAGGACACAAATTCTGAAACTAGCATGTTACTGCTAAACCCCTTAAAGCAGTAACATATGTCATAATGTCTTCATCATGGCTTTGCACGTGACAGAAAAATTTATGACTTTCGAAGACTACACTTACTTTAGAAGAAAAACTTTTTCCCAACATCTGCAGAGACGTTTCATATACATTTATGGGTTGCCCATCCCCTGTACCTAGAGAGACTTCAGGTAAGTCATCATAGATCCTTCTTCCCTCTGTACCTAAATGATGAAGTAATATTGCTTGTCTCCTTACTGGCCCATATTTATCTCCACCAATGGCCAGCATATAAGTGAAAAACATATTCTTCCAACGTTTCCATGGTATGATAGGTTCCCCAGGTGAAACCAAAAAACTAGGCGGAGCAGCCATGCCTTCTTCAGCCATTCCTAAAAAGGGAGACATAAAATAACAAACTACCACAATATACTCAAATAATAAGCTATAATAATAAACTAAAATAACAATTTAAAATAACTATCTAAAATAATTATTGAAGAAGGCTTATGTAGAGTCTTTCTTCTGTAACACGTTCAAATGGATAGTCTTTCTTCCCAGGTAGGAAGTGCCACGAGGGGAGTTCTCTCTCTATGTAGATTGTTCTCCTCCTTCACAAAGTCAATGATGAAAGTAGAGGCTGATCGCAGAAAGGTATGTTCAAATTCCTTAATCCGTGTGGAAGTGTGGACTTGTATGAGTGTGCTTTTTCAGTGTTATTGGGTGCTCGTTAAGGATTGTAAGGGAAACACAAGGACGTTATTTTATTAAGCGGGGCCTCCGGTTGACATTTTTAATGCACCACAGAGGCCGCGTAGGGAAGCTCAATGCAGGCGCACGATACGATCAGTCTTCGGCGGGCCGTCCTAGTGTTAAGGAATCAGCGAGGCTGAGACGAGCAGTAGGCCTCAAGGTAACCTAGCAATGGGTTCACTGACAGGCGCACGATAAGATCCGCCTCGACGGGTTTGCCCTTGCGCTAATGACTCAGTGAGTTTAAGACGAGGAGTAGGCCGCAAGGTAACCTAGCAACGGTTTCCTCAGCAACGTGTAAACACAGGCGAAATGTCTGGAGCATGATAATAAAAGTAACAATCTTTTCCTTTCTTGACAAGTTGAATAAACATTGAAACTATGTAGAAAATGAAAGAAAAACGTTGCACAAGGTGAAATCTTCACCACACTTCCACAAAATAGGCTAGTTATGTAAGAACAAAATATTTTAATCACATGGGAGTGAAAAGCTTCAATAGTATGCCCTTCCGACACAACGTAGAGAAAATTCCAAAAAGAAAAACGCTGAAATATGGAAACGATAGGTAACTTACAGTTTTAGTAGACCCTCTTTAGAAAAAGTATATAGATATCATATACTGTTGATAGTACTGTCCAGCGCCGCCGTGTAACAGTACTTCTCCAGGAGTGGAGGTTACTGAGTAATCTATCGTCTCTGCCCCCTGCGCAGAGTTGGTTGTCGCTCGTCGCCAAAATCTGTAGTAATCACATACAATTGAGTAGGTTTCTTCATGAATATCCTTTATTGAGTTTGCCTCTTCACATCTTCATAACCTCCAGCATAATGACCACCAACAGCATTTCATAGAACATAAGCAAACCTCCCATTCCAGTGACATAAACAATGCCCAATTACCCTTCTACTCTACAGTGCATTCCAAACAGATGTTGAATGCTGTCTTTCATTTGTCTCCTTCAAGGATGCCCACTAGATTCTGTGTACCCCTTAGATCCAACTTTGCTTAAATATTGACATCCTTTAATTGATCTAAATAGTGAAATAAGGTGTAATGGATATCAATTTCTGATAGAAATTCGGTTCAATTTGTGGTAATCCACACATGGGTGTAACTTCCCTCCTCGTTTTAGAACAAAGAAAATAGGTACTCCTGCAGGGGATGTGGAGTCTCTAATGAGCCCTTTTAGTTTGTCATCCAGATATTCTTTAAGCACCTGAACCTCTTTGGGGCCTACAAAACAAAGTCTTCCATGTGGTATCTTGGCAACAAGGAATAGACTGATGATGCAATCATAGGATTGATGTGGGGGAAATGTAATAATAATAATATTGCAATTTCTAAAGTTCATTGCTACCTAATGCAAGGTGTCCCAGCGCTATGTACAGGTGTCCCCAAGCCTAACTGCAGCTATTAAACCCCCATAAATCCCGAACAAAAGAACCAGGTTTTGAGTTTTTTCCTAAAACAATCTTCCGATTGAACCTGACGGACCGTCAGGGGCAGTTTTGGCACAAATAGCTAAAAGAGCTCCCTTCTGTGCGCACTTTCTTTACCTTGGGAACAGTAGCCAACATCCACCCTGCTGATCTTAAATTCCTCAATGGTACATGTGGTCTCGCAAAAGATTGAAGTTGATGTGGATCTTCGTTAGCAAATGCATTGAGACAATAGCATAGGGATTTAAAAGAGGATCTCTGCTTTACGGGAAGCCAATGCAGCTTCTTAAAAGTGTACCCAATCGACGCACGCTTTGTTAAGTTCAGTAAAAGACATGCTGCAGAGTTCTGCACTCTCTGAAGTCTCTTGATCCATCCCAGATACAAAATATTACAGTGGTCGAGCCTAGACACAATCAAGGCCTGAACTACTGTTTTTTTTGCTGATTCTGGCAGAAGGCATAGGATTTTTCTCAGCATCTTAAGCAGTCCAAAACATTTTCCTGCCACTGCAGTAATTTTACTGTCAAAAGACATTTGACAGGTGTATTATCTCCTTTCTTGCTAAACACATCCAGATAACCCTTGATAAGCAGTAGGAATCTGTATTATTTCTTCTGAAGGCTGTGACGGCAAACACATCAAGTTGTCTTGTATCGCAAATGTTTTTTGTGCATTAGTGATGAATAAATTAAAGGGCCTATTGTTGCCAGTAAATTTGCAAAGTATGTCTACACAACCGTGATATTCCTTATACTATAGTGAATGGCATCAGTAAAATCAAAAATAAAAGATTCTACTTGTCCAGTAATATAGCAATGGTTAAGGTCTCAAACAATATCTCTAGAACTTAATTCTTTACCATAAATACCTCTAATAAGTTCCATTTGTTCTTTTCTCTTTTTCAGAATCCGTACTCTTTCCATGAAGGTCTGCTCCATAAATCCTGATGCTCCTGAATCAAAAGAATTGAGAGTGGGCTTGAAGAAGGTGACAATTTCACGGGCAAATAGTTATGTTCCTTAGCACTGGCAACCTCTTTTATTGTAATTCTGCTCGATATAGGTTTGCCCTTCAAGATCAAGCACTGGTGTTTCCCGGCTGAAGGGACAGTTCTTGAGGCAATGTCCAGGTTTGGTACAATAGAGACATAGGTCTTCTCTCCTTTTTTTATCTTTTTTTTCTGGGCTGTAAGGTGTTTCAGTATTTGCCCAATCTGCATAATTTCTTCCACCACTTCTGTAGACTGATCCTGCTGAAACTAGCGGTATCCTACTAGTTATTTCCTTTTTCTCCCAGAGTCACCATTTCTGTTGGGAGTCTATTTGTAGTGCTAAATCTATGAGATCATTAGAATCAGTGGAGCCTCAATCAATCAATCAATCGAGGAATTTTAAAGCGCGCTACTCACCCGTGAGAGTCTCAAGGCGCTGGGGGCGGGGTGCAGCTCCGGGTCAGCCGAAAAGCCAGGTCTTGAGGTTCTTCCTGAAGGTTTGCAGAGTAGGGGAGGGTCTGATGTTGACTGGGAGCTCGTTCCAGGCCTTGGCTGTGACGTTGGAGTATGCTCTTCCACCTGCTCTGGTTCTGAGGATGCGCAGGGTTTGTGCTAGGGCGAGGTCGGCGGAGCGGAGGTTTCTTTTGGGTATGTGGAAAGAGACTCTTTCGTTGAGGTATTTGGGTCCGATGTTGTGGAGGGATGTGTAGGTGGGGTGAGGAGCTTGAAGGTTACTCTCTTCTCGACGGGGAGCCAGTGGAGGTCTCGCAGGTGTTGGGTCATGTGCTCGCGTCGTGGGGTGCCTAGGACGAGTCTGGCCCCGGTGTTCTGGATGGTCTGGAGTTTGTGTAGCAGGGATTTGTTGATTCCGGCATAAAGGGCGTTTCCGTAGTCCAGTCTGCTAGTTATAAGTGCGTGGGTGATGGTCTTCCTGGCTTCGGGGGGGATTCATTTGAAGGTCTTGAGGAGGATGCGGAGGGAGTTGAAACAGGTGGAGGCGGCGGTATTGATCTGGTGAGTCATAGTGAGGGAGGAGTCCAGAATGATGCTGATGTTTCAGGCGTGGTCCGTGGGGGTAGGTGGGTTTCTGGGGGCAGAGGGCCACCAGCTGTTGTCCCAGGCGGTGGGGGAGGGTCTGAGGACGAGGACCTTTGTCTTCTCCCAGTTGAGCTTTAGGCAGCTGCTGCTCATCCAGGCTGCAATGTCTTTCATTCCTTCCTGGAAGCTGAGTCTGGTGTCACCCGGGTTCTTCATGAAGGAGAGGATGATTTGGGTGTCATCGGCGTAGGATACTATGTTGAGTCGATGCTGTCTGACGATGGCGGAGAGGGGGGCCATGTAGATGTTGAAAAGAGTGGGGCTGAGCGATGATCCTTGGGGTAATCCCCAGTTGATCTCTGTGGGTTTGGAGAGGAAGGGTGGGAGTCTGATCCTTTGGGTTCTGCCGGTGAGAAATGAGCGGATCCAGTCGAGGGTGGTTCCCTGTATGCCAGCGTCATGGAGTCTGGCTGTGAGAGTGCGGTGGGAGACGGTGTCGAAGGCTGCAGAGAGGTCTGGCAGGATGAGGGCCGCTGTGTGGCCCTGGTTGAGGAGTGTGCGGATGTCGTCGGTGGCGGTGAGGAGGGCGGTCTCGGTGCTATGGTTACTGCGGAAGCCGGACTGGGAAGAGTCGAGAATGGCGTTCACTTCGATGAAGGTCGTCAGCTGGGCGTTGATGATTTTCTTGGTGACTTTGGCTGCGAAGGGAAGGAGAGAGATGGGACGGTAGTTTTTCAGGTCCGTCGGGTCTGCCGAGGGTTTCTTGAGGAGGGGCTTGACCTCTGCCCGTTTCCAGTCGTCAGAGAAGAAGCCGGATTCAAAGCTAGCGTTGATGATGCGGCGTATCTCGGGGGCTATGGCGGTGGTGGCTCTGTGGAAGATGTGTGGCAGGCAGGTGTCTGTGGGGGCTCCTGAGTGGGTGCTCTTCATGGTCGTGGTGGTGTCCAGGTGGTGACCGGTGTCCAGGTGGAGATGGTGGGCTGGCTGTCATCGCTGGAGGGAAGGGTGGTTTCTGGAGTCTGTTCGCTGAAGTTGTTGTAGAGGGCCTTGATTTTCAGGTGGAAGTAGGAGCCGAGCTTGTTGCAGAGGTTCTGGGAGGGTGTGGCATACGTGGCTTCGCTGGGGGGTTTGGTGAATTGCTGGAAGATGTTGAAGAGTTCCTTTGAGTTGCTGGAGTTGGTGAGGATTTTGTTCTGGATGAAGGTCCTCTTGGTGGATCTTATGAGCTGGTGGTATTCTGTCTTGGCGTTCTTGTAAGTGGTCTGGTCTTCGGTGGTTTTGCTGTTTCTCCATTGTTTTTTGAGCCGTCTGCAGGAGCGTCTAGCTTCTTGGAGGTCGGTGGTGAACCAGGTGGCCTTCAGGAAGCATTGTCTGTCGGGGTTGCGGAGGGGTGCGAGCTTGTCTGCGCAGCTGGTGATCCAGCGGTGTAGTTCCTTGGCTGCAGAGTTGGAGTCGGACGTGGCAGAGGGGGAATCGTGGATGAGGGTGGAGTTGAGGTGCTCTTCTGTGACCTTGCTCCAATTCCTTCGTGGCGGGCGTGGAGTGGCCTTGTGAGCAGCGGTGGTGTTGAAGGAGAAGTGTACGCAGTGGTGGTCTGTCCAGAGGGTCTGCGAGGTGTGGCTGAAGCGGATGTTGGTCCCTCCTGTGAAGATGGGGTCGAGGGTGTGTCCTGCCTTATGGGTGGGAGTGGTGATGAGCTGCTTCAGTCTGAGGTTGGCGAGGTTGTCCAGGAGGGCGGTGGAGTCGGGGTCCCTGCGGTAGTCGAGATGAAAGTTCAGGTCTCCGATGAGTATGTAGTCCGTGGAGGCGTGGGGTGCGATGAGGTCGGCAATGGTAGTGGTGAAAGAAGCGCAAGGCCCTGGGGGTCTGTAGGCGAGGGTGCCGCGAATAGTGGTTCTAGGGCTGGTCTGGATCTGGAAGTGAAGGTGTTCGGTGGTGGAGGAGGAGTCACTCATGCTGGAGGTGGAGATTCGGAGGGAGATCTTGTGTGTGATGGCGAGTCCTCCTCCTGGGCGGTGGGGGCGGTCCTTCCTCTGGGTCTTGTATCCGTCGGAGATGGCGGTGGCGATGTCGGGGTTGGAGGAGGCGTTGGTCGAGGTTTCCGTGAAGAAGGCAACATCTGGCGAGAAGGTGTCGAGGAGGCCCCAGATCTCTACGGCATGTCTGTGCAGGGAGCGCACTTTGAAGAGGATGCACTTCAGGTCGTGGGGGTGCTGTGGATGGTGAAGAATTGTCAGCAGTGTCGGCAGGAGAACTGGCCGTGGGTGGTGTTCGGCGTAGACAGCTGGCAGTTGTTGTTCCTTCCGGGGTTGAGTGCGAGGAGGGTGGCGGAGTCGTAGCGGTGCGGGGACGGAGGTCCAGGGTCCCTGGCGCTAGTCGCGATTAAATAGAGGAGGGGGAGGGAAGCGCAGCTGGGAGGCGGGAGTGGGGTATGGCAGGGGGGAGGGGCCGCGGGGGCAGCATCTGTGGGAAAAAGGGCACAATACAAAAGAATAACAGAACTAGAAGTAAAAAAGGCACAATTCAAAAAGGCACAAAAGAATAACAGAATTAGAAGAAAAAAAGGCACAATACAAAAAGGCACGATACCAAGAAGCAGACCGGCGGAGAGTGGACTCGAACCCTGCCTACACAGGGCAGTGGCACAACAGCAGCAGCGGCACAACTGCGGAGCTGCTGGGGGAGAGAGCAAGTCTCTGACCAGGAGGTCAGAAGGTCTTGCTCCGCCCCCTCACAGCGGCTGCCATTAAATAGGGGAGGGGGTGGAAGTGCAGCTGGGAGGTGGGAGCAGGAAACGGCAGGGGGAGGGGTCGCAGGGGCAGCAGCGGTGGGAAAAAGGGCAGCAAAGTGGGCACGGAGGAAAAGTGGCAACAGGCAATGGACAACTAGAGAATAACAGAACTAGAAGTAAAAGGCACAATACAAAAAGGCACAATACAAAAGAATAACAGAACTAGAAGTAAAAAAAAGCACAATACAAAAAGGCACAATACAAAAGAATAACAGAACTAGAAGTAAAAAAGGCACAATACAAAAAGGCACGATACCAAGAAGCAGACCGGCGGAGAGCGCACTCGAACCCTGCCTACACAGGGCAGCGGCACAACAGCAGCAGCGGCACAACAGCGGAGCTGCTGAGTGAGAGAACAGGTCTCTGCCTCTTTCAAATCTTCATGTAAACTATGGCAAAGGTGGCAACTGTCGCTTCATATGTCCATCCTGATTTTGAGACCAATTGATTGTAATGGCTTACATAGTTAACCAGATCTCTTGACCCTTGTCTGAAAGATAGGACCCCCAGATGGATAGCTTGTTTAGTTTTACGCTTAATAAAGATTCTGTTGAACTCTTCCAGGAAAAAGGACTGTTAATTAATTAATGGAATTGCCCACGCCGAGGCATCCTTGGCCGTATCTGACAGGAAGTTACCTTGGATTGGTTCATCTGAAACACCTGAGGCCAAGCTAAGAAGTAGTAGTTGCACTGGCCAAATAAAGGCCTTGGGATCTCTTGAAAATCATTCCTGAGGAGCAATGCCTGAGGTAGGAAAGGTCCCAGAAGGGGAGAAAGCACCAGTATTCTAAATATTTGGACTTCTGAGGGACCAGATTTGGGGGACTGTAACTGATTGACCCTGTCTAGGAGAAACGTCCTTTTGTGTCTGACTGTTTGTATCTTTTCCTATATTTTACCAATGACCTGTAATTGGTTAACATTGGAATCCATGGAGCATGTGGACCTGGCAAGCTGTCAGGATGTCACTGTAATTTAGGCCATTAACTTCGATGCTAACCCCACTCCTTCCCTTTCAGTCAAATAAGACCTGTTATGATTTCCAGAATCTGAAGTGACTTTACAGGGGGAAAAAGTGAGAAGGGAGGTAGAGAGAGAAGGAACACTCTGCGAGCGTCTTGACGTGCCGTCCTCAGGAGCACGACTGCGGCAAGGCATGTGACAAGGAACCTTGATCTGCAATGAAATGGCTGGTAATCCCTGTAATCCTATAGGACTAGGTACCATTAATCTAGATATACTGGTGTACAAAAGGATACAGTATCTTGTGAGTAATAGAAGAATGGCATACCTGAGGATGGAAGCAGAGACACTGTGATTAGCACCCAGTCAGGATACTGTCTGGGAAATGAATACCATAGTCCCCCGCCAATAATGGAGACACCAGGATAAACTGCAATTTCTGAAGCTGGAGTAGGAACTCTGGAAATGTAGCAAACAAAGTTCAGTATCTATGGAGGAAAGGGTTAGCCAGAGCCGCCCTAACCAACCAAGGTAACTGAAGGGGAGCAAAACCAAGAAGGTGCAGGAAACTCAGATAGTGTGAACTGTGTGTCCTGAGTAGAGAACCCTTCAGCTGCTATTGCCAGGCAAAATGTAGTGCTGTGAATGATGCTTCGATCCTCCTAGCTCTTACTGGATCAGAAGTGTCCAGAACCATCTGGTTCCTTCCAGAATGTTCTAGCTTTACCAGACCTTTCTGGCTCTTACCACCTTGCGCCTGGAAGTGCTGATCTGTGTTATTTTGAAACTCCACACTCCTTCGCCTTCACAAATGCCACTGAGCCACCTGCCACAGGCTCCAAGGCCAGCCTATAGCAGGTTTGTATCATGGAGTCTGAGAAATGTCACTGCATCTCTGTGACACTGGATACGATCCCTCGAAAGTGCGAACTCCAGGATTCCTGATACACGTATTCGATAAGGCAGAGATGAATGGAAGACTGCATTCAACACCAGGTATGGACTTTGAATATTTAGTGATGCGTTTTGCAATATAAAATAGTACAAACAACCTTTTGGGTTATTAAATGCACCAGCAACGTTCCAACATTTTATGAATGACATATTCAGCAATATTTTGGTAAATTAGACCGTTAGCTACTTTGACAATAATTCGATATTCTCTGAAACTTTGGAAGAACATGGCAGAGATGTGCTAAAACACATAAGAGAGCATTTGCTCTTTGTCAAACTGGAAATATATCTTTGAAGCACCCAAAGGTTGTATTTCTAGCATCCGCCTTTCTCAGGATGGAATAAATTGCGACATTTAAAAAGTAAAGGCTGAACATGAATGGACTGTTTTGAAAACTTTCAAAGAAGTCCAAAGGTTTTTAGGATTTCCCAGTTTTAATAGACAGTTTATCCAAGACATTTCAGAGATTGTACATCCCATTTCTCTGCAAACACAAAGGGGTTTCCTTTTACTGGGGCACAGAACAAGAAGAGGCATTGGGAACCCTCAGAAAAGTATTTACAATAGCGTCCATCTTAAGGCATCCAGGCTGTAGCCTGCCCTTCATTGTCAGACTGTATGCTTCATCCTTTGGTATTGTGCCTATTTTGTCATAGAAAGAGCCTATAACTGCCAAAATTCATCCCGTTGCCTACTATTCCTGAACTTTAACATCATCTGAAATTAACTACACCATTTATGACAGAGAGGTATTGGTAATAAAGGAAGCATTGTCTCATTGGAGACATTCTCTTGAAGGAGCCCAGCATTGAATTAAAATCTGGGCAGATCACAAGAATGTAGGTTATCTTAAATCCATGCATGAACCTCAGACATGCCAGATGGTGGTTGTTCTTTTCCGAGTTTGATTATGAAGTCAGTTACTGACCAGGCAACAGACATGGGAAGGCCGACACCTTATCTAGACAAGGAGAAGAACTTCAGCTGATCAGCAGCCTGTCATCAGATCAAGGATTTTTAGGACTCTGGAAATGCTGTCAGAAAATCGCAACAGTGGGTTTCACAAGATCCTTGCAAAAGAAGGAAACAAGAAGAACTACTATGGCGTAACCACAAAATCTTCATCTATTTATTTAATCATAAAACAATTCACTTTTCATGAATCATATCAAAATGTTTACATTTCACATTATATTGTACATATTTCTAAAAAAACATCTACACCCGTGCATAAGAATATCTGCTCATTCATCTCTGATTACTACAACAATCCCCCAAACACCATACATTCCAACGCCCCAATGATAAATTCATAAATTTGTATATACACAGAACATGGGGTGAGGGTTGTAGTCCTCAATATCGACTACAAAACATATTGAACTACAATAATATTGCTGTCCAAATATTTACAACTATAAGATTGATAACCCTGTCCTTAAAATTAAAATTTGATTTATATTTCATGAAAATAACAAAACATATTGATTCCAAAAGATTGTCCTACAAAAAACTCTAATGCAAAAATGTAGATTACAATAATACTGAGATTCAAAAATATTAAAAAAATATTGTGTAAAAATATTGAAAATATATATTCAAAATATTAAATGTATTTTGTTAAAATTGTTTTAAAAGGTTACAAAAATACAATACTATTTAAATATATCATATATAGTTAGAATTGGTTAATATTGTAATTATTCTTTAAAAAGATGTACTTTAAATTACAATCACTGAAAAAATTATATAGCTTTTCAATATTTTTTTAATTTACAAAGCATTGATCAATTTAAAAAGTGAAAATAATTTTTGTAAACATCGATTTCTCTCGAAATAAATTAAAATTAAACTTCTTCCCAAATAAATGTATCTTTAACATTTTCAATATAAAATAAATTCCTATGAATTTACAAAAATGAAAAACAATTGTTTAATACCTTTACATTTTAAATGAATGGACATGTATTTCGTTGGGAGAGTCAGATTTACTATTTCCACTCCAACCTAAGTAACACTGGACGGATATGTTGGACTGTGGGGTTTGGTGGTGTGGGTGTTTCTCAGAATTACTATTTCTACTCCAAACTAAGCAACATTGGGGAAAGGATTCTAGATGGGGCGGGGGGCTCACATTTACTATTTCCACTTTAAACTAATCAATGTTAAAGGATAAAAAATGCAAAAAATGACAAATAAATATAAAATACTCAACAATAAAATATCAAATATATATAACATATTAATGTTAAAAACAGCAATTTTATTGTTTAAAAAGTATAAGTTATAAAACTAATATCACTCTAAAAACCTTAATAAATGCGCAAATATCTGACATATCAATTTAGATTAACAAAATAATTGATCAATTGAATTAATGACATTGAATTTTAATTTTTGTTAATTATATGGTTTCCTAAATAAAAATATTTTTAAATGTTTTACAAAGTCAGAAATAAATTTCAATATAAAAACCCTATAAATTCCAGCAACTCAAAAAACATCACAATTAAAAATGCAATTATTATAAAAAATATTAAACTAAAAACATAAAAAAACACTCTGCTAAAGCGCAAAATGTAAATCATTAAAGAATAATATTTTCTTTAAACATTATAACAAAACAAACACATGAAATCGGTATTAAAAGAAACAATAATAAAGTTATAGTTATTTTAAAATTCAATATTTTTGTTAAAAAAAACTATATACTTACCTGGCATGGGTGAAATTTTAATTACATTGGCATAATTTGCTTAATTTCAGGAATTTAACATGACATGGTATGCGAAAATCTTGAAATTGCACCATTGTCAGGTTGCATAATTATGTGCCACTTATGAAAATATTTTGCTGCAAATGCATGCAATCAACAGAATGTGAGTGGCTGTTGTTTGTGGTGTTTTTGGTTTTTGCACTATTTTGTTGTACAAAATGCGTCCTCACATCTAAAATTGACTCAAAGATGGATTTCACTCTAAAATATAATACTAAATGATGGATTTGCATTTCGCACAATTGCGAGTAATTTTGAGAAATTTTGTTGAAATTTTGTGCAATTATGCCAAAGCAAATTAAGTGCATTCTGCAAACCCCTATATATATATAACCATACTAAAAATAATATAACTTTGATCTTAACTACCAACAATATTCTGAAATCTATATTAAGGATACACTCCCACCGAGAGACAGTTTAAAAAGAAGTTGATGCTGTGTTTTGATGGAAATCTTTTCCTTTACATCCACCTTCCTCACTTCACTTAAGAATGTCCTCTTTTAGGAGCAGCTCAATAGCTGTTATCGAGTGCTCTACAATGAGAGACAACAGTCTCATTCAACGAAAAAGAACACAAATTGCATAGGGCTAGTCAGAGACACTGTGACTGTGAAAATATTCAAAAAGTGTCAAGATTGTTCAAATGTTTGCACAGAAAAGAAATTCTAGTCATCCTGATCTTGGCCAATCAATGAAAGAATCATTTAGATATGTAAAGGGTCAATCCAGTGTAGATAAAAAGAATGCTTCTCTGTACCCAGTCCTGCATCAGTAACAATCACCAACAATAGGAATTAGAGAATGTCCTTCGTTTGATGACATCTGATTTGTTTTCACTGTGACATCATTCATTATATGGCACTTTTAATAACATGAGAAATTGGAGGAGCAACTAGCATGAAAGGTGTGTAACTAGCAACAGCTCTTGTAAGGAAAATCAGCACATTGTGTGTTGACAATAGCTGTATGACTAGAGATCACAATATGTGACGGGAGCAGGAGACTCAGAAGTAACACTGGATAATGTTTGTTCAGTATGGTAACCATACAGTAGTAGATGTGAATGCAAACTCAATAAACGAGTTAAAAAAGTGGGGAAATAGTATTGTTAGCTAAAGTAGCTCAGAAGGCCATTTGTGTGGGTCCAAAGCAATACAGAACCAATAGGAAATCTGCACATTTACCTGGCCTGCAGGATCTGTGCCGTCAGTCTGTATGCATGTGGTATTCATCTGTTGCATTTAGTACTTTTCTTCCTCAGGCTCACCACCATTACATCACAGTACTGCAGGCCATCTTTTAGTAATTACAAACACGGAAAGTATTTCAAACATGATGGGGCAATGAAAAGGAAGAAGCTGCATCACATCCTATAAATAATTCTTGTGGTGCATAAATTAAGTCTGGGCTTAATTCCAGTTGGTAGCTGGAATTGATAATGTCGTGGAAATGCTGCTGAATAATATATATCAAAGCCAAGGCAATATCCTGCTGCATACATCTACCTGTTCAATTCCATGCTATGGCTTGGTATAATGTATTTCTGTTGGTGTGTTTTATACTAAGCTAACTAGAGACACATTGATTTATTGATGTATTCTTTCTTTAAAACATCCTAATTTAAACTAATACAATTATGCATCACACAAAAATGCCATTTCTTTCCAATCTCTTCCCTGTTATATATCCAGAAACTCTTCAGTGTATGCATATAAATGTATGCTTAAAGACTCTTAACGTTAATATAATCATTGAGAACAGTTACAGAAATCCATGTTGTGTTCAATGGTGCCCAGAATAAACGTTAATTCACAGTACCTGAGCTGTATAAAATAGTTTGCATACAAAATTTATAGTGACACAATTAATCTTGCACAGTCACGAAATCTATAATTTGCCCCATCTTTCCTAGCCATCATATTGTGCCTGTAAGAGATAAGGCAATTGTGCTTCTGTGGGAGTTTGGAAGAATTGGTTAAATATCTTCCCAGGTAGTTTACTTCATGATTATTCCCCCACTTTTTAGTCAGGCTCTTCACCAGCTCTTTTCATGTTTTGGGTACTTTATTAAACTACTTGCGATCTTCCATAAGTAGGGGACGGAATACTGTGAATTGTTACGCAAACAAACAATCTTTTTTCTTAAGAGGACAACTTTCTAGTGGCTGCAAGATAATGTTAAACCCTAAGGGCCTCATTACGATGTCGGTCGGATCGCAATCTATGGTCTAACCAACATCTGGTGCCGCAGTCCTACCGCCACATTATGATGTGTGGTGGATGGAGGTAGCGGGCAGAAGGACTGACCGACGCTTCCGATGGGCTCAAGGAGCTTTTCCCACCATCGGTCAGAACGTAATACCCTACAATGGGGAGGTGCCTGCTCAGGCACCGCCATAGGGTTTACGATGTCCCTTTCAGATAGCCTTCCTATGGTGGTCCGACCGCCATAGAAAGCAGTCAAAAACGTACTTTGGGGGCCCCAGCAGGGCCACCCTCTCCCCACAGCGTCCGCTATGAGGCAAACATCCATATCCCGGTGCCTGGCACACAGTGCATTAATGTCTGCAAACATCAATTTTTCCAATGCGGCTTGTGCTGCGGCCCTTTTCCGGCTGCAACACAAGCCGCAATGGAAAAATTGATGTTTCCAACCGCCTCATGGGTGGTCACATCCTAATTTGTCGGATGGATCCACCGACTACTAGTTAGGTGGTTTCCATTCTGAAATGATGTTGGTCAGAAGTACGTCTGACCGGCATCGTAATCAGGCCCTTAATGTTGACAGTGTGATTTGACATTGATTCTCTGACAGAATGAGACATACAAAAGGGACAAAAGGCAAGTATCTCTTAATAGAGTGATGGGAGGTGCAAAGTAATTGATTCATGCAAATTATCACTGACTGATTGAGGCTTTTGTATGAACCTATTAAGGTTTTTTGGAGGGCCGGCATTGGGAAGTTACAGTAAACCCACTCAAATATCTCCTAAGTTTCAAAAGATAGGATGGATCAGGAGAGATGTTTCCTCACTGTTAAATCAAAAGTGTTGATGACTTTTCAGATGTAAACACTCTTCTGCATTTTCCCAACAAAGCTTATCTGTTCTGGCACTACCAGTGTGAAAGGACATTCCCTGACTTGAAAGCTTTTTTTTTTACAAATAACTTTTTTTTGCAGTTTAGAAGTGCTATTGAATTTTCCCATTATGAGACTTGTACTTCTAGCTGTTATCTTGCAAAGCAATAGTGTACCTTCATTGTTGCCTTTGACATAAAGTATTTGTTTACATTGCCATAATCTGTGGGTGGCATCAGACATGCGCATAAATTGCAAACCACCCCTTTTGCTTTACAGTGCCCTGTGTATTTTATGGGGTTTCACCTACTTCTTGTGGCTTGGATTTGTGTTCCAGTTTGGACTTCCTTGCCTCAAAGGACCTCTTCAAGGATTATGGTAATTTAATCACTTCATTCCTCTCCACCATCTTTGCTTTTGTGGCATCCAATTTTTGTGAAATAATATTTGATCACTTTAAGTCTCTGAAAGTAGGGTCACAGATTTGATCTCATTTTGCTCCTATGGCCAGAAAAGAAGCTTTATTTCCTGGCCGTCTCCGTAAGTTGTAACAACAAGAGCATGGTCAGACAATAACTTGTCACAAATCTAAATAACTTTTACTCTTACTTTTAACCTTTTAGATTCTCATGTACATCATCTAAAGCAATATTCCCTGCAAAAGTATTCTCTGGTCACAAATTGAGAAACAATTTATAATGTCCTTTGCCAATAGCTTACCTGATATCTACCTCTGCTCCTTGCCACCAACTGGGCTCTCTCGCCTGCATGGAAGGGAAACCCCCTGTAAACTTCAAATCACCCTAGTACACAAATTTTACCCTAAACCTCACCCACTCTCTGCCCTCCCTGTCACTGCTGAAGAGAAAGGTCACATGGGCCAGATGCACTGAGGTGGTGCTCCAGGATCAGTATGTTCCTCCTCATTGAAATGGGAAGCGGACATATATAGGCTGTTCTTTTGAGCCCCATGACCTCTCCTAGTCCCTCCCTAGAAATGTTGACCTGCAAGTAAAATATTACTGGGGAGGGTGTTATAATCTGCCGTCTTTGTCTTACCTTCCCTGCTCTTCTCAGCCAGGCTGATGTGGTCAGGTAATGCCGGGGAGTTACTGTATGCCTGTGATGAGAGGTACAGAGAGTGGATTGAGTAGAGAGATTGCTGCTTTTGATAGGGTGTTCTACTGAGTAACTTGTAAACTGTCTTCTACAATAAATGCACATCTTACATTACTACATAGACTGGATACTCGACTTCTCCTGCCCTTTTATCGCCTTTGGATAGTAATATGTCAACCTAGCCTTCTTCTTGTGAATGTACCGAGATGAAGAACATCTGGTTTGAAAGACAGTGTAAATTGGAAGTTAATCTTTCATGGGGTATTCTATTTTTGCCTATTGGACACGTCCTTAGCTAACACCTTTTTGTTAGTTGGCCTGGCAGCTTTTTTGGAAGATGTTATGATTGTCTGTTTTTAATTTAAGGTCAGTACACTTCCTGTGAAGCTGGTATTGTTTAATATTTTATACTAAACAAGCAAATCCTTGCCTCAGTTTTGGGTGACAGCCCTTTCTTTATTTGGCAAGTTGAGACTCCTCAGAAGAATAACATAACGTGCATTTGTAAAACACATGTTCACCCCTGGGCATCTTGGCACTGAATATCAGATGTTTATAGTTATCCAACTCAATGGTACTCATTTTATTGACCTCAGAAGGATAAAAGGCTGAGTGGACTTGCCAGGATTTGAACCTGCGACCATGAGGTCAAACACAGGTCCCTACAGTGGACACATTAGTCCACTAAGCCACCAGATCTGAAGAATGAGGTCTGAATCACCAGTTAATAGGAACTGGTTTCTACATTGAGCTTGAACACAATTCTCCGGGTCTAACACCTCATGAGGACAGCGCCATGAATGTGAAAATTATTCTTTCCAGATCTGGTGTGAAAAACTTGTTGCTATTTTTAAGGATGCATCGCTGTTGTTTATAGGGTACCTGAGTTCCGATTATTAGTTCTGTCTGCTCATTTGTAATGTTTTTTGTTAGAATCCCCACCATGGAATCCGCTGAAAGGGCCTTGTTACTGAGAATTTGGCTAAGTGAGATCAATTGTTTTTTATTCAAATGGGAGAAGCTGCAGGTCACCAATGTCTGTTAGTGTTTGATTGTTTTTCATCAGCCGCCATGAATTCCGGTGGTACTGTGGGAACCTTTCTTTTTAACATTATATGTATTTTTCCACTAATCCCAAAACAACTTTCCTATTCACTCTTTTAAAGTCCTGAGAACTCTATGATAGCACAAGATGCGGGATCCTCTTTGATGATATTAAAGAGAAAAGACTTCTTTCAGGGGCCGTTTGTCAGTCGAAAGTCCAGAATGGTGGAGGGCATTACAGCACTGCCCCTGATAAAAGGTCCTGGGTCCCTCTCAGGCAGTGTGTTTGTTGTAGCATCCACCCCAGCTCTGGAACACGCAAATGACTATGCCACACATGGAACTCTGTTATTCTTCAGCATGCAACCGTTAACTGAACACACTGCGTCATAGACTTTATTGACCACACCCAGACACACCCAAATACCTTCCAACGGATTACGTAACTTTGTAAGAAATCTGCCTAGGACAACAAGGGTGCTACTGCACATGATTACATGACACTACATGCGTGAGTGTGTCCCCACATGCTGGGAAAGTGGCAGTGTGAAGGGATTTCCTTGGGCATTTTCGTTTACGGGCCTTCCCTGACTGTACCTAACATCAAACTTAGACAGGACTGTCAGACAGACAGACAGACAGAGATAAATAGATAGATAGATAGATAGATAATGTTCATTCCCTCTCAGTTGCCTCCTCTCCAGAACCTGTCTTGTCCCATTTCCCAGTGATACAAGATGTTGTTGCCATGCGATTAGGTATGCGAAACAAATAGAACATTTTTCCAATCTAGTTAGCTGGAACAGAGAATGTAATGCAATGTGCTCACTCCATCTGACTGAACAGACGGGCGCATTTTGCTTCCCAGGAATGAGCTGCCAGGTTCCACTGCTATGGACAACAAAGCGCCTGTCAGCAGTAGATGCAGCCTTACGTGATGACGAGGCACATTATTCCTGCTGTCCAATGTGTGTATGTGACACGCGGAGCAGTTTGCCGCGCGGTAGAGAAATCTGTGTGACAGGGGGTGAAACAAATAGATGATAACTCGAAACTCAGCGCCTGCGTTTGTTATCGAGAAACAGCTGGTCTGCTGCTCGATGTTAGCAAGACGGGCCAAAGATTGCTCGGGGAGCAGGGAGGGCGCTGGGGAGGAGGATGGGCAGCCAGCAGTCAGGAAGAGCAACGCACACCATTAATCCATAATAACGCGTTTCAAGACGCTGCGTGAAAATATCACAGAACTGGTTAATGAAAATTGCCTGGAGCTTTTTCCACATCCGTGGCGCGGGCCTCTAGCCTAAGGGAAGCGTCCCGGTGGCGCAGCAAGGGTGCCTTGGGCCGTATGCAAACGGGGAAATGGGTCCTTGTTGCATAGTTTTATGGAGTCGTAATTGGGGTGTAATAGACCCCGCACACCTCTGAGCCGAGGTGCCACTGCTTCTGACGCACGAATTATAGCTAGGGCCCTGACGGGCAGGGTATCTGAGAAAGGACGGAGTAGGCCTGGTCTGCAGTGCTGTGGGCAGCTGGGGATGGTGGAGCTGTGCTGATTGGCCAAGGGAGTATTGCCTCTTCTTCTAATGGCGAATGGATTCATGCCTGTAAATAAATACTCTAAGTGGGCGGGGACATCCCTGGGTGTTCCTGTTCCAGGCAAGGATTTGAGTTTAGTCTGAAGACTGATTACTGCAGAAGTCTCTCACTATGAACAGAATTGCCCATCTCTTCTAGACTGTCCTCCCAAAACCACAACTCGGACCTAGGCAACTTTAAGCCTTCATTTTTGGAGAAGGCATGGCCTGGAAAAGCAGAAGAGGACACCCAAATGGAATGGATCAGGTGCAAAGGCCCTAGAGTTCTGCGCCCTTTTTAGGTTACACTTGAAGATGGAGGGCGGTGATATCCAGGATCTCAACTGCAGTCTCGACCACAGAATTGTAGGTCTGGACCAACAGCATCGCTGTCTACTTGATCTTATTTTACTAGTCATCCCAAAAAATGTATATATATATGGTGTAGGCTTTAGAGGGTTAAACAGCTCTTAGCTCATTCTATTTTGTTGTAGCTTTGTATGTCGTAGGGCATGCTTTGATTGCAATCCATGAGGGACTATTTGACATCTCTAAACTACAATTATCAGAAGGTTTGATACATTCAATCCTTTATGTCATATATATATTCTAAACACAGACCAGCCTGACTTCAAGATGGTGTCATACCCTTGACTGCGTGGACCTTAGGTGTGGCTCAATCTGAAAGCCATGCACAGTCTGTAGCTCTTTGAACAGAAGGGAGCAGCTTCTCTTCAAGCTCCAGTTCTTCCGATTGCAGACCAGCCAGATCTCAGCACTTCACTCGCATTCCTGTAGCCCTTCATCATGCTCTCCTCTGTCGAGGCGCTATGACTCACCATCTCCGGTGTTCCACGTCCAGCATTTGCTTCACAGTTTTTTCTTTAATATTTTATGAAAGATCAAGATCCAAGTAAGATTAGTTAGAAAGCCAATTTGAGGTTGAGTTTGTGTGCTTCTTGTGAACTTCACAGTTTCACACCTGAAGCCTGTGTTTGGGACAGGTGCCCCAACTGTAGACTTTGACCTAAATTTACAGCACTACAAACCTGTCCTTGTGGCGCAGCATTCAAAGTGCACCCGGTACCTTGCAGGTTGCCTGTTGCCTGAGCGCTAAATATTCTTCTCTTGATTCTTAGTATTTTTTAAAGCTCCAGTGCTTCCCAGTTTTTATCTCAATGAATGACATAATGTATAAAACCAAAGGGAATTCTAGAATCCGTCACAATGGATCTGCACTAGCATTGGTGACTATTTCTGTATGTTTTGTTGATATTATTTCAGCAGTGCTTTAACAGACTTTACTTTTGTTTGTATTACGTTCACAGCACAATCAAATATCCATAGACAACTACTACTGGATACCATGCTTTACAGAGAGGACGAGACAAGCATATTTAGCAGATATATAACCAGATAAGGAATTCCAAAGTTGATTGAGTAAAAGTAGACTGATGCGTAGTGAAGTAGTGGTTGCTGTATAAGCTCTTGCCTTCACCACCACATTGACCTTACACTTGTAAGAGTTTTTATACCTTTTTACATTTGCGATTTATTACCAATATGCAGAATGTGAATTCACTCTCGAATTTACATGTGCATATCGATATGATGCTGTTGCATTTGAAAATAATTTGCTATGACTTGTTAAACTGCCATTTTCTGGTTTATGCTAACTAGGCCTCAACACCATCTTGTTCAAAATGGATATCTCCTCCATGTCACTGTTCATTATTTCTGCAGCACAGTCAAGCAGAGTTATGCCTGTTTATTTTCAATCACATTGTTCTTGCTGTTCTTGAAGAAAACGTTCCAACATAGACACTATAATGTTGCAGTTTCCCAAGGCCGTTCTGCGAGTTCACTGTACTGCATTCATTCATAATAGTTTGCTGTTGCTCTTGTAACTAGTTTGTTCTGGCATCTGTGGATTACAATTAGCATAGCATGGGCAATATCAGAATTCACGTAGTCTGATAGTGCTTAGATGTTAAGGTAATATGACGTTTGATAGAACTGTGCTCTGGTTTGCTAAAAGTGTAGCTCTTTTGGTCACACCATGATGATTTTGCAGAAAATAATGCTTCTCTATGCAAGAAAACTGTATATAAAGCCTCAAAATTGAAAACTTTCCTGATTCACTTGGGTGCTACTAGGGACACTGCCAGATTTCTTATTGATTTTTCTGCTGATTTGGGATTTGGATTTTTATCTGATTTAGCACCTTATCCTGTATTGCTCTATTGGTAATAGTTTCATGCATTTGCATTTACAATTTCTGCACCGCACATTTTGAATTTTTGTAATTGATCTTTAAAATTTCTATTCCTGCCCTAGAACTCAATTATTGAGTCTTTCCTTACTCAATTGACTGTCTTTTTGAAATGCTGTATGGTGCCTTATCACAGGGACACATTGCCTCATGAAATTGAGGTTCAACACCGTCTCCTATTTATCCACCTGTGGGTGTGCCGTTTAGGTGTCATTTTAGGGTGTACAATTTAGAGGTTGCCTGCGCCCACACACCCAATACCACTTCCAGCACACAGGCGTTGATCAGACTGTGGATGCATACCAATATGACAGCACAAGAGGCACGTTCTCTCTGTGTCTTGCCTATTTCCCTTACTCACCCAGTAATACTTTATAGCAGAAGTTGCGAATGAGTGGTTCTTCAACTTCACTCATGGAGGGACAATGACAGCACCATTAAGTTGAGAGTATAATGCCCTCTTATTTCTATATGTAATGAAATTCAGATGCACGAGGCCTTCATTACCTCTCAGTTTTTGTTTCTATGTAATAAAAACAAAACCAGATCAGTAATGAAGGTTCTTTTGCTACATAGCAACAAAAGCAGGAACATAATGATGGCTCCTTTCCTATCCGATATTCTTTTCACCTAGTCAAATAGGAAGTGAGCTTTCATAGTAGTCCTTCTTAAGTGGCTTATGTAAATTTTAATAAAATGTGTTGGCACCACTACCGGCAGCATGTGAGAACTAAAGCAGTGACCTATAGCACTGGAAGGGAGTAGCAGAATATGTTAAGACACAAGTGTTCACGAAACAGTGCAATAGTAAGTAAAGCTTTAACCAACAGGCTGGAAACCACTGCTTGAAAACAAGTTAGGGGCCGATTCCGATCTCGGTCGGAGGCGTACCCAACACCATTCGGTCGGGAAAAAAGCCATGCGAAAGCCTGTTTCCCGACCGATCCGTACAGCACACCGAACGAGTAAGTACGATGCGCACAACAGCAAAGAATCCGGCCGAGCCGTACTCACCCAAACCAGGTCCTGTTCCCCGACCGAGGCGAATCCGGAAACGCTGAATCGAGTCGCACGGAAGCCAAAATGCAGCTCCGTCCGGCCGAACGAGTACGATGCGCTTCCGTACGCGCCGAACCCGTCGATACGCACGGCACGTCAAAGCATCCGGGAGAGGCGCACATAAGCTCCGATTCGCGCCACAACACGATCCACGGCTCCGAGACGAACACGGCAGCGACGAGGACGACGCGAAGCGACGAGGACGAGGCGAAGCGGCGAGGACGAGGCGAGCGACGAGGACGACGCGAAGCACCGAGAAGGACGAACGACACGAACCAACCATGAATCCCTTCGTCCCGATCATACCAATATTCTACATTTACTACCGGAACAGGCACGGACGCGTACGGCGCAGAAGGTAAGCCAGACACCAACCACAAAACACATACAACACGTACACGACACATCACACACACACAGAGGGATGCAGAATATACTTACACCAGCAACAGCAGCACCATAGGGGCGGGATGCCCATCACCAATGCCACATATGCACACAGGGGCCTGAATGCGCACCACCACCCCTACCCAGGGGGGGCTGGATGCCTACCACTACTACCACCCTCACCCAGGGGGGGCTGGATGCCTACCACTACTACCACCCTTAGCCAGGGGGGGCAGGATGCCACTACTACCACCCTCACCCAGGGTGGGCAGGATGCCTCCCACTACTACCACCCTCACCCAGGGGGGGCAGGATGCCTACCACTACTACCACCCTCACCCAGGAGGGGCTGGATGCCTACCACTACTACCACCCTCACCCAGGGGGGCAGGATGCCTACCACTACTACCACCCTTAGCCAGGGGGCTGGATGCCTACCACTACTACCACCCTAGCCAGGGGGGCTGGATGCCTACCACTACTACCACCCTCACCCAGGGGGGCAGGATGCCTACCACTACTACCACCCTTAGCCAGGGGGCAGGATGCCTACCACTACTACCACCCTCACCCAGGGGGGCAGGATGCCTACCACTACTACCACCCTCACCCAGGGGGCTGGATGCCTACCACTACTACCACCCTTAGCCAGGGGGCAGGATGCCTACCACTACTACCACCCTCACCCAGGGGGCAGGATGCCTACCACTACTACCACCCTTACCCAGGGGGCAGGATGCCTACCACTACTACCACCCTTAGCCAGGGGGCAGGATGCCTACCACTACTACCACCCTCACCCAGGGGGGCTGGATGCCTACCACTACTACCACCCTTAGCCAGGGGGCAGGATGCCTCACCACTACTACCACCCTCACCCAGGGGGCTGGATGCTCTACCACCACCCTTAGCCAGGGGGCAGGATGCCTACTACCACTACCACCCTCACCCAGGGGGCTGGATGCCTACCACTACTACCACCCTCAGCCAGGGGGGCTGGATGCCTACCACTACTACCACCCTCAGCCAGGGGGGCTGGATGCCCATACCACCACCCTTAGCCAGGGGAGCAGGATGCCTACCACCACTACCACCCTCACCCAGGGGGCTGGATGCCTACCACTACTACCACCCTCACCCAGGGGGGCTGGATGCCTACCACTACTACCACCCCACTCATAGGATGGACAATGCATGACACAACCAGCACACCACAACCTAGGGAATGCAAGAAGAAGACATCCCCCCAACACCATGACAAGCGTGTGTAGACTGTGTCAAATGCCTACAACACCGAACATGACTTTGAACATACAATGTGACCCCCTAGCACATGTGCCACACATATATGTGTGTGGCACCCACAATGCAAGCAGGCCATGACCATTGTGGCAATGGGGTCCAAACCCCCATCATCACAGTGACCAAAATGTAAGTGTGGGGTCCATAGCTGAAGCACACTTTGAACAATGTGGCAATGGGGTCCAAACCCCCATCATCACAGTGACCAAAATGTAAGTGTGGGGTCCATAGCTGAAGCACATTTTGAACAATGTGGCAATGGGGTCCAAACCCCCATCATCACAGTGACCAAAATGTAAGTGTGGGGTCCATAGCTGAAGCACACTTTGAACAATGTGGCAATGGGGTCCAAACCCCATCATCACAGTGACCAAAAGGTAAGTGTGGGGTCCATAGCTGAAGCACATTTTGAACATTGTGGCAATGGGGTCCAAACCCCCATCATCACAGTGACCAAAATGTAAGTGTGGGGTCCATAGCTGAAGCACACTTTGAACAATGTGGCAATGGGGTTCAAACCCCCATCATCACAGTGACCAAAAGGTAAGTGTGGGGTCCATAGCTGAAGCACATTTTGAACATTGTGTCAATGGGGTCCAAACCCCCATCATCACAGTGACCAAAAGGTAAGTGTGGGGTCCATAGCTGAAGCACATTTTGAACATTGTGGCAATGGGGTCCAAACCCCCATCATCACAGTGACCAAAAGGTAAGTGTGGGGTCCATAGCTGAAGCACATTTTGAACATTGTGGCAATGTGGTCCAAACCCCCATCATCACAGTGACCAAAATGTAAGTGTGAGGTCCATAGCTGAAGCACATTTCGAACATTGTGGCAATGGGATCCAAACCCCCATCATCACAGTGACCAAAAGGTAAGTGTTGACAAAGAAAGAGGTGCAACTGCCAAACTGCATGGATGATTCCTGGTCACAGAACAACAAACACATCAGTGGCAAAGTAGTGTATGTGTCCCATTGCAACATAAATTGGGGGAGCCAAATCCTGCAGTGCAAATAAGACATAACTTTGGCCATGTGCAGACAAACAACACCCATGGGGGCTGACACCGTCAACAATCATCAATGACACAATGACAGAAGTGACCATCAGAATGCAGACCCACATATTTGCACCAATGGGCACACACATGCAGATACCCTGTGGAGACTGCAGATGTGAGGTGAACAGATACCATACCATGGCAGCAATGGGACACACAAACCATGATCATTGTGCTGACCGATGACCTAGGAGTCCCAGGGACAGCAGGGGAAACCCACCAAACTACATACAGCCAATGGCACACCCAAGATATGCCAATGCAGTGGTGCAGATGCACAAACACAAACAGGCAGACCCACACTGCACATCATACACAACAGGTGAGGGGGTGCCAGTGTCCCCAGGCAACCACACAACACATGAGGAGACCTGAATACCAATCATACAGATGTGCATACAGTGCCACACAAAGGTAACTCATGGATCCAAATCCCCTATGTGGGCAAGCAGGCATTGTCAGATGAGAGGGAGCACAAATCACACATGTCACACAGGCACGTAGGGACAGCAACTGACACAGCAAGACACAGACACACCACAGCACCACCCCCATGGCCCCCACAATGTGGTGACCCTGGGCTGCATTACAATCCCACTGTGATGACAAAGCTAAATGTCGTTCACACTGTGAACCACAGTCATGTGTACTGAGCAACTAACTACCATCACACCTACACAAGCACAAATCAAACAGCATGGCCAGTAAGCCAAGGCCAACATGGAGGCAGGGGCCTAGCCGGGCAACAACTCTCATCTGCACACACTCAACACCACACCCTCGACCTCCAACAATGTGCAGCAGTGAAGCACACATGCACTGGTGACATTGCACATGCACCCATGACTATTCCAGGGTGGTGGGTGGGAACCAAGGTGCAGAAACACATCACACATGGACACTCAACAAGACTCCTGAATGTCTGACACACTGCACACTACGCCGTACATGGACATGACGGCATTACCACACCAACCAATGTGATCACAGTCACAGTCACACACCAATGAAGAAGCCAAGGTCACCCACAAAGAACACACATAGACAACAACCAACATTGCAGCCCGGACCCTGAGGAGTGCCAGCAGTCACACACACAACGTGTCACAATCACTGAAAGATAACACAAACTGGAAATCACATGACAGGGGCAAACAACAAGTGCCAAGGGGAAACCTGACTGTGACCCATCTGCGTCTGCACACAAACTCAGCCCTGACAGCAAGCACACCTATGGGTGACACCCTGATGACCAGTAATGTGCCATGCACCCACATCACAGAGAACCCAGGGAGAAGACTTTGGGGGAACATAGCTCAACTCAGCTAGCATCACAAACAGGTACAACACTAGGGATCACAGCATGCACAGCTAAACGGAAGTGAACACACAGACATGCACATACAACACACACCTTGGGCGCAGGCAATGTCACAGGAGTACACACTGCCATGAGGGGACTCCACTCCTGTGTGAGGAAAGCTGTGCCATATGTTGCCTCAGTAGGGCCCCACCATGTCAGCTGAGCACTTGGTCACACAATCAACAATTAGCACCAAATGAGGGCTCCCGTCACATCAGCCTGGTCATGGAAGTGCCAACGGAATCATCAGCACAGATCCAACACACTTGTATAGCAATGTTGCACTGACAACACAGATGAGTCCTTCCCCATTGATGCCCAAACCTGCATGTCCAGTGGAGATGGCCACACGGTCAGGGAAGTAGACGAATTGAACAATGGCAGGCACAACAGATGTGCAGGGGTGGAAGCCACAGATGTGAAATAGCCAATCTAAGTAGGAAATCCCATTGCCAAATACTGAACACATCAATCAATCAATCAATCATGTCACTTATAAAGCGCACTACATACCCGCGAGGGTCTCAAGGCGCTGGGGGAAGAGGGGGGTGGTGCTGCTACTGATCGAAGAGCCAGGTCTTGAGGAGTCTTCTGAAGGCCAGTAGGTCTTGGGTCTGCCGAAGGTTGGTGGGGAGGGTGTTCCAGGTCTTGGCGGCGAGGTGGGAGAAGGATCTGCCGCCGGCGGTCGTTTTCCAGATGCGGGGGACTGTGGCGAGGGCGAGGCTGGTGGAGCGGAGCTGGCGGGTGGGGGTGTAGAAGCTGAGTCGTCTGTTGAGGTAGGCTGGACCGGAGTTGTGGAGTGCTTTGTGTGCGTGGGTGAGGAGCTTGAAGGTTATCCTCTTGTTGACAGGGAGCCAGTGCAGGTCTCTCAGGTGGGGTGTGATGTGGCTGCTTCGGGGGATGTCGAGGATAAGACGTGCAGAGGCGTTCTGGATGCGTTGCAGCCGTCTCAGGAGCTTAGCCGTCGTTCCTGCGTAGAGGGCGTTTCCGTAGTCCAGCCTGCTGGTGACGAAGGCCTGGGTGACTGTTTTTCTTGTTTCGGTGGGGATCCACTTGAAGATCCTGCGGAGCATTCGGAGGGTGTTGAAGCAGGATGAGGAAACGGCGTTGACCTGCTTAGTCATGGAGAGGGTGGGGTCGAGGATGACCCCTAGGTTGCGTGCGTGGTCGGTGGGTGTCGGGGCTGTTCCCAGTGATGTCGGCCACCAGGAGTCGTCCCATGCTGGAAGGGTTGGAACCAAGGATGAGGACCTCCGTCTTGTCCGAGTTCAGCTTCAGGCGGCTGGTACTCATCCATTCGGCGACAGCCTTCATTCCTTCGTGGAGGTGGGCTTTGGCGGTGTGAGGGTCTTTGGTGAGGGAGAGGATCAGCTGGGTGTCGTCGGCGTAGGAGATGATGTTGAGGTTGTGCTGTCGGGCGACGTGGGCGAGGGGTGCCATGTAGATGTTGAACAGCGTTGGGCTGAGGGAGGAGCCTTGGGGTACGCCGCAGATGATCTTGGTGGCTTTGGATCGGAAGGGGCGAGGCGGACGCTTTGTGTTCTGCCGGAGAGGAAGGATGTGGTCCAGTCCAGGGCCTTCTCTTGGATCCCGGCGTCGTGAAGGCGTGTTCGTAGTGTGTGGTGGCAGACCGTGTCGAAGGCGGCTGATAGGTCCAGGAGGATGAGGGCTGCTGTTTCTCCGTTGTCTAGCAGGGTCCTGATGTCATCGGTGGCGGCGATGAGGGCGGTTTCGGTGCTGTGGTTGCTGCGGAAGCCGGACTGGGAAGGGTCCAGGATGTTGTTCTCCTCGAGGTAGCGGGTCAGTTGTTTGTTGACGATTTTCTCGGTGACCTTCGCGGGGAACGGGAGCAGAGAGATGGGTCGGAAGTTCTTGAGGTCCTTGGGGTCTGCCTTGGGTTTCTTGAGTAAGGCGGTGATCTCGGCGTGCTTCCAGCTTTCCGGGAAGGTTGCTGTCTCGAAGCTGCTATGGATGACATGGATACACCACAGGATAGGACACATTCCCCCTGGACCACATGGGTTCCTGCACAGTAACACTTCATTATCATGAGACCAAATATCACCATCACTGCAGCAAGGGCATGGTTAGCATTATCAACATCATGTACATCAGAAGCAAAAGCACTAGAGAACAGAAAGTTGCTTTATTCAGCATATGTGGCATTAAAAGTAGAAGTCCGGTAGAACATAAACAAAGGCCAATGGCCAGTCCATCAACAAAGTCACAAGTGGGTGACAGTGGCAGATGCCACCCTACACATGCCTGCACAAAACCAGGGACAATCCACTAGGAGGGGCAACCGGGGGGTAGGCCAGGCACCGCAGGGACAGGATCAGGGCTCACCAGGAGGAAGCAGGGAAGGGGTGGTGGGTGCTGGAGAGCCACTGACAACTGCAGTGGAGGTGTCTGACATGGTGTGTGCCGGCACAACTGGGGGCATGGCTCAGATGTTGTGGGTGCCGGCACGACTGCAGTGGACCCTGCAGATGGAGTGGACAGGTCCGCCACTGCAGTGCCCAAGTCAGACAGGGTGGTAGTGGACTCCACTGCAGTGCCTACCACCAGGGGAGGAGAATGGGGAACAGGCAAGGTGGGCTGGACAGAGGGGGAGGACACCCTCACCACATCAGTGGCACAGACAAGCGCAGCGGGGGTGTGGTGCCGGGAGAGCAAGTGGCAGGGGAGAAGGCCGGAGCCTCTTGGGGATGGTATATCTGTGGGTGGGGGAACCTGGGGCAGGGTGTGGTGGGGGCACCTGTGGAGTGGGGGCCTGAGGGATGGAGGAAGGAGACCTGGTGCTTGAGCTGCAGGGCGGTGGCGGGGTCTTGCTCTTAGCACTCCGGGGGACTTGCGGGTGGGGGCCTCAGTCTGTCTGCGCCTGGGGAGGGTGTCCGGGGGCGAGGGCACTCTGCTCCGTGTGGGGGGCTTCCTCTTCCCCTGGATGCTGGGGCAGCTGGATCGGAGGGGAAGAGGCCGAGGTCACTGAGGAAGAGGTGCTGGGTCTTTGGGGTTGCAGGTGAGGCAAGGAGGGTGCTTTGGAGGGAGAGGCAACTGAGGACTGCGCAGTGCCCGTGGATGCGTGTGTGTGTACCAGGGCCCCATCCCCTGTGAGTCTGGTTTCAGCCCCCTGACTGTGCGTGCGTGTGCGTTTAGTTTGTGGTGTGTGTGTCTGTGTGCTGGACGTGTGTGTGCTGGTGTGTGCCTGTGCCGGTGTGTGTGTGCTTGGGACGGGTAAGGTGCTGGGGAGTGTGGATGGAGCAGAGGCAGGAGGGGTGAGGGACTGTCTGAGGAGGGACACTGCTGCCGTCAGGGAGGAGTCCATGGACCTGTTGCCCCTCTGTAGGTCAGACATGCCCGATGAGATGCCGTCCATGAACGACACCAGCTGAGTCAACAGTGCGGTGTGTGCATGGAGGACACTCAGCATGGCTGTCTGCCCTACATGGAGCTGGCGAAGGAGGTACACAGACTCCTCACTCAGGGCAGCAGGGGACACAGGGGCAGGGGGTGCGGTGCCTGGGCCAAAGGAGACACGCTCCCGAACATGGGAGCCTCCACGGACCTGGGGAATGGGAGCCGATGGGAGGGCGGTGGTGGTGCTGGTGGTGGCGGGGACAGCAACACTAGCTGGGGTGTGGTGGCTGCTGACACCCGCCTCCACAAGGGAGTCATCCTCCGAGTTGCTCTGGTCCTCAGCTGAGGTGGATGGTGCTGAGGACTCCTCGGTGTGGCTCCCTCGCCCTCCGTGCCACTGGGTCCCTCCGACCACTCCTCGGCTGCTGACCCAGTCTGGCTCTCTGGCTCCTCCTGGTCCGTGGAGCTGTCCCCTTCCGTGGCCGTGGATGTATCTGCAAACAATGGGGAAACAGACAGACATCAGTCACCTGCACCAAACGCACACACCACTGTGAGCACAGCACATTACAGAGCAAGCCCTGGCATCATTAGTTGTACATTGCTAAAAGTGCCCTAACTGAACAGGAGAAGCCAATTGTCAGTCTGATGCCAAGCATGGCACTCACATCCCACATGGCCTTGCACCCATCTGTCTGGTGTCTGTTGTATTGCAACACCCCAGTGTGGACACATGCACCAAGTACACAGTAGTTGGACAGTGCAGAGGACACGGTGTGGCATGTGGACATGCACACATCACAGCTCTTGCCATTGAGTCAGTACAGGTTTCCGGATGAAAGGGATGCCCAGAGTCAAATAGGAAATGCATGTGATGCATACCAGCGACAGACACCATGATGCACCCATGTCCTGATAGCCATCGCCACAATGGTGTGCATGTAGCACATGTCACTCCCCTGCAGGACCACCAATAAGTTGACACATGCCATGGCAGAGGCATGACTGCTAAGTCATACATCACTGTCTCAGTGATGTATGACTTGGCATCCAGACAACAACACTATGCACTGTGTCACAATAGTAGGTCATGGGGAATGCAAGTCCTGGAGCTGCACAAGTGCACATGTACATCCCCCACACAACACATCATCTTAACCCTCATCTGTCCAGGTCATACCTATTGGACATATGGGAGACCTGTGACACTACCCTCTGAACCTGAGCCCCTCACAATTTGCTGTGAATGGGGAACAGCTGCCTGAACTTCACATTCGCATACCCCAGTCTGCACGCGCAGCTGATCAAACACCTATGTGACACACAAGTATCGTCTCCTATGGTCACATCTCCAGGGGCATGCTGAGCCCCTACCAAGAAACACCCCAGCAGTCCTGGCAACTAATCCACAGCACACTGACACAGAGGCAGACACCTGAGGGGTCAAATCACTGTGCACAATGTGTCAGCTGATACACGGGAGTGGGAGTACAGAGTGCATTGCATGGCCTGGAGTAGGCATGACTGTCCTGCTCCACATGAATGAGGGATGTGCCCTGGACAGTGGATAGCTGGCTATGTATGTGTGACACACGTAATCTGCACACTCCTGGGGCCCAAACATTGTTCCCACCCGCTGCATGGGCGTGTGCCACATACCCCAGGCACATGTGGTGGCTCAGCTCAGCAAGTGGACCGCATATCAAAGCAACACGCAGATCACATGTCCAAACACAGGCGTTGTGTGAACAATGGACCCACCCATGATGACCACAACAGAGTTAGGGAAACAGATGCTGTCCCCCACCTTTAGTGAAGCAAACTGCAAGGACACAGTCCCAAGTGACACAATTCCCTGAATGCAAGGGCCACACCTGGGTATCAGATGAGCAGTGGGCAGTGCACAATAGAGGGACATGGCTCCTGGACAACATGACTGCTGCACTGTGGCAGTTGAACCAGGCCAGAGGAGGGCACAAAGCATGTAATACAGAGTTCACAGTGCAGTCTTTGACTCACCCCTCCTTGCTGCTGTCTGGCCTTCAGCTGCCCATCCAGGTCTGGAAACACCACCACCAGGATCTGGAGCATGTGGGGGTCAGGGTCCGTGTTCCACCCCTCCTGCGAGGAGGCGACAGCTTCAGCTGGACCCGTGCAATGCTCCGGGTCCAGCCCCCGAAGGTCCTGCCACCTCTTCTGGCAGTTGCGGATCCGGCGCTTGTAGACCCCCACGGACCGGACGGCTCGGACGATGTCCTTCCAGATCTCCTGCTTCCGATGGGCATTAACCTGTCAGGATGACAAAGTGAAAAGGCCATTACCACACATGCAACATATCCGTGCATGACACAGTTGTATATACATGTCTCAATCACAGGGGCACATGATGTACACAGGCAGTGCAAAGCTGCCCATGGACAGTTTGCCAGACGTCACTACATGGTATCATTGCATGGGAAGTAAAACCATGTTCAAATGCACTGTCACTGCACCATACCTGTCCAGTGCAAGTCACTACACACTATGGGGGTGACAACTACTCAGTGAGCCTGCTAGCCAGTGGCGTGCAGACTTCCAGCCTTGCTAGTCACACAAAATGCACATTCAGAAAGGCAGTGCACAGAACACTCACCTGCTCCCCTGGTGTCCCATACAGCTTGCTGTACTGTGGAAGTAGGCTGTCCAGCAGGGCCTGGTTCTCTTCAAGGCTGAAGGCTGGGGCTCTCTCCACAGTACGTGCCATTGCAGGGTCCAGAGGGGCAGAGACAGCAGCAGTGCAGTGGCAGATGTCGTCCTGGAGCATGTAGTGCAGGCAAGTGAGCTCTCAGGGGAACAGCCAGCAATATATATGTGCTGGAGAGGCAGATACTGTCCCTTGTGTCCAAAGTGATAGGTCCAAGTCATTTGCATCTTCTGAATCTGGCCAATCCATGGAATAGCAGCACCAAAACACACCCACAGCATCCTTCAAATCTTCAACTTCATGACATACATGATTTTGCAACATTGTTGTGGGTGACCAACTGATTTTCCAGCAACCGACTCGCTCGAAATTCGAAAACGCGTCCGTTGCCAGGCAAGCCCATTGTCAATGGGTGCGCACCGATCGGTCCATTGCGGTACAACGCGTACAGGGGTACAACGCTGCACTCCGCACACATTGAATGCAATGGGCCGGCCGGAGGCACCGATCGGTCCATTGCAGTACAACGCGCACAGGGGTACAACGCGTACCCGCACACATTGAATGCAATGGGCCGGCCGGAGGCACCGATCGGTCCATTGCAGTACAACGCATCACTGTACATGTGACTGGCATATGTCAGCATGCCTGTCTCAGATGGACATATGCCAGCCACAGATGGCTCCCAGGGAGTGAGGGGCACACCTACATCACGACAGCCTGTCCAAACTTTATCATAAGGCATGTAAGGCTGCATTTCCTATTGTGTGTATGTTGGTGTACATGTTGTCCTGTGGGTGTCACCTGTGGGCAGCCACCCCCAGGCTGTGCACGTGTTCATGGGGACAGGATCCTGGGTGTTACGTGTACATGACCACTGTGATGTGCAACTGTTCATATCTGTGCATGTGCCATGGTCACATTTCACGGTGGTGTATGTGTATGTCATGTCACATACCCCGTGAGTCCCATGTGGGACGGTATGTTTGAGCCAGGGTGTCCCAGTGGCACAATAGTGATGGTCCTCCACAGTCTTTGTGCATGTAGTGTTTACAATGTCTCTGATTACATGTGCACAATGGGAGACAGTCTCCACATCCACGTTGTGTGTGCATGGACTTTGATGTTGTGTGTGTGTGTGTCACAGACGTCCATGTCTGTCCTGCCGTGGCAAGTGGGGCCACTACCTGTGGGGGTCATGGTTGTTTTGCTGTGGTGTATACATGATACTCCATGTAATGCCAGTGTCCATGTGGCAATACAGGGTCCCTGGGAATGTACCTGTCATTGAGCTGTGGTGCCTGGGGCACATCTGTCCTCACATGTCACTGTGGGGGTTATTGTGACATGGCAGCAGGAGATGGGAACTGTGACATGGCCTCATGATATCCAATGGGCCAACCTGGGACTAATTGATGCCACCTGTTGGACCGTGTTGACAGATGTTGGCCATGTATGTACCATACATGTCCTTCCGGAACTGCACACTTCATGTAGTTGTGCCTCATAATGATGTATGTTGGGATCTTGAGTGTTCTCAATGCCGCATATGTGGGGTGACTGACAATCTTGCTTACTTCTCCTCTGCACTGCAGGGCTCCTGCTGTCCATCGACCATTCCCAGACCTGGCAACGATGGTGGAACGGGACAGCATCCGACGGTACCGCTTCACCAGGCAGCTGATTGAGGATTTGGCAGTGCAGTTGTCCCCACATTTGCAGCCTGGCCGGCCGTATCCTACAGCGCTGACCCCCAAGGTGAAGGTGATGGCAGCCCTACACTTCTTTGCCACCGGTACCTTCCAACATACTGTGGCGACTGCTGGTGGGATGTCACAGACCATGTTGAGCCGTGTGCTCCGCGATGTTTTGGCGGCAATGTTGCTCTTCCTGAACCGGTACATCTATTTCCCTAGACTGCGACGACTCACTGACGTGAAGAGTGACCTTTATGCCCTGGGGAGGATGCCGCATGTCATTGGCTCCATTGATGGGACACATGTGGCTTTGGTACCACCACAGGCCCAGGAGCAGGCCTACAGGAACCGCAAGCACTACCACTCGGTCAATGCACTGGTGGTGTGTCTTGCAGACATGACCATCACACACGTGTGTGCCCGTTTCCCTGGTTCAGCACACGATGCCTTTGTGATGAGGAGTAGTCGCATCCCCAGGATGATGGCACAGATGCAGAACCAGCGTGCCTGGCTTGTCGGTGTGTACTGACTTTGTGCCATTGTGTGTGATCTGATCTGTAGTATTCCGCCCACTTTTCCAAGTCAGCTAATGTGCACTTGTCTGTCCGTAGGTGACTCGGGATACCCCAACATGCCGTGGTTGCTGACACCCCTCAGGAACCCTGTGACACCTGCCCAGATGCGCTACAATGAGGCACATGGTCGGACCAGGAGAGTGATTGAGCGGACCTTTGGTCTCCTGAAGAGCCGCTTCCGCTGCCTGGACAAGACCGGAGGGTCCCTCCCATATGCCCCTGCGAAAGTGTGCAAGATTATCATCGTCTGCTGCATGCTCCACAACCTGGCAGTGCGGAAGGAGTTGCCTCTCATCCAGGATGACAATGACCAACATCCGCCACCTGTGGAGGATCCTGGCCTGGACCACGATGCCAGTGACGATGATGATGATGATGGTGATGTCCGCACACAGCTCATCACCAACTTCTTTAGCTGAATGTGAGTATCCTGAGGTGTCATGTCAATGATGTGAGTTGGCATGATGTGTGGGTGGTGCTCTGGTGCTGTTGGAGTGTGTCCATGGGCTACTTGACTGGATGTGTGTTGCGATGTGTGCTAACAGGTGGGCTGTACTCCCCAACAGTGTTGACATGCTAACTTGGTTCTGGGTGGGTATCTTGTAACATGTATTGTGCATGAGTTTTGCTGTTATGTCCTGTACTCCATTGCTTTTGACTGTGTGTCATTTCTGTCCTTCACAGGGTACTTTCAGATTCGTTTGGTCAACTGTGTCCACCGACGACGTGATTGCACATCCAGGCTGGTAGCTGTTGTGTCCCTACAGGTGATGTGCGCCACACCCATGGACTTCCTTCCGTCTACAGTTGTTGACTGTGTGCCCGCTGCCAGGTGGGATTACCTTGCATCTGTAGTGGTTACGACATGTTGCAACTGTGTAATAAACCTGTGCTTCACTTTGTGATGTGCGTTGTCTGTGGTCACACATTTGACTGCCATTTGCTTACTGCACCTGTGGGCTACTTGACTACAACTGGGAATGGGTGTGGTGTCTGTGCATTGCACCGTCTTCCCTGGCAACATCAGTGTAGGCAATGAGTCAGATGGCCTAGGTGTGTATGTGTTGTGTAGCCCTGGTGGTGTGTCTCCCTCATGTGTGTCACGTTGCCTGTACTCACATGCCTGTGTTGTCCTTGCTGTTGCAGTTCGCATACACAGTGTAATTTTGCAGTTCATCATCCCCATAACAGCACCCACGTTGGAATCACGACAGAGGCAAGTATGGTGCATTAGTGTGTTTATTGTGATACATTTGTGTTAATAGTGCATAGGATGGGTAGTGCTGTACATAAATCTTGCAATCCGAAGTTCCTAGGTGAATTGAAAGTCCTGGTAGACAGGATCCCCAGTATCGGGGCCACAGTTGTCTGACACATTGGTCCAACTTGTACTCCCCATGCAATGTGTGGGAGTAGTGTTGCCGCCAACAGGGTGAACAGTCTGTGCACAAAGGCGAACATCCAGAACAGGTTCAGGCTTCCTGGGAGTTGCGCTTGGCCATCGGCCTCTCACTTTTCCCTCCTCGGACGACCCCTCTTCTTGGGGGGCCCTCAAGTACAGGCTGCTGCGGTGCAGGGGACTCTCCGCCAGAGTCCTCCTCCCTCCCTGTGGCAGTTGCAGTTTGTTCGGCACCAGATGTTGTTGGCACACAGGGAGGTGTGGACTGGTTGCTGTTCATCTGGCGGAGGCATTGTAAAATGTCCCTGTGCACCGCTGTCATCTCATGCAGTGCATCCCACTTGGACTCCACGCGGGACATGTGTGAGTCCACGCGGGACATGTGTGACTCCACGTGGGACATGTGGGAGTCCAAGCGGGCATGATGGGCAGCCTGCTGCTGTTTCATGTCTCTGAGGAGCCCCACTACCTGGCTGAGCTCTCCGGTGCTGGACTGGTACGCATCAGCTCTGCGTACCAGTTGTGGGTCATCATGCACACCAGCAACGCCTGCAAGCAGCGACCTCTGTCTCCCCACCCTCCCACCACCCCTGCTGACATGTGCAGTGTGTGCAGTGGCACGCACAGATAACCCTGGTCCACCTTGGGGGTTGGTGGTGGTGGTGGTGTCCATGGCCCCAGGTTGGTCCAGGGTCCCTGTGCTGATGTTGCTCCTTGTTCTGTCCATGTCGGCAGGGATGGTATTCGTGGTGACAGTCGTTGGAGGGGTGGGTGCAGGGGGTGCAGCTGGTGGTCCTTCTGGTGCTGCAGCTGGTGGTCCTGCTGGTGCTGCATGTTGACTTGCACCGGATGTGCCAGGTTGGTCTTCATCGTCCGAGGAGGACAGAGGCTGCACGACGCCAGTGAGCTCCGCATCCTCTTGAGCCTGGGACTGGGACTCCTCAGCGTCTGCTGCTGTGTCCCCATCATCACCTGTTTTTGGGAGACACAAACAATGTATGTTATGTTTCTGCAGGCATCAATGGTTGACACACATGACAGTTGTGACTGTGCCTCTGGGTGCGGGCCTGTACATTGCATTGTCCTAAGTCGTCACAGTCAGGGGTTGATATTGGTGTGGCACATTGTCCTGCATTATTTGGGCATTTCTATGTATTTTCTGGGGTGTGAACATGGTCTGCATTGGTTGTGTTTGGTTGACAGCCGGACCTCCTTCCCACCCACCCAGCCAGTCAGTTATCCCACCATGGAACGTGCTTGCGTTGCAGGGAGTGTAAGTTGTCTCTCAGGATGTCACTCAGTGGTGTCCTGCTGTTTGTTGGTGCACATTTGCCAGCAGGGCCTTGTGCTCCCCACAGCAGTAGCCAGTGTCAGCCATCTTGTGAGTCCTTCTCCACTTCCTGTGATGTGAGCATGGTTCAGGGTGGTGTTGATGGGACAGTTGTGGGGGTGAGCTATGTCTGTGACTACGACTCCCATCATGCTATTGCCTCCACCCCACTTCCCAGCATTCCCATACTTACTTGCTTTTGTGGGGAGTTCAGTGTGTGTGGGTGTGAGAGCAATGGCAAGATGGCTGACAGTGGTGTCCTGCTGTTGGTTGGTGTGCAGTACCCAGCATGCCCTTGTGCTCCCCACGACACAGCAACAGTGTCAGACATCTTTGATGGGCCTTTCCACTCTCTGTGGGATGTGCATGCGTGAGTGTGAGCTTGCTGGGCCATGTGGTGGGGGATGTAGAGCTGTGACTACGACTCCCATCATGCTATTGCCTCCTCCCCCTTCCCAGCATGCCCATGCTTCCTTCCTTTTGACTCTGCTTCCCTGTGGGGTGGGCTGGCTGTGCTGACAGGATGGCTGGGAGTGTTGTCCTGGCAGTTGTTTGGCTAGAGGTCCCAAGAGTGTCCCTGTGCTTCACACAACATAACCCAGGGTGGTGGTTCTTTGTGGGATCTTGTGTTAGGATGGGGGCATTGCATTCTACCAGGTGGGTTCTGTGGAGTTTGTGTTGGGGTGTGTGTGAGGGGAGGTGCTTGTGACTATGGACAGTGCTGCAAGTCCTCCTTCCCACCCAGCTAGCCAGATATCCCACCATGGAACGTGCTTGCATTGCAGGGAGTGTAAGTTGTCTCTCAGGATGTCAGTTAGTGGTGTCCTGCTGTTTGTTGGTGCACAGTTGGCAGCAGGGCCTTGTGCTCCCCACAGCAGTAGCCAGTGTCAGCCATCTTGTGAGTCCTTCTCCACTCCCTGTGATGTGAGCATGGTTCAGGGTGGTGTTGATGGGACAGTTGTGGGGGTGACCAATATCAGTGACTACGACTCCCATCATGCTATTGCCTCCACCCCCTTCCCAGCATGCCCATGCTTCCTTCCTTTTGACTCTGCTTCCCTGTGGGGTGGGCTGGCTGTGCTGACAGGATGGCTGGGAGTGTTGTCCTGGCAGTTGTTTGGCTAAAAGTCCCAAGAGTGTCCCTGTGCTTCACACAACATAACCCAGGGTGGTGGTTCTTTGTGGGATCTTGTGTTAGGATGGGGGCATTGCATTCTACCAGGTGGGTTCTGTGGAGTTTGTGTTGGGGTGTGTGTGAGGGGAGGTGCTTGTGACTATGGTCAGTGCTGCAAGTCCCCCTTCCCACCCAGCTAGCCAGATATCCCACCATGGAACGTGCTTGCATTGCAGGGAGTGTAAGTTGTCTCTCAGGATGTCAGTCAGTGGTGTCCTGCTGTTTGTTGGTGCACAGTTGGCAGCAGGGCCTTGTGCTCCCCACAGCAGTAGCCAGTGTCAGCCATCTTGTGAGTCCTTCTCCACTCCCTGTGATGTGAGCATGGTTCAGGGTGGTGTTGATGGGACAGTTGTGGGGGGCAATATGTGTGACTGCGACTCCCATGATGCTATTGGCTACACTGACTGGCCAGCATACACAGAATTCCTTCCTTTGAGTGGTCTTCACTGTGTGTTGGTGTTGTTGTGGTGGCTACATGTGTGGATGTGTTTGTTAGTTCTATTTGTGCCACTGCCTAGCTGTAGTTGTAGTTGTGTTTGTACATGTGTTGGCACAGTTGGATGTGACTTTTTGATGGCATGTGTTGTGTTTATCTGACTGACATACACATTTTGGGATGATTCTGTTCTGGTTGCTGTGTAATTGCTATGAGTGCATGGTTTGACTCTCCCTTGACAGTGATGTGTGTGTTTTGTGGCAGTATATTGTGTACATTTGTTGTGTACTCACTCAGGCTCTGGGATGTCCTCTAGTCCATATACGCTCACTGGCGGAAGGATGGCCCGCACCTTCTCCTCCCAGGGCCTGAGGTATATTGGCTTGGCAGGAGGGCCACTGCCGGTGTATTGGCTGTTGATGTAGTCTTTCTTCAGCAGGTCCCGCACCCTCCTGCGCACGTCATACCACCTGTTCTGGATGTCGCTCTTGTGCGCCGACATGGTGATTGTGCGTTCACCCTGTTGATGATCCTCTCCCACATCTTGGTTTTCTGGGAGATGGGGGTCTGTTGGACCAGTGTGCCAAACAGCTGTGGCTCCACCCTGAGGATCTCGTCTCACCATGACTTCCAATTTACTATCTAGGAACTTGGGATTCTTCTTGGGGGCATGGTGATGGGTGGTGATGGTGAGTGATGTGTGTGTTGGTGTGCAGGTGAGGGTGTGTGAGTGTGTGTTTTGCTGGGTGTATGTGAGGTAGGTATTTGTTGGTGTGCTGATGGTGTGTGGCTTGTGTGAGGGATGAGCTGTGGGTGTGTGGTTGCTTTCTCTGGGTGCTGGCAGTGGAATGGCATTTGCAAAGGCTCATGGTTGTGATTTGTGTCCTTTATATAGGTGGAGTTGTGGGTGTGTCTTTGTTCTCTGTCCCCACCCCCCAGTATTTATTGGCTTGGTAATTGCTTGTTTGGCCTTTTTTGGGTGATTTTTCCTTTGTGCTGTTTGTGTATGTTGGAAACGTTCTTGTGACCGAGTCGGACCCTGCATTTGTCTCGTACGGTGTTCTCCGCTTCGCTCGCGCTGTGTTTGTGCAGTTTTCTATGCTGCGTACGCTGCCGGTCGCAGTGTTTTGTGTTGCTTCGGCTCGGTTTTGTATGCGTGTCGGTCGTACGGCTTGGCCTCCGTCCGACTCGCTCGTGGTTTTCGCGCCTTGCATCGTACTTTGCGGTTTGGAGTTCGCGTGTACGCTTCGGTCGGATTTGTTCCGGTGCGTGTCGGTCGGTTGGATTCGCGTGTTTTTCCGGCCGGATTGCTGTTTTCCGTGCGGCTCGGTCGGTCGACTTGGTTTCGGTACGTGTCGGTCGGATTTTTCACGCCTTGCATCGTACTTGGCGTGTCGTGCGCCACGGGTACGTGTCGGTCGGTATTATTTCCGGATCCGAGTCGGTCGGTGCTTTTTCCGGCCCGAATCGGAATCGACCCCTTAATGTTTATTGCTCTAACGTACCCATAAGGGGCATAATAACATTACAGATAAGTTCTCAGTAATTCCGGCTTTGCAATAGCACAGCTTGCACAGGTTGGGTAAAACAGTCATACTTCCTGCTACAATTCTCCAAATATTTGCAACAGGGATTTGTGACTTACTGTTGACAGAGTGTGTCACAATCCACATTTTAACCAGACGCTAACACAGTAGACTTTGAGCGAGCCATGTCTGCACCAAACAAATTATTAATCCAGCTTGCCCTAAACTGTGAAGGTGCTATTCACAGAAGAGAGCCAAAGCTATAGCATTGGAGTTCAAAATCAGCTTTCCTAGTGCTGGAGCGGGAACTGGGTCGATTTGCCCTTGTTTTAGAGAAGATCAGGAACTGCACATCACAATAATTATAATCACAATTTCTAATCTATTTTCAGTCAATAATGAAAGTTTAGTATGAGTTAAAGTTTTTTTATTATTCACAATTTTAGTAAGTCATCTTTATTCAAAGTCATGGTTTATTGGTATTCCTCTCAATAATCAAATGTGAACAGAAATTGCTAATCAATATTTGTCAATCAATAAAAAATAATAAAATGCATTAAGCATGCTCCATTAATGAAAGAATCCCTATTCTAGAAATGGGGAGAAATAGGTGTCAGTAAGAACCCATAAAGAGTTCAAGTTCGAGAGAGTGAAAGATCAAGCATAAAGCTTCGGCATATATTGTCAATGCAATAAATCAAAAATCGATCAAAGCGGAACTTCCCATACAGAGAAGTTCAAGAAACTCTGTAGAGTCTCAAAGCAGTGTGGAATAAGGATAAATGGATATGGATAGGATTGGCAGCAGCAGTAGCAAATGCCTTGGCAATGGGCTAAAAAGATGTGGTCTGGAAAACCTTAACTCCCCATCTTCTCACAGGAATACAATACAATAGTTCACAGACAGTAATCTCTAAATTTGCAAATACATTGTATAATTTCTAAGTTTCATTTAAATCTTCTTCCCTTTCAGGTCTACTTTCCCACGTAACAAAGTACATCTCTTACTTTCAAATATGGCAAGTTTATTCAATTATAACAATGATCTATGTAAAAGCTGAAACATCTACATAACGAAAAGAAAACATTTTTGCACCACACCATCCTTTGAAAATAAACAAGTATGTTAAAAACAGAGGTCATGCTCAGTTTAAATGCCTCATTTTTAAATGAGCTTTTCTTCATTTCTTCATTAAACGACAATTCACATGTTGCCTGCCCCTAAAGGTACAAGGTACATATCAGAGCATTCTTAGCATTGTAAGTGTTGAAGCTATCAGAGAGGTCATAGGCGACAGCTAACACACTTTAATATATATTATTCTTTCACAGACAAATATGAAAACAACCAGCCCTTGTCCTGATGAGAACCCCAAATCAACAGTGGTTTGAAATGCAGTGGTGGCGATAACCATCGGGGATTTCTTTATTACTTTAGTCACATCAGTATGGACAGTGAAAAGACATTCCGAAATCAAGAATTTATCCCTACTAGATGTTATGGAATCCCCTATGTGTGCACCAAGAGGGTCATGATAATTTGGAGTAATATTGATAAGCTCCTCTGGTACTCAAATTACGGACTTGTTTCAATAATTGGCTGTCATTATTTGTTCCTAAATCTATTAGCACTCTATGTTATGTTTTTGTTGAATGTATAGTAATCAATACACAGAGGGGCATATTATTAAGGAGCCATCACCGATTTATTGGCACTTTAGGGCTGCAAAAGTAGCGATAGACTTATCGCCCTATTCACAAGCTGGTGCAAACTGTCGACATCGCCAGTTTTCCTGCGATAGCTGCCGCAAAACACATCGCCGCGGATGAGAGCGACAAACAACGCTAATGACATGCAGAGTAGGAGTTCCCGTGCAAAAACACACAAAAACACAACTTCGCGATATTCTTAACAACCAGCCAGATCTGCGATGCCGGACAAAAACAGGCAATAAGGCGCGTTAGCAGCAGAGACTTAACACCTGCTCATTACTGGTCTTAAGTAGGACGAAAACCTGCAGTACAGAGGGAGCCCAGGCCAGAGCCACATCTGAAGACCAACACATGTCATGGATCTAATGATCATGCAGCTCGGAGACCCAAGAGGTCCACAACACCCACCGCCACCACCCCTGGACTACCACCGAGGCAGCGCAGAACAAGACAGCTGACCTTCCGAAAACGGCATGGCCCCTCAGCCACACAATTGCAGAATGTGGGGAGAGGTGGGACCCAAGTATGTGTGAAGGAGGCAAGTCACCCATGAATAAGAATGTACACAATGCCAAGTGTGGCGGTGATGTGCTGGACAGACTCCAGTATGCAGAGCACAGACATGTCCCATGTGGACACATACTGCTGGTGTGTGCAGTGTTGTGGACAGTGGACACAACCATCTTACCTCAGGCAGTGGGGAAGACCTCGCTCATGTAGCTGTGTCGTCCCCCCCCCTGTACGCGGAAGCGGAGTGGGCTGGTCCGGCGTACGCCACACCTGCGTAGGAGTGTGAATAAATAGACCGGGGCTCTGGGCGTGGTTCACTTCCGGGATGGCGAACGCGTCTGCCAGGGCGGCGCCCCTCACCCTGCCACGAGTCCGCCGCCGTGACCGCCAGCCTCCTCAGCCGATCGCTGACTTCCGTGACACAGGCCCCCAGCGCACCCAGAGGCACAGCACCGCGGAGTAATGTGTGCGATGACTACTGCCTTCTGCCTACACTGCGGTCAGCAGGGCTCACAATTCAAATTGAGTCTTGATTTATTTATGGCAGAGTCCAGTAGGCAACAGACATTGCTTCCAGGGCGGCCCGCCCGGACGATGCATCATCGCAGGCCGCGCACCTGCTGAGCGCTTCAGGTGCCACTAACTCTGTGCAGCTCAAGTCATCGCCACGTGGCTGTGGGCCCTTGCTGACCGCTGCCTCTGGCCTACACTGCGGTCAGCAGGTCCCCCAAGTCAAACGACGCATCATCGCATGCCGCGCACCCGCTGAGCGCTTCAGGTGCCACTAACTCAGTGCACCACAAGTCATCGCCACGTGGCTGTGGGCCCTTTCTGACTGCTGCCTCCGGCCTACACTGCGGTCAGCAGGGCGCTCAAATCAAATCCAATCCTGACGTGCGAGGACACGCCATCATCGCTGGCTGCACATCCGCTGAGCGCTTCAGGTGCCACTAACTCAGTGCACCACAAGTCATCACCACGTGGCTGTGGGCCCTTCCTGACCGCTGCCTCCGGCCTACACTGCGGTCAGCAGGTCCCCCAAGTCAAACAACGCATCATCGCTGGCTGCACACCCGCCGAGCGCTCCAGGTGCCACTAACTCTGTGCAGCTCAAGTCAACGCCACGTGGCTGTGGGCCCTTTCTGACCGCTGCCTCCGGCCTACACTGCGGTCAGCAGGGCTCACAATTCGAATTGAGACTTGATTTATGTATGGCGCAGTCCAGTAGGCAACAGACATTGCTTCCAGTCCGGCCCGCCCGGACGACGCATCATCTCAGGCCGCGCACCCGCCGAGCGCTTCCGGTGCCACGAACTCAGTGCAGCTCAAGTCATGGACCCTTTATGATGTAATCTTTTGTGTGTGAGCCCAGTTCTGGTGCCCCTACCTCAGTGCACTGCAAGTCATGGACCCTTTATGATTGAATCTGTGTGTGTGATCCGATGATCACTGTTCTAGTTGTTGCCAGCACCAACCACTCCCTGAGGGCTGGCTTACACTCACCCCACACCCATCCAGCACAGGCGTCACTGGACATGTGACCCTGGTAATAAAAAGGGGCCGGGCGCACGTGCCCGTAGCCAGTTCCACCATACATCTAAGTGTGTCCGTGTGGTCATTATGAATGCGTGATGGCCCCTGGCCCTACCACATCACATCGTGCTGTGGACAGCGGACGCAAGCATGTCACCTCAGGCAGTGGGTAAGACCTTGGAAATGTAGCTCTGTCGTCCCCCCTGTAAGCGTAAGCGGAGTGGGCTGGGCCAGCGTACGTCAGGCCAGCGCAGGGGTGTGTAGAATTAGCCCGGGGCTCAGGGCCTGGTTCAGTTCTGGCCTGGACAAGGAAGTCACCAATGCGTGTGTCTCTGTTGTAGTGTCGGCGCCACCCGGCCCGCAATTGACAATGTTGCAATGTGGCATGCACCCGGAGGGCGGTCTTGCACGAACGCTGAAATGAAGGAGCGCAAGACCGCTCGGGGTCTTGGCTCATACATGCCAAGTGTTGTGTGTATCTGCATTGCCGCAGCATGAGCCAAATGCCTAGCCTTAATCGCAGCGCGAGTTCAGCCAGGCATGAACTCTACATCTGTGTCTGCACTATCCTTACCATAGGCCTACACTCACGTGGCCGCCCACCTTCACCGGCCAACATCACAGTGTCGTTGTCAGGCTTGTGGACATGCGCAGACAGGCATGACAATGGTGTACCGTTGGAGTGCAAGTGATGCAACCGCGCAGTGTACACAAGTGAATAGGCCCGGGGGGAGGGAGGAGCAGCTGTGAGGCAACGTAACATACAGTGATGCCGCTCATTTCCCACATGCAAGTCATGTCAAACATGAATCCCAAAGTCACACACATCCCACCCCACACCCAACCAGCCACATCACAATTCCTGAATGCAAGCAGATGACAAACTGACATTAGGGATGAAAGCTCCTTTGTCTGAACTATCAGGCGGAAGCACATCTGCACATCTGACATTGGAATTGCATGTGCCCGGCACCCCCTGACAGATACGATAGCAGTTGCGACGACTCCCACACTACGCACAGCCCGACGACAGACCAACGTATACACACCCCCCACACAGAAGTCCTTGCTCGGAGTTATCTTGCATGGAATGGCCTTCACACTTACTCCCACACCATCCCAGGCGTACAACTGTTGCACACTTAAACAACTCATTGATCCGAGCTGTGACATTTCATCCACAGAACTGGCGCAGGTCAGAACAGTGCCGCTTCAACCAGGGCCAGTAACGCAATGGCAGAACATCCCGGACACATGCACAACCCCTGTCACGTGGAACTGTACCGTGCACGTATGCTGCATTTCTGGGGGCACTGCCATTGCTGGTGCTGCGGGTCAGTTACCGGCTAAGCTTCTGCCTTGCCAACGTCACCTGCGTTCAGCCTGTGTTGCATTGTCGATCGTGCATATTCGAGTGGCCCATGGATGTCTGCCTATCCAACAGGACGGTAGGCGAACTGGATTTCGAAAGGTGTGTGCACCCCCTGTTGGCCCACGACCAGGAGTGTCACTGTGATACCCGTCTATGGGATGCCTGGATACTTGGCATACATGCTGGCAGCTGGACCTGGGATATTGCAGAACTCCTCGTGTGCAGTGACCACATTGAGCCGCTCCCCTATTGAGCTGTAGTGCTAATTGGTGACAGGGGGTGGATGCAGCACATCTGTCCGGACCTGCTAATGGATAGCCTCGCCGTCCTGTTCGATGGAGTCGACAGCGACCTCATGTTGGAGATGATTGCCTACGAAGCTGCAATAGCTTTCATGGACGTGTAACTACGTACCTGCAGCCACAACAGTTTGAAACCCATTGCACATGTCCCGACACCTTATTGCATCTTGGGGTTCTGGTCACATATCCCACGAAAACAGTGGACATGGCTGCATTCGCCTGGAACCCGAATACGTGGGCGGACAACCACGCGGGGTAACACACACCTGTGAAAGGTGAGGCACTCCCCCGGAGTGGACAGCGGCGCTTGGCAACGTTCCTCATTCTGACATGCTGCTACATTGGTCCGCATGTTGTGGCACTTCTCTTGCCATATGCTAATAAAGTCTACGCACATTCACTTGTATTCAACTGTGATGTGAGGTTTTTTTTAATGACGATGTGTGTCTCACTGCCTATCTGGGTCACGGCCATACATGCGCATTGATAGCATTACCCAGGGAGTACCATTTATGTGGAATCACTGTCCCTACATTCATCAATACTTTCATGCATAATTGATCAGGGCCATGACACATCAGTGTGAATTTGAATGTTTTATTCGCATTCAGTGGGGTGTGTAAGCTGGACCAGTACAGGGCCATGCAAACCCCACCTTACATTGTCGCCCCGTGGAGGGCCAGCCAGAGTCCTTTAGGGATTGAAAGGTTCATCGGAAGAGGAAGAGTTCAGTCCGCAGTGTGATTGCTGTGTCATTGGTAACCATTCCAAATATGGCAGTCCATGTCGTGGTCCAAGGTGTCGCTGAGTGTGACGGGGGACAGTGGAAGATGTTATTCCAGGGCATGATGCAGAGGGCAGAACCAAGCCATATGGCGGTGATGTATGCTACCACTTCAATCTTACCACCAAGCCAGATTCATCTTCATCTTCGTGCTCTGATTTGTCAGGTGCCTCACAAGTGGGTGGTGGTGTTTGGTCTGCCGCACTGTGTGGCACTGACACTTCAGGGGGCGGAGATGTGGATGGAGTAGTAGCAGCAGCAGTCAACCGCATCAGGCCGTTTGGCGGCAATGCCATGATGAGGATCTGCAGGTCATGGGAGATCCCAGCTACATCTCGCTGGTGTGCAGCCATGGCAGCCAATCGTTCCACATGCATCCGCTCCATGTTCTCCATGATCCTCCGCATGTGCCCCAACTCCCGGCTGACATCGCTGGAGCCACTCTGACTAGACACTTGTTCTTGTCTCCAAGTCATGACTCCAGCGATGTCAGCCATGCATTGTTGGAGAGCATGGAGCGGACAGTGGGTGTCCGTTAGGGACTGTAAGTGGACCCTGATGGGACTTAGACACCCACGTATGGCATCTAGTTTGGCTGCCATGAGGTCAAACCCCACCGCAGCTGATCAGCCATCTTCTCCTGGCACCCTAACACATGGCGTTGGAATGCCATGTGTTGGTTGTGGGGGTCCTGGGAGACAGCCGTGGTGGTGGGTGCTTCCTGCTGTGTGGTCTGTGCAGGGGGTGGGGTCTCCTCGATGCAGCTGGGCTGCCCTGCTCCTGGAGGTGGGGTGCCGAAGCTGTCCATGAGCTGCTGGAGGGCATCGGTGTCGATGTTGGGGAGGTCCTCTTCGTCATCAGTGCTGAGTTGTTGTGTCTGCTCTGCAGGAGGTGTTGATTCTCCCTCTGCAATGTGAAGGGGAGATGCAGATTGACACTGTGTTCACATGTATGTTCACGCATTGTACAAGTTTACTAACGGACTGCATGACAATGTACATTGTGACTGTTTGTGTCGAGATGCCTATTTGATGCGGGACAGTTGACATTTCTACACCAACAGGGATGTGAGGTTGTACTTGTCCATTGTCATCTCACAGGTTCCTGCTATGCCAAATGCGAATGGCCATTTTCTACACACAAGCGGCAGCAGTTGTGTCCTCTGTTCTGTTGTGGGAGTGTTGCAGTTTGTACCACATTGTTGTCAATGTTGGGGTGCTCTGATTCTTATGTGTGTGTGCTGCATTGTGGGTGTGTTGCCCCTTCAGCTCTGATTTGGCTGGCCCTTCTCCCTTTCAGGCGGTGTGCCTTTCACTTCTGTGCTTATGCAGTGCTGAGATGTTGCAGACTTGGGTGAATTGGGCTCTTGGTCGGAGTTGTGACTCTTGGGCATGGTTTGTCCGCAGATGTGCTCTACTTAATTGTGCATGTGTGCCATTGTGCCCATCTCCCCCCGTCCCCCCAGTCCCTAGTCGTTACTCACCCTGTTGCTGTTGGCTCAGGTCATGTTGTGCAGTGTCCGGTCCACCAACTCCTGCCACCGTCTCCCCAATGATGACTCGGGTCACCATTTGCTCCATCTCATCCAGCTCCTGGTGTGTCGCTGGGCTCCCACCGCCAGTCTGCATTGCTGCTCTCAGGTTGGCAGCGATTTTCAGCTTGGTTTTGCGCTTCACATCAGTCCATCGCTTCTTGCAGTCGTCCACTTCCCTTCTCTTCACTCCGACTGCATTCACCTTGGCCAAGATGGACTGCCATATTGTATTTTTAGTTGCCAATGTCACAGTGGAGGTGATGAACAGTTGGTGGTGGTGTTCTGTCACCTCCGTAATGAGGATCTGGTTTTCCTGCGTACTGAAACGCGGGTTCCTCTTATTCTTCTCCTTGCCCTTCCCTGTCCCCGAGGTCCCAGGCTGGTCCTCCGTGGGGCTTGTGGGGTTCGGGTTGTCCTCTGTACTTGCTCCGGCTCCCTTCATGGTGCTTTGCAGTTGTTTGTGTTTTATTTGTATTTCATTTTTGCCGCTTTTATAGTGATTGTTCCCCCCTTACTTGTGGGACTTGCGGGACTGGCGCTGCTTTTTGCTGGATTTTTATCGCAGTTGGGCCCATCGCCACTTTTTTCACGTTCGGGTTTCCTTTCTTATCGCCTTCGCGGTAGTTTTATCGCGGACATTTGAGGCGTTCTCGGGAAAGTATCGCATGTTACAGCCGTGTTGGGAATATAACGTTGACACAGAGTTATTTTCCTGCGATAGACGGCGATATGGAAAATTGCGTTAGCCTATTTTGGCGATGTTTATCGCACGTTCTTGTGAATATCCCCCAGAGTGTGTCACAATTTTGTAGTCATCTTGTAGTCAGTCTTGTGTGTGGTACCTTTGATGAATTTTAAAGATGAGTAATTTTCCGTTTTAAGACACATTGAAAATGCAATGACTATATCAGACTGAACTGTGAAATAAATACACAGGCCAAGTTTATGGATTCACTTGCCCTAGTTTATGAGTAAAGTAACTTAAAACAACACAGCCATCTTTTGTGGGCATTTTCTTGCTTTACCATTCTGTGTCTTTGCCTGCATGTGGAATCCACGTCTGGTTTAGACTGACAGTTGGTCTGTTTCCGCATTCACTCTAGACAGTCACACAAAGAGAGCTGAGGTGTGCCCTGCAAATGAGTCTTCATGAACTAGAGTGGTGGGGGGAGTTGTCACTGACACCTGAATAACGCTGTGCCTGTCCCCATACTGTCATAGGGCTGTGCCTCCACCCTCCTGTAGTGTGGCCGGAGTCAGGTCAGGGAAAGATAGAGTCTTGTGCAATCCATAGACAATCCTTGAAGTTTGCCTACTTCAAAGGCAGAAACTGGTATAAGTCCTGGAGCTGTGACCCCACATCTTTGGAACACTTCTGGACTACGAGGAGATTCTGCCTAGAAGAAGAGCTGGAGAAGCTGTAGGAGGGGATCTGCCACTCTGCATGCTGCTGTGTTGGGCTGGCCTGAGAAGGAAAGGACTGTACTTTGTTTTCTTGTATACTGCTTACCAAGGTTCTCTAAGAGCTTGAGTGTGCTTGCCTCCTGTTAAGAAGTCTCAGGGCCATCAAAAACTTCACCTGCAGCCCCTGAACTCCTCTGCTGGGGGTTCTGACCTGCCAAGTGGTGCCAGTTCCATTTCTGGGACCTTGGAGGCGGCTTTGCTGCAAAGAGAGAAGAACATCTATGCATCAACGCTCCAGCATCTGCTTTTCCGACGCAACACCGCCATGCGGTTGAAGAATCAACGCATCGCTGCTGTGCGGCCGAAGAATCAACACAGTGCCTGCCTTGCGGCTGTAAGATTGCTGCAGCCCAAGTCCTGGGCATCATGTCTCAGACGTCTGAGACACCCACTCCGACTCTGATGCTGGCCCTGCTGTGCGGCTGAAAAAATGAACGCATCACCGACTTCGTGGTTGGGAAATCAAGGCAGCGCCTGCTCCGGCACCGCCACATCAATCTAGCGTGTCAAGATTTTCCTTGTATCGTACCCTGATGCTGTCTCTTCATCAACGCTGCCCCGCAGTATGGACCTGAGGCTGCATGTCCGGAAAATCGACGCTTCACTTCCCCTCGCAGTAAGGAATCGACGCAACACTTCTGCTGTGTAGCCAGAACTGATGCCGCCATTCCCCTGGGACTAAGGAACTGATGCCTCGCTTGTGATTTCTGATGCCTCACCTCCTCTGCGGCTATTTTTTATCTCTGATTTTGACGCATCAAAGGTACTTTATGCTGAAATCAATGCATGCATAATTTCCTATGAACTAAACTTGCTAAACCTTTTAAAAGTGATATCTTTGCTTATGTATGTTAACTTTTTGTCATTCTGGTCTTGTTTTGTTTAGATAATGATTGAGTATTTTTCCAAACTGGTGTGGTGTCCATTTGTAGTGTTTTCAATGTGTTTCTGAGTGTGTTTGTACAAATGCTTCACACATTGCCTCTGAGATAGGCTTGACTGCTCGTGGCGAGCTACCAAGGGGGTGAGCAGGGGTTATCTTAGCTGTGTAATCCCCTTACCCTGACTAGAAGGAAGGGTCCCTACTTGGACTGGGTGCAAGCCACTGCCAACTAGAGTCCCCCATTTCTAAAACATACACTCTGAATACCGCAGATTTATTTTAGTGTTTTTGTATTACCTTCTGTTCTGTTTTCATCTGTTTTCTTTTTCCCGGTGCTTAAATCTTGAGGTTTGCCTCATTAAAAAGCCAAGATTTTTGTACCTTAGCCCTAAAATAAACAGAAAAAAACTTAGACTGAATGCCTAACTTGGGCTCCAACTCCTCCCTAGGAGTCCTAAAGAAGGATTTCACATACCATACTTTCTATCTCACAACACTCAATGCCTCTATTCCATCTCAGTAAGAGTCTTTTCTTTTTATATTTTCGCCCTTTTCATTCCCTACATCAGTGGCAATGGACCCCAGTTCTATTAATGAACAACATCCTCTGATTTGGTAGTAAAAAGCAGCTAAAATGAGGGTGCATGTGCTGCTGCACCTGCTGCACTATTTATATCTGCTGCAGATGTTGGTTTATTTGGGTGATGGGGGTCTTACTAGAGCAGTCTTTTGCCTCGTCCAGTCTGCTGGGCCTCCCGACCTCCTACTACTCCCTCTCTGCAGTGAGGTCTTATTTATCTATCTTTTTGCTTAGACTCTGGGTCTGCCAATGTCGAGGTGGGGGCATGTTCTGGTGGAGTGCTGCTCGTGGGGATGGAGGAGGAGCTGGAGGGTCTGTGCCTCTCTTCCCCAAACAGCGGGTGTCCTTCTCTCTACTCTACAGTCTTCTAGGCACTGTTAGGGCCTTCAGGTGCTGGGGTGCTCGGAGAAGGGTAAGTACACCTGCACATTCAACTTGCCTTAGCAGGTGGCCACCCAGCTCCATGTTGTCATAGTTACTGTTCCTGGCCATGGGTTTTAATGTGACAACCTGATGCATTCTGGGGATCGTATTTTTGGTGTCCTTCCTTTGAACTAATTAGACAAATACACCTATTGGAAATTGTTTACAGGTTAAAGGCTCAAGACTGGGGGCAGTGTCCGGGTCAGCATGTGGTGAGGTTGTCAGTCTACACCCAGCCGTTGCAGGTCTGTACTGCCTAGGTGCTGGGCACCAATCCATTTTCCTTCCTCTAAACACAGGGAGTGTATTAAATATGATTGGAACAGGGCTAGGGGTACAATTGGTGCTTTTGCTCTGGCATGGGGGCAACACATTTTCAGTTTCACTGATGGTTCATTCTAAAATTGAGATGCCGACCAAGGTGTTTTCAGGCTGAGAAACATGACCTTGTTCATGTAATTTTGTCAGAGAGGATGCGTATTTGGTTGTCTCGTGATTTTCCGCCCACAGACGCATTAAACTATGAGTTAACGCTGGGGTCAAAGCAATACATCAGATTTACTTCTTGCAATGCGGTGTCTGCAGGCATGTCTGTCTATCAGGTGCTCCCTACCGCATGATGAAACCATAGTGGCCACTGCACATGGTATGCTTTCTCTTCCTTTAAACTCTTCCTTACAAGTTCATAAGGTTGTATATATGCTGAGCCGAGATAGGAGAGAGAGCCAGTGCGACGGGCTCATAATTCAGAAACAGGTTCTCTGATTCCTACGAGTGTGGTACGAAGCACTGCATTAAAACGCAGCGATCATCATCATATATGTTCAGAAATGCTCCTCATGTGATTGACACCAGCACTGTCACTCTTTGAATAATCACAGTCTCAATGGGTTCTGAAAACAGACCTCGGGTAAGTAAACCATTGCTACTTTTCATGTGATAATATTCATTTTAGTCCTTATTTGGGTGCCATTTATGAAAGGATACCTGCATACCATGGAGTAACTTCAGTTTCTTTTATTGAGTTCCTTAGTGTATGACTGGCAAGGAGGCATGTCCACAGCAACTGACCCACTCCTTGAAAACCAGACATTCAAATTCCCAAATTATGATCCATACACATTTTATGCACATCATACATAGTTCCAGATTCTATTCTATGCACATTTGTAAACTTGGAGTTTCTTGGTTACAGCTTTTCGCGCTCACAGATATAGTGAGTTCCCTTAATCCAGGCGGGAAAGAATTAATGCCTGCACCACAAGCCTTCTGGAAAGAAGGGGGAACAGGTGTAGGATTTTATGCAGCATTCTGAGAATGCTATAGCAGCTGTCTGAAAATTTCGTTGCCTGGACTTCCATTGACAAAGATTTGTCCAACCAGACCCCCAGACTTTTTAAACCATCTTGGGGGCTTGAGGCATGCCTAGGCAATCCGCCTAGCCTGGGTGTAATATTATTACCTAATACCATGAGCTCAGTTTTATGCCCATTTAGTTAGATTCATGACTTGGCCCAGTGCTTAATTTGTAAAATATGAAGTCCAGGTGCTCAAATGTTTGCCGGAGGCCTCACCTACTTTCCCCCGGCTCCACCCACTTCCTCCACTGGCTCCCACAATTAATCATACGTATGTAAATCAGCATATAGGAAATGCTGCATGAGTGAGGCCCAGAGGACTACAAGGTGTTGGAGTGACATGTCATCCATATAGGTAGGCAGTATAGTTTAAGACTGCTTGGTCTGGAGAAGAACAACCTCTGAATTGAAAATGGAACACCATAATTGGGGGTTCTTTTTAATAATAAAAATTGATTTCTACCAAAATTAACCCTTTTTGCAACATTAATCTATGCTCTAACCTATACTTTGCACTGTGCATGCAGTTCTTTGACAACAGTTAATAATTCACTGTTCTAAATTAGGATTTTTAACATATGAACTGTAACAAAAGGATGTCTCCTAGAAAAGCAGTAACCCACTGATCTATTTACATTATGTGCAAATTTGATCTGCATGATACACATTCTTTACAGCAGGCATATTAACCCTCTGCGCTACCTACTGATTAGTCAAAACCTCTACTAGACACAACTCCCATTGCTCTCCATGAAGAACATTAATCACGGAGTTATCTTGACATCTTTATTGTTGCTTGGAAATTGCTGGAGGCCAGGAACTCAAACACTGCGCTCCCTGAAGCCAGCACCCAGTTTGGTGGTACCGTCGTACTACCCTAGAGCCGGCCATGAAACCAATTAAATACTGGGGTCACACTGTTACCTCACCGTGGCACAGAGAGGGTGCAACACTGCCAGTAAACCCAAATTTACCTCTACAGCAGGCACTGCGTGTGTAGATAGTGTTGTGAGTGATAACGCCGATTCTTATCTAATTATCTATAAGAACCTTCTGGCCGCCAAGATCTTTTTACCTGTTGAATAGTGTAAAGGAGAGAATCTCATCGGGTTAGATATCAGCATTCATTTTGTCTGAAAGGACCACTGACTCCGAATTCAAGTTTGAGAATTTATTATCGCCAAAAATAACTGAACGTGCAAGCACCTCAACACGAGGTTAAAGAAATAAATGGGCACTAATACAAAGTATAATCTACGCAGGAATCTCATCCGACTCAGGATAAGAAGAATAGACAGTTCTAGGAGGACCAACCAGACTATGATTGCTCCTATTTCTAAGTTGCTCTTCATGGGCCTAAACAAGCTTAAAATCAATTGCTGTCCTTACACTAACGCTAAGTGACATCCCTGCATAACGATTTTACCAGGCAAGAAAGAATAAAAGGTGTCAGCTGTGAAGACTTCCTAAGAAGTCCAATCACCATATACCTAAACTCAGCTCTGTCCTTCTCTCTGGTCTCCCCTACCGCTTCTCTGGCCTCCTCCCTCAGGGCACTATCCCTAATACAAAACCATACTACAAAGGTACACGCCTTGTTTACGCCCTCTTGGCCAGGTCTTCTTTCTTGTGCTTTTCCATTGAAACGGTGACTTCATCCTGGACGGTTTCGTTGACCTTGAGTCCCAGGCGCCTTCTCCGCTGAAAGTATCATCCCTAAATTCCATTGCACTCCCCGTACCATGCCTCCCATCTTTCTAACTTTTGAAAACAAAGAGTTAGTCTTTACTAACGAGACATGTGTCCTTGCACCTGCAACAAAAGATACGGTCAACAGAAACCTTCTACTGTGCTAATTAAATCTACCGTTTGTGCCCAGAGAGCCTTTCCAAGAGAAACCCTTTCGGCCTACATTATAAGCTAACATAAGAATATACCAGGCCTTCCTTAAGCATATATGTAGTCAGGCCCTTACATATAACTTTTAAACACACATCTTACTTTTCCCTATAAGCATATTCATTACGATTCATTATGCAAACGATGAATTACATGTGCAACTTTAATATGGTGCACGTTTAAACTACTGCAATTACATTACATACACGAACTAATTCCTCTATGCATTATATTCACACAATTCAAAAAGCATTACATTACATCATTATCCTAACACCATTATACTGCGGAGTTCACTTCGTCTCAGTGAACTATTCATTCTTTGCTAAACATACATGAGTATACAATGAATATAAACGAATATATGTCTGAATCCATGTGGGTGCGGCCTATCAGTGATTATGATGCACCCCTACAATTCACAAGAACATTTCGCTCTATCAGTTCCCCCTTTGATGACTCCTGTCATCACATCTCATTCTACTCCCTCAGAGAAGGAACCGACCTAAACAGAACTTGTTCCCATCTTCCCTGATCTGAAGTTCTCCATGCTCTTGAGCCTTTGGTACTGATTGTCCTGCAATCTTGCCAATCTCATGTCATTTTCCCTCAATGCTCTTTTGACTCTGCCTGCTCGATACCATTTGTAGGCCTTGATCATAATCCACAAGCCAGCCACACAAACTACCAAGATAAGGAGTGGTCTCAGGAAGTACCCAAGGAATCCCTTTCCTAGGTTTGCAAACCAACCTCCCACTTGACCAAAACCCTTTCCGACCTTTTCCCAGGCCCCTTCTTCGGTCAAATCCGCTATCTTTGTGTGGATCATAGTGAGGTTACTTATATATTTCTCCAGATCCTTGCTACGGTCTGGTATATAAGTGCAGCACTCTTGAACCTTCAGCATTTTACAGACTCCGCCCTCTTTTGCCAATAGGACATCCAAAGCAAGGCGATTCTGCAAAACCATTCCCCTTATCGACAACATCTCTCCTTCCACCAACACCAACGATTTTGCTGTGTTCATCGAAAATTCATCCACCACAGTCGCTAACCTCCGGATCTTCACATCATTCAAGACTACTCCTAGACTAGGTATCATAGCTCCAAAGATATCCCCCACAACGATTCCTGCACTTGCAGCTCTTCTCGTTCTTGAATGCTCTCCACCCTCCAGAAGATTTAAGTCTTCTGTATGGTAAATCTTTGGAAATATTATTGACAAATAACATGTTCCATACCAATTTGCAGGCAACCTCACATAAGCATTCTTCCCACATACGTAATACACCGTAGGTATCACTTGTACAGGACCTTGGAGAAAATCTTTTGCCTCATCTGCCATGGTGAAAACGTGATCACAAGTACTCTGTCCTACTGGAACCTTTTCGTAGTAAGTCTGATAACGCCTTATACACAACTTACCCCTCTGCTCCTTATCCAACGCTATAGGACCATAGCTTCCCTTGGTCTTATGCAACCGTTCTTCCTCTGTCCAATCTGTCCTGTGATGCCCTAAGTCTCGGGATTCAGTCAGCTTTCTATACCTATCTTCAACCTGATCTACAAACTTTCTCTCTACATCCGACATCAAACAAGTCAGATTGTGTCTGTGTGCGAATGCTGTATCCAATTCCAAACTCGGTATGAAGTACTTCCTCAGTCTGTCCTCAGTCTTATAATAGTCATACTTATTCAAATGCTTGTAGGCTGGGACTTCAGGAAGCACTGCGTCGAAATTGGAAAAGAAATACTCGAACTGCTCTCTCTCATAAAACAAGCTAAGCAAAAGACTACATGAAATACCATAAGTCAGTGGAAGATGATGATACCTAATACCCTCATCCACCGAAGTAGGCAACTGCATACACACATAACAATCTTTCGCATCCATCACGTCAACATACTCATACAACAACTTAGCATACGCATTAAGCTTAAAATCACCCTTAGACAAATCTACATGTAATCTACGACTTTCTTCTAATATCATAGCTCTATCAGCTGCCCTGTCTACCCCCTTCTGACTAGGTGTGATAGGTGTGGGTGTCCCTGTCACTGCCTCTACTTCTGGCTCATGCGAACCAGTATATGAGACTACAACTACTATGATTATTGAAATTATCACACTACTTATAAGAATGCCTATAATCCACTTTGCTCTACGATTGGGATTACCCGGCTCCATGATTTCGAAAGTTCTCAAAAAGTCTTGGTTATCGCAAAGAACTCAGAAAAGTCTCTGTCCTTTATTTATGACTTGCTTAACCAGCTCGAGCAACCATGAAATCTCCGGGCTTTCCCTTTCCGATCACAACTTATTTACACAGTCCAGAAAAAGACTTCCCTAGTTTTCGTCCCTCTTCTTGTGGAAAGTCCCTAAGTTTATTCTTCTTCCACTCGGACCTAGGTTATCTTCTTCTTTTAGACTTTTATTTACAGTTCATTACTGATCCATAATGAGATCCTCATTGAGCACAACCAGAACGTGATACAAAAGTTCAAGACGCAAAACCAGCACTTCGTGTGAAAACGGCTCAGCTCCGAAAGGCGGGAATTCGACCCGATGCAAAAGCAAGTTTCGGACTTCACTCAGAAGTGGGGGATTCGGAATCGTGAGTGTCAGTGTTCCGTCTATCTCGAACCCTGGCATCCGCAGCACCACCTTCACCACCAGGTTCGGGCTCCGACTGAACACTTCCACTGACTTCAGTCTCCCTGTATTCACCACCCCCTGCATCAAACACAGTGTAAGTCCACTCAGGGGTAGAGTATCTGCGACAAGGCACTCTTGTTCTCTTGGACCTTCGCCGACTGTCTTGTGCTTGGTCTTCGTCGCTTGCTTCGGTTTCAGATACTTCGGACACTGGAGCAAGGTCTCTCTCAGGTGCTAACCTCAGGTTCAGTCGCCTCTGTCTTTCAGGCCAACTTTCAGCACTTCTGTTCGTTCGTCTGCCTTCTCCTTCTATGCCCAGTGCACTACTTCCTCTTTCTGTTGCCTTTGACTCTTCTCCGCCCACTGCACCTTCTCCTTCTTCGGTGCCTGAATCAGGGTTCGAACTGTGGAAACCCCCTTCAGCTTGCTCTAGTGCACCACCAGCTGTGTCAGCGACCCTTACAGCTTGACTTGTCCTCTCATGTGGCCCTACCACGTCAGCTGGGTTTTCATTTACGAGAGGAGCTGTTTCTTCCAAGGGTGCTGGAACTCTGCGGGTATGGGAAGCATGCACCCAGTTCGGCAATCCTCCACACTTTACTGCTGTGTTCGTGATCAGAATCACCTGATACGGGCCACGCCAACGGGCATCCAAGCAACTCTTCCTCACGTGCTTCCGGACGAGCACCCAGTCACCGGGACACAAGTCGTGGCACAGATCACTCGAGGCTGGAACCACAGCTGCTTGCACCTGCTGGGATACAGAACGGACCACATCAGAGAGTCCTTTACAATAATCGAGAATCAAATCATCAGTGATGTTTATCAAGGCTGTAGTTGGTACTGCTGGCAGTCTCATTGCCCTCCCCATTATTATTTCATGGGGGACAACCCGGTCTTTCTGTCTGGGACACTTCGCATGCTCATGAGCACCAGTGGCAAGGCGTCGGGCCATTTCAGGGATGTTGAAGAACACATTTTTGCCATCCGGGCTTTCAAAGTTCCATTAACTTGTTCCACCATCCCAGAAGCCTCTGGTCTGTAGCTACAGTGGAGTCTCTGGTCAATGTTCAATGCTGCACAAAGTAACTTCATGATTTCGCTATGGAAGTGCCCACCTCTATCTGATTCCAAAGAGGTCGGGATCCCGAATCTAGGGATAAGCTCCCTCAACAATAATTTAGCCACTGTCAGAGTGTCACACCTGCGTGTGGGGTAAGCCTCCACCCACCGTGAGAATATACATACTATCACTAGAATGTACCTCAAGCCATTGCACCTAGGCATCTCCACGAAATCCAGCTGTAATCTATTGAAGGGCCCTCCTGACCTTCCAATATGACTCAGTGTGACTACAGTTTTCTTTCCAGCATTCATCTGTTGACATGTAACACACCTCTGACATACCGTCTCAGCCATTGCTCGGAACCGTGGGTTATACCACGTCTGTCTGAACACCCTCATCATTGCGTCTCTACCCAGGTGTGCCTGACCATGTATCAATCTTGCCATCGGACTCAACAATTCTTCCGGCAACACAGCTCTCCCATCGTTGGATACCCACACATCCACTTCTCCTCTCTCGCACCCAGCTTTGATCCAGCCCTCTCTTTCTTTGGTTGAGACTTCATCTTGCAATCTCTTAAGCTCTTCCCAAGTGTCTGCCATGGTCAACATTATGCTGAGATCGGTTCCCTCTTGGCTCTCTTTTATCTCCCTGCCTGTGTATATGCATCCTTGTTCTGCGCAGAAGCGGGCTACCTCATCTGCGTAGTTATTACCCAAGGATACAAAGTCCTCCCCCTTCCCATGGGCTGAACACTTTACAACAGCGATTTCTTTCGGATGCTGTAATGCTTCTAACAATTGTCTTACATATTCTCCATTACGAATGGGTGAGCCAGATGATGTCAAAAATCCCCTCTGAGACCATAACTGCCCGAAGTCATGCACCACGCCAAAGCCGTATTGGCTGTCTGTGTAAATCGTGATTCGAATTCGATCAGCGGCCAAACAGGCACGGGTCAAGGCAATGATCTCAGCTACCTGCGCGGAGCGTACTCCTTCTAGGCAAGCGGCGTCGACCACTCCTGAAATAGTACATACAGCAAACGCTGCTCTCAATTGCCCCACACTGTCTCTTAAGCATGAACCATCGACAAAGAAAATTTCATCTGGGTCGGCCAATGGCTCATCGACAATGTCAGGTCTCGGTTTGGTGCAAAGTTCGGTCACATCGAGACAATCATGGTCCTCACAATCTTCATCATCTGTGTTCGGTATAGGCATCAATGTCGCAGGGTTCAAGATGGAGCACCTTTTCAGAGTCACATTCTCTGCGGCAAGTATGACTTGCTCGTACCTTGTTAACCTATTGTTCGTTAGGTGCTGGGTCTTGGTCCTGGTCATTAATAACTCAACCGAATGTGGTACATGTACAGTCAATGGATGTCCCATTACAATGCTTTCACATCTTTCAATGCTGACACCTGTTGCAGCAACGGATCTTAGACATCCGGGCAACGCAGAAGCTACTGGATCTAAAGTAGCTGAAAAATAAGCAACTGGTCTACGGACACCTCCATGGTTCTGAGCTAACACTGCTAATGCACATCCTCCTCTCTCGCAACAAAACAATGAAAAGGCCTTGTTGTAGTCAGGCATTCCCAGTGCGGGAGCCCTGCACAAATCATCTCGCAATTGCAGGAATGACATCAAGCACTCCTCGTCCCATGGTACCGGATCACTCACATCCTTGTGCGTAAGCCTCTGCAGAGGCTTTGCTCTCAAGGAGAAACTAGGAATCCACTGTCGACAATAGCCAACCATTCCCAGAAACATCCTAACTTCCCTCTGTGTAGTGGGTACCGCCATGCTCATTATTGCCTCAATTCGATCTGGTGACACCTTCCTCTTGCCTTTTTCTAATCTGTGTCCCAAGTACTGTACCTCATTCAAACAGTACTGCAGCTTGTTCGGGGACACCTTATGTCCATTCTCTGCTAAGTGGTTCAACAAGGCTACTGTGTCAATTCTGCAAGCATCTTCTGTTTCTGAGGCAATGAGCAAGTCATCTATGTACTGCACGAGAACTGAGTTCTGCGGCAACACAAGACTTTCAAGGTTCTTCTTCAGGATCTGGTTAAAGATCGATGGACTTTCCGTATACCCTTGAGGGATACGACACCATGTTAACACGCGATTCTCTAGCCTGAACGCAAAAAGAAATTGGCTTTCCTCGTGGAGCGGTATCGAAAAGAAGGCTTGACACAAATCTATAACCGTAAACCACTCGGCTTCACATGGGATCTGGAACAGTATTACTGAAGGATTCGGTACCACTGGACAACAAGGGACAACTATCATGTTGACCTTTCGCAGGTCTTGCACAATCCTGTATTTCCCGCTCGGTTTCTGTAGTCCCATTATGGGTGAATTACAGGGACTACCTCTGATCTCCTTCAAAATACCCTTCTCAATGAAAGTCTCGATCACAGGTTTTATTCCTGCAATCGTTTCTATCGATAAATTGTATTGAGGTGTTCTAGGAAATCAACATTCTGTTTCACCTCAATCCGCACTGGTTCAACCCCCTGATTAAACCTATTTCGTCTCCTGCGAAATCCCACACCACAGGCGACACTGCGTCTCTCAGATCATGTGGAAGTTCTTCCACAGTCACCATTGGGTACAGATCTATACACAGAAGCTGATTGGCAATCTTAAAGTCAGCATCATCATCTCTAGTCTGGACCTCCACTCCCCGTGGTGTACAGTAAATCGTGCAGTTCAACTTGCACAACAGATCTCTTCCCAAAAGACAAACTGGACTCGTGTCACATACTACAAACTGATGTCTAGTTTGGAAAGTACCTATCTTTACTAAGATCGGTTCTGTCAATGGGCTGCTCATCTTCTTGTTTGCTACTCCAACAACCTGGATCGATTGTCCCGAGAGGGGTAGGTTAGGGACTACTGCAGATCTTACAGTAGACCGGGTAGCTCCAGTATCAACCAAAAGTGTTGCAGGATTGCCCTCAATCTCTGCCTCTACAAAAGGTCCTCTCTGGTCTACCTCCAAGACCGCTCCAAGTGTGCAGTCTTCCTCCCCCTCAGGCACCGTCAGGATAAAGGGTCTAAGCTATCCTCAGCATATCGTTCGAACAGGGGCATCTGTTGATATGTTCGTGTTCCTTGTGAAAACCTTGGAGCTTGGGGAATCTGAGCTTGAGAATTGTAAACCCCCCTTTCATCGTTCTAGGTCTCGTTATTGTGTTAACCACCTCTTGCGCGGGTGCCTGAGCCCCTCTTCCTCTTCCTGTACCTGATTAGCTGGGTTCAAAGGACACTCGCGTTTCCAATGTCCGACCTGGCGACAAAGATGACACGCAGTGGTCTTCTTTAGTGTGGCCACGTCCACTCCTGTCTTGGGGTCTACTGGTTTTCCCTTTCCCTGTACCTGCCCATTCTGGTTTCCCTGGAAATTTCCTTGCTTTCTCCCCAAGGTCCCTCCACTAGGCTGATTCTGTGCTGTCTGCATCTGGACAAGCATCAATTTGTCTTTTAGCTTTCGATGTTTTGAATCCACCTCATCACTACAGTATCTCGCGTACCGCAAAATTTCATCTAGTGGCTTGTTCTGCCAGCAGATCAAATGGTGCTGTATCATGAGGCTGATTTCCCCTCTCAGACCTGTTACAAACTTTGAGACAAACTGTCCCATATCCTTAGGGTCCAAAACATCCAACCCACTATACTGTTTAAAAACTTGCAGAAGTCTTTCGTAATACTCATGCACCGTTTCCTTGGGTTCCTGTACAGTCCGATCTATCTTAACCCAATCTATATCCTGAGGTGAAATCTTCGACCTCAACCATGTAATCACCTGCTCATATTTTTTCATGACATCAGGTGATGGACCATTTGTAACCGCCTCTCTTTTCGGTTCCGAAGTCGGCCACTCAATAGCGACTTTACATGCTGTCCACAAATCTCCTGGTACCACTATGTCAAACAAAGTGTTCAAATCAATCCACAATACTTTTGAAATCTTCACAAACCGCTCAACCTGCTTGTACCACTCCACCGGTTTTTCCCTCAGCCGAGGAAAATCATTTGTAAATGCAGTCAAATCACCTCTATTCCACGGCACATGCACGTACCCTCCATTCTGTACTTCCCGTAAAGGAAAATTTCCAACTCCCGTCGCCCCCCTCCTGGCGGCGGCGTTTCCCTTCTGCTCTTTTTACTGGTTTCTTTTTGGACCACCTTTCTTCCCATTTGTCCAACAAAATCCATATTCTCATTCCTATGATCAGGTCTCTGGTGTGCGTCTTCAACCCTGTGATTCTTTTCTCCTCCAACTCCTGATCACTGTAATGCAATCTATGTGGTCCCTGTAACGCTTTAGTTTTATTCAGGTCCACCTCATATCTTTTGGCCAAATCCCTCAATCTATCATGTGCCATTCTAGCTTTTCGAGTCACATCTTTTGCTACAAACAACAGCTCATCTGATCCATAGATTTCTATCCTTTCTAAAGGCAGACTCCCACTGATCATTTCGTCTACCTCTGCTTTCAGCCTCACTACGTCTAGCAACCTTGCCTGTACTGCACTCCTCAGTACATCTCGACAACCTGAACCGTCCCGCTCATCACAGTCACTATTCTGTCCTTGTGACCTATTCCCTTCCATATTCCTGGAACCTGGTCTGTCTTCCGAGACATTTTGTGCCCTATCTCTTTGCATCCTATCCTCTTGGTTCGTTACTGTTGGTGTCCACTCCCTCAAAGCTGACTTAGATTCCCGTAAAGACCTCGGTCTTTCTGGTCCCTCCTCTTCTCTCCTGAAGGAAGAGTCTGCTGTAGCCGGTAACGGCGTACTTGACTCCATTGGTCTTGGGAAATGAACCACCCTTACTCCAAACCCATTCCCACTCTCACTGTTTCCTTCTTCCCTTCTCATCGGCACGGAGCTCCCTTCTTTCACTCGGTCTGGGTCATATACCGGTACTATAGGGCCAATGGTAACCGGTACTGTCAAGGAGTCCGGTAATCTTGTATTCCCCGCAGGAGGCTGTGTTATCATAGACGCCGTAGCCCCTCCGTTCTTGTGGAAATTCTTCCCACTACTCTCATGCTAGTCTGGTTCTGGCTCTCATCAACTATTGCCACTGCTGGGGTCGTCTTTCCCTCTTCTGAATCTGGGTTAAATGGTGGTGGCCTCTCTGCCAACATCCTATCCAACAGACTGTCATCTAAATCACTGTCGTCCTCATCGATTCTTGTAATCTTTCCATTTTGTATCAGCAGTGGGTATAACTTATCTCCTTCGATCGTGTCTGCTCTCCACCTTTTCTCCAAGGCGTCCCATTTTGCATCTTGAAATGCCCTGACCGATTTCTTCACCCTTTCTTGGCATCTGTCCTTCTTCCTATCATACGCTGCCCTTACCCACGCATGTAGTGCCTCAAACTGTGTTGGTCTAGGTAGTGGTCGTAATGAAGCCATTACACTCTTGAGCTGGTACAGCACCTCTAACCTGAAAGTACCATATCGAGGGAACGACAAATCTCCTTCTGTTTCTGTCATTTTATGCCAATTCTCGAGCCAAATTATAGTATGCAATCCTACATTCTTTGCCATATAATGTGCTGGTGTGTCCTCGGGAGGAGCTTCCTCTCCCTCCCGAACAACCACATGTCTATCACCTCTACAAAGTTCTCGTAAAGCTTTAAAACATTTCATGATGAATCAACCTTGTTATTCGTACTCAAAATGTCCGCTTTTACTTCCTGATTCCAATCCACCAATCCCAGCGCGGTTCACACCAACCGGCCTATCGCAGCGCGGCACTTGTCTGACGTCACTTTTCCTCCGCTCGCAGCAGTTCCCCTCCTTTCTAATTCTCTTGTTCTCACTCGCATCCGTCCCAATTATACTCTGAAATAATGTCCGTCCTACCGAACAATTACCTCTCTGACCATCAGTCTTACCAATGACCGATCAGTCTCTTGAGCTTGTTGACCTCAATCTGGCAACCGTCTGTCCGCGAAACGACCGGACAATCGCCTCTAATACACTCGATAGGATTCAATCACTCGATGTTCTGCACACAATAACCTACGACCTGCGTTGGTTATTCACACACTCACACATGTGTCCCTATCTTCTGTGGGTCTGTCAATGACGTCTCGTGACCCCCACAACTCTGGTCAACGTTCTCAACTCTGGGTGTATTCTACACCACAATAAATCTCCCGGTCCCGCGCGCTCACGGTCCGTTTCTCAATCACACAACTTTCGTTCCAACTCCGCAAGACATCACACAACAATAAAACACCGCAATCTACCAAACATCACTCTTTTCATACTCACTCTACTACGAACTGCTACTTCCGCCGCACCGTCACTCTCCGTCAGTTTTCCACGACCTCCGACATCCGTCTCTCGCGGTTCTCTGGATCTGCGCCACTCGGGCTCTATGGGGCAACCTAATCTCCTATCTTGCTCTAGATCTCCCCTTACCATCAAAGGTAACCATCCTACTCTGCTACCAACTGATAACGCCGATTCTTATCTAATTATCTATAAGAACCTTCTGGCCGCCAAGATATTTTTACCTGTTGAATAGTGTAAAGGAGAGAATCTCATCGGGTTAGATATCAGCATTCATTTTGTCTGAAAGGACCACTGACTCCGAATTCAAGTTTGAGAATTTATTATCGCCAAAAATAACTGAACGTGCAAGCACCTCAACACGAGGTTAAAGAAATAAATGGGCACTAATACAAAGTATAATCTACGCAGGAATCTCATCCGACTCAGGATAAGAAGAATAGACAGTTCTAGGAGGACCAACCAGACTATGATTGCTCCTATTTCTAAGTTGCTCTTCATGGGCCTAAACAAGCTTAAAATCAATTGCTGTCCTTACACTAACGCTAAGTGACATCCCTGCATAACGATTTTACCAGGCAAGAAAGAATAAAAGGTGTCAGCTGTGAAGACTTCCTAAGAAGTCCAATCACCATATACCTAAACTCAGCTCTGTCCTTCTCTCTGGTCTCCCCTACCGCTTCTCTGGCCTCCTCCCTCAGGGCACTATCCCTAATACAAAACCATACTACAAAGGTACACGCCTTGTTTACGCCCTCTTGGCCAGGTCTTCTTTCTTGTGCTTTTCCATTGAAACGGTGACTTCATCCTGGACGGTTTCGTTGACCTTGAGTCCCAGGCGCCTTCTCCGCTGAAAGTATCATCCCTAAATTCCATTGCACTCCCCGTACCATGCCTCCCATCTTTCTAACTTTTGAAAACAAAGAGTAAGGGCCATATGTATCAAGCCAAATTGCATTCGCAAACGCCGAAATTCGCAGAATTTCGGCGTTTGCGAATGCAATTTTGCTTAGAGCTATGTATGAAGTCAAAACTGCCTCGCAAAATAAGGAATCGCAAAATTTGCGATTCCCTATTTATGATTGCATTTAAGGAATCGCAAATTGCGATTCCTTAAATGCAATTTAAGAAGCACCAAAAAGTGCAATTTGGCCTTAGGAATCGCAAATTACCACCAACTTCAGGTTGGTGGTAATTTACGATTCCTTTGAAAAATGCACTTTTTGCATTTTTCAAAGTGCCATGTGGCGCACATACATGCCCTTAGGGCATGTATGTGCACCACATCTGCACCCATGCTCATTTCAGGGTGCAACAGGGTGTCCTTTAGACACCCTGGCACCCTTGAAATTGCATTCTCAATTTGCGATTCTCTAATTGGGAATCGCAAATTGCGAATGTCTTCCCATTCATTCCTATGGGCCTCTAGGCCCATAGGAATGAATGGGGAGGTATTCCTTAATTGCGAATCGCAATTTGCGATTCGCAAATAAGGAATATGTAGGATTCGCAAAATTTATTGCAAATCCTACATACATCTCGTTTTGCGATTCTCAAATAGCGATTCTCTAAAATTCGCTATTTGAGAATCGCAAAACCAAACTTTCATACATATGGCCCTTAGTCTTTACTAACGAGACATGTGTCCTTGCACCTGCAACAAAAGATACGGTCAACAGAAACCTTCTACTGTGCTAATTAAATCTACCGTTTGTGCCCAGAGAGCCTTTCCAAGAGAAACCCTTTTCGGCCTACATTATAAGCTAACATAAGAATATACCAGGCCTTCCTTAAGCATATATGTAGTCAGGCCCTTACATATAACTTTTAAACACACATCTTACTTTTCCCTATAAGCATATTCATTACGATTCATTATGCAAACGATGAATTACATGTGCAACTTTAATATGGTGCACGTTTAAACTACTGCAATTACATTACATACACGAACTAATTCCTCTATGCATTATATTCACACAATTCAAAAAGCATTACATTACATCATTATCCTAACACCATTATACTGCGGAGTTCACTTCGTCTCAGTGAACTATTCATTCTTTGCTAAACATACATGAGTATACAATGAATATAAACGAATATATGTCTGAATCCATGTGGGTGCGGCCTATCAGTGATTATGATGCACCCCTACAATTCACAAGAACATTTCGCTCTATCATGAGGACTGCGACGAGGACAAGGGCAGAAATAAAATGAAAACATGCCCACGGCAGCGGATGGCACTTGAGCAGCGTTTTGCTGAAACCAGCAGCATTCACAGGAACTCGCTCCAGAGACTGGTTTGGCTGCTGGCACAACAGGTATTTCGACCTCATCATGCATGAAAAAAAGTAAATACAGAGTGAATACTGCATTAGGTGTGTGCCACTGCCAGTGCCAGCAAACAAATACAGCTAAGGGGTGTGTGCATTGTGTCGTGCTCTCACTACGGAGGTGCCATGTGCTCACTAGAATGTAAAGCATCACTCTACTACTGGCAGGTGAAGGGTGCACACCGTACCCCACAACAGCAACCACACTACTGCACAAACAACCTGAGCCACGAGCGCGAGGCTTGATGACGTTGAAAATAAACTTTCAACAGGAGCACTGGGGAGAACAGGTATTAAAATACCGAAACCAAAGTATATGCGAAAGAGATAAAAACACAGGGAAAAACAGCATTTCATGCAAGACAACTATGTCAACAATTAGACAGAAAAGGGTTAAGGCCATAGGACAAGGCCCTGCCCTCCTTCCAGCCTCCAGGCCCAGAGCATTGCACACAGTGCCGGCGGCATGACTGCTCGGACTCAAAGTCTGTTTACCAAACATGGTGACTGTCACACCATGCTCAATAAAAAGCAGCGTTGGTGTAGGTACTTACTAGCTTACTTGTGGCACTGCCTTTATTAGGCCTGCTGCTGCACACACACTGCTGCACGACACACTGGCTGCTTCAAAAACTACAATACGTCGTGCTGAACTGGCGGTGACTCATGCAGTGCGTGGGTGCAGGCGTTGGAATTTTGAAAAAAGGTTACGCAACGCACGCTGCTGCTGCCCCTACCCCACAGAACCAAATCCTGTCCAATGAGCGGCCCGCCCACCAGCAACACTGAACTGAAGGCAACCACGGATATGGATTTAGTATCGGCTCAGCACAGCAGCACTCTTCACCAGGGACTCGTGAGACTGTGATAGAGTGTGAACTACACTTCAGTGACTCAATTATATATAATGTGACATATCACGTACAGTTGAGTCCTTCATGTGAGTTGGCAGAGGCCCTCCGGTGTAGACCCGGCCCTGAAAAATAAGTGCCGGTGCTAAGCACCAGAAAGCACCGGCACAAATTAAGCACTGACTTGGCCATCCAACTTGCTACCTTCTCCAAACAAGGTCCCAATGAGGGGTATTGGTGAACAAGTAGAGGGATAAGAAAGAACACTAGTTGGGTGTCATCGGCGTATGATACTATGGATATCCCAAATGACAACACAATATCTGCAAGCGTGCGCATATATATGTATATTAAAAAGCATAGGGTTCGATGACGAGCCCTGCAGTACTCCACACTTCAGAGGGAATATATCAGAGGAACAGGATGTATCAAAAACCTGAAAAGTCCTGTCCTTCAGGAAAGAGATGAGCCAATATAATGCATGTCTTGGAGCACCTGCACGGTTGGTTCTTTCAATGAGGATGTCATGACCTACATTGTCGATTGCTGCACTTAGGCCGAGGAGTATGATGGCTGCCATACCTCTTTGATCAAGAAGCATTTTTGATTCCTCCTCTACCACCAGAATGGTGGTTTCCATGCTGTGCTTTGGTCGAAACCCCTTCTGTGTCAGATGCAGGACATTATTTACTTCTAGGAATTTCGAAAGGTACTGATTTACATATTTCTCCAGTACTTTGCTCAGTCCAGGGAGTATTGAGAGAGTGCTGTTATTTCCTGGATAGAGGGGTCCAAGGTGAGTTTTCTCAACAGGGCTTTTACCACAGCATGTTTCCATGCAGGGGGACTGATTTCTTTGCTAAGGAAAGATTTACCATTTCTAGTATTGCCGGGAAAATGAATTCTGCTGCTTTGGAGAGAATGGGTGGCACTGTGGGGTAAAGCAGGGATCCTGATTTAACTTCGCTGAATAAAACTACAAGGCTAGCTGGAGTCAAGCTGGGGAAGTCTGAGAGGCCACTTTTCTCCATTTCCTGCTTGTGATTGTTTATAATAGGGCCTAAATCTCTATCTGACTCACGAAAGGCTGAGTAAAAATCCGGTGATTTTTTTTAGAAACAAATCTCACAAGATCATTGCAATGGGTTTCTGTTGGTTCGGGGGTGGAGCTGTCTGTAGTGGGCTCCATCAGTGATTTAACAATCTGAAACATTTCTTGTGGGAATTGGAAGAGCAATTGGGTTTTGCTTTGTAATAGGCAGCTTGTGCAATTTTAATTTAGGAGTGGTACCTCCTCAGGGCTCCTCGATAATTTAATTACTTGGCTCGCCATAGACTTTCCTCCACTTCCGTTCAGCTTTTTTGCACTCTTTCATTAGCATCAGGAGGTGGGGGTTATACCAAGGGGCAGATTTCTGTTTGGCATGTCAAGTTAGGGTTTTTGTTGCAATAACTTGGTTCAAAAAGTGCCTGATCCACTGGGTAACCTGTCATTCGCAGCTTGAGGGTCCATGCCCAAGTCCGATCTAGCAACACTAAGGGCGTATTTCCATTTTACAATGTTTAGTTTTGACCATCTGCGGTCTCTCCAAGTGATTGGTCTTGAGGATGTACTAGAACACGGAGTGTTCAGGATCATGGGAATCATGAAGTGGTCAGACCACACTACGGGAAGCAAATCCAGCACATTAAGGTATGGGTCATTGGTAACAATAGGGTCGAGCAGGTGACTTTTCTCAAGTGTAGGACCGGGTACTTATTGAGACATTTGTATAGCAGAGAGACCTTGCAGAAGCCTGGAGGCTAGTGTGCCTACTGGATCTTCTAGATGTACATTAAAATCGCCCAGTACTGTGAAATTTGGTTTCTTGATTGCGCGACTGGCAATCGCATCCGGGAGGGCCTGAGCAAAAAGGCCATATGGGCCAGGGGGCTGTTAGAGGAGCACGCCTGAGAAGGTGAACGTAGGAGCCAGTGAAATGGCAAATGTCATACTTTTGCAGTCGGGGAGTTGTTGGGGTTCGTGGAAGCATTTAAATGCCTCCTTAAGTATGATAGCAATCCCCACACCCTTCATATCTGCACGGTCTCTCCGGTATATGTAATAGCCTGACAGCAGGGCTGGTGCATGCAGCCAGGTTTCTGTCAGGAATAACGTGTCAGTTTTTCCTGCTCCAGAAAGGTGAAAAGGTCAAGCTTGTGGAAAGGCATAGATCTACAGTTGATCATATACATGTACCAATTGGTCATTGTGATACTGGCGGTCTTGGGGGCGCAGGCACATGGGGGAAATAAAGTAACTCCTGTATTGCGATTCCCCTTTGGATAAATCAATTGAGTGGAGGCAGTCCTTCTTAATGGGTCCCCATAGAGCTCGCAGTTGGTAAGACGAGTATGGGTACTTGGGATTGTCAAAGCAGGGTTCCTGGCCCCTGGTCCCTTTCGGGCACGAACGGACGCAGATGGGCTTGGCTTTGGCACGCCTCTGACAGAGAAAAATCTGGAGCCTTCAAATGTGCCAATTCCCCCCAAACAGGCGCGTAACTCGCAACAGTGCAAATTCAACAGTTAAAATGCAGGTATGAGTAAAGTGCAAAGTAAGTTTTTAAAAATCACGCTTTTTCAGAATAACGTCTTTTTAAAAGCAGTATTTCCCAAGAATATGCCCCCTAGAAGCACACAGTGGCAGCGTATCGATTTTGCAGATAAGACCCAACACATCTTCCCCCTTTATGCAAATTCACTTACAAAATTTACATACACATAAACACTGAATTTATTAAAACTAACATATTCACTAACTAATTCCTATACCCTCCAATTAAACAAGCATATAATACATTACATCACAATTTCAAATTTTTCTTTAAATAATAATACTAATCCTGAATATAGTAAAATGATGCTTATCTTAATTTATAATCCTGTAACTTGACAGGCAGTAATCGCTCTCAGGATGATCTTCTGGGAACATCAACATGAAAGCTCATTCCTACCAGGAACATTCACATGAAGTTCATTTCTGCTGTTTGCCCCTTAATAACATGTTCTACAACACAATATACTTTTTAAGTTCAAAAGTAAGTTTATTTAAGAATAGCAATTAACACAATATACTTTTAAGGTGTGTGCATCACCGAAAACTGGGAAATACAAACAAGTATAACTTTAAGGTGTGCGCACCACCGAACGCGCATCTGATAACACAGAAGCCTGTTCCCACAGCTGCTGTCAGTGGGGCGCTTCGGGAGAAAAAACCCTGTCCTTCAAGATGGCCTCTACATGCAGATATGTGACACATGTCACATGGTTAGTGACAGGAGCAGGGATGCTGCCTTCACTTGCCCGGGCCCTTGAATACTTCATAGATGGTCGCCTCACTGTGCCGCGACCACATTACATCACTTGCTGCAGGGCCAAAATGGCCACTTCACGCAGCAATGTGAGGCACTTCATGTGATTAGCGGAAGAAGCAGGAACGCTGCCTTCACCTGCTGGGTCTTTGAATACTATGAAGATGGCTGCCTCGCTGTGACACTGTGCTGTGACACAATATCACACCTTCGGAAATATTCCTTCCAAACCAGAAACTACCTTGACTAAGAAGACAAGTAGACAACAAAGTAGGAGGAAAGACCGTCGACACATCAAATACCAGAGCAAGGCTTGGGACTTCAAAATTAGGCTTGAGGCAGCAAAAGAATTCACACAACACTTTTCCTTGAAGTGATTGGAGCACGCTGAACGCCCTGCCAGTCAACTTGTCACCAATGAAAGGATACTCGCATACCATTGGGCAACTTCAGTCTCTTTTAATGAGTTCCTTAGTATATGACTGGCAGGGAGGCAGGTCCACAGCAACTGACCCACTCCTTCAAAACCAAACATTCCAATTCCCACATTATAATCCATACCCATTCTATGCCCACCATATATAGTTCCAGATAAGAACCCAGCAATCTACATCGACAATAGGCTGTTCCAAGGTTGCATATCTGTTTCTGCTCCAAAGAAGAGAGCCGGGTATACCAGGCAAAGTCCAGTTAGAAATTGCAGTGCTGAATTGGCTCAATGAGTGCTCCATTTGACTCCTAAAATATGCTGTTTGCCATGATCTGATAAGTCTGTACAATATCTATGAATGCAATCATTTGCATATCTTTTGTCTCTCTTCTTTCACAGGCACACCAAAACTAGTGTGTGGGTGTGTGTGTAGGTATTTATATATACAGGCTGTTTCAGTAGCAGTCTTTTGTGTGACTGACCAATAGGTCAGTTATACCACCTTGCTCGTTTCAAGCTCCTACTTTCTCATTTCAATAGGATTCACTTGAGGCCCGGAGATCAGATGTCTAACTTTTGGCATGTGGTTTTAGGGCTGATTCCCACTGTAGGCATGGTAAGGTGTCTGCTGGACTCTAGGTTTTTGTTTGTCTGGTCAAACAAAGTGTCTCAGTGTTGTCCCTCGTAGACCAATAGTTTGTGATTTCCAGCCCTATTTTGCACTCTTACTCATTTGAAGGCAAGACATGAGGACCTGCAAATTGCCTAATAGTATTTTATGTGTCCCTGTTAGGATACAGGATTGTTTCTTGTTTTTTCACCCACGTGTCTGTCTTGATTGATTGATTTTCAGACTCTGTGTCACATACACGAGTTCCCGAGTTTACTCTTTGATATAGCAGGTTCTCACTCTTATAGCTGGGCTTCACCTTGCTTCAGGGTTCCCTATTTCTCTGGCTCAGTGCCAATTGCTCTTCACGTTTTGATGTTTTACAGGTTTGGGGGTGATCTCATGTTTCTGGCCAGTTAATCATGGCAGTCTCTGACCAAGTCTTCTCTGTAGCAGGGATGATTCCTCCCTGCATTTGTCAACGTCAATGTGTTTTTATTTTGTATTAATTATTTTTATTAATATTTGTACATATTAATGACAGCAGTCTTATATGAAATACCCAAACTTTCTACAAGCATACTCTGCCATTTTAAATAGCTGCAGTTGAAATCCATATTATTTGTCATAAACATAGCCTGTGAGGTCAAAACCCAAACAATTAACCATATGGAAAGAAAAAGGACCCCCCACATGAACACACGAAGTACCCAGTGACACCCTCCAGAGCTTCCGCCCTAAATGTGTCTCCCCTCCCTTCATATACTGCAGCTCCTCAGTTGAAGAGTCTGAGCACCCTCAGCCTGGGAGGGCATGTTATCTCTCTGCTCCATCCCGTGTAATCCAGAACTGACTGCCGTGTCCGTGTGAAGGTCTCTTTCTCTTTATTGATATTTACCGACAATCTTCCCACCACATTTGTCTCTGACAGTCTCCACCACCATGTATGCCATGTTGGACTGGCAGTTTGTTTCTATTTGTCAGCTACTATAAGGCGGGCAATGAGGAGGAGTTGGTAAACCAGTTTTCATTGTCCTCTTCCCACCTTCTCCCGGTCCCATGAGGGTGTATGCCCAAAATCCTGATCACGGGGTCTGCCGGTGTAGAAAATCCCGTCATTTCTCTGATAGCAGCCAGCACTTCTTTCCAATAAGTCACTATTTTTGGGCAGGCCCACTATACCTGCAGAGGCGTACGTACATCGTCACTTCCCCATCACAATTATTGGTTTTCCTTGATACATTTTATTTATTTTTCTAGGGTCATGTTCAAAATATAACATAACCCATAGGGAAGCCTATGTCCAATTAGCGCTTGATGAAAAATCGCAGGTGGCAAAGCGAATACAAGTCATTGAGATAGGGTAATGTGACAAAAATTAATTTCAGCAGAAACTTATCTAACATGCAGGTGTCTGGAACTTTTCCTCCAAGGAAGCACTCAATGACCTTGAATTCAAGATAACATTCATATCCACAATTACTGACTCTATTCTTCTCACAAAACCCGGCTTCGTTTGTCAGGTTTGAAAAAGAGGTTACGCTTGCTGAAATGTGCAACATAAAATACCATGGTTACTGGGCCTATCATGGCCTAACAAAGCTATCAACAAACACCTTACTGTGCAAAGATTTAAATTAGAATGAAACAAAGGTTTCATAACTTGCACAATGAATACATACATAGTGGTGTACTATATTTTCGCACATTTCTCTTTATGAATATGATGAATATATTAACTACTCTTTATGAATATATTGGATATAATATGGCATAATAAAATATGTTTTCACAGCCCCCTTTTTATGTGAGGAAAAACTTTTATCTCAGCTAACCAATATAATGCAATTTTAACATTTCTTTGCTTATTTCTTTACAGTCCCCTCCTCCATTATCCTGAGAGGTAGAAAGCATAAATGTACTGGCAGTGCCTTTACTTTTGCATGAGTGTGGATGATGCACAGTACATAGTTAAATAGTAACATCCAGAGCAATCACAATCAAAATAATACCAACGAGGGATTAAAAAAATCTTAATAGCCATCTGGGCATGGCCCCAGCCATGCCCAGATGCCTCTTGGATTCAAGTTGGGGCCTGTTTGCATTTCAAATCGTTTCCTTATACTTTTGTTCATATGCTCTGTCTTTCGTGCATGCTGAGAGGTACTGGGGAGATGTGTGCAACTCTTGGCCCCTACAATGGCACAAACTCCTCCTTCAGCTGCCAGAAGGTAACCTAAAATCATCTTATTCTGAACTAACATCTTTGCATGGGCATCTAAATGTACTTGTACTAATCTCAAATTTATTACAGTGGAATTCACTATAACTTCCAAGGTTTCGGCATTCCTTCTAAACTCATCTAATGCCACAGTCATACCATCCATAGGGATTAGGGGCCAGATATACGAAGCTATTTAGCATTTCTTAATGGGCCGAATCTCAATTTTGCCTTGTTACGATATGCTAAATGGCCTTTTCATATGTACAAAGGACCGAAATCGGTCGCAATTTGTGATTTAAAACGCAAATTGCAATCGCGATTTAGGAATCACAAATAGGGATGACCTATTTACGATTCCTAAAGAACATGTACAAAGCATTTCCTAAATGCAAATTGGGCTTTAGCAAATGCTATTACCATCAACTCAAAGTCGATGGTAACCATGTGCAAAATTAAAAAATGCATTTTTTTATGTGACATGAAGAGCACATATGCCCCTGGGGCATATGTGCACTTACATGTGCACTACAAATTTCAGGGTGCCTCCAGGGAGGCCTTAAGGCAAGAGGCACCCTTGGGTTTGGATTTCCTAAAAAGGAAATCGCAATTTAGTAAATGTAAGACTATTCGTACCTATGGGCCTTCAGGCCCATAGAAACGAATGGTTTAGGATTTCCTAATAACAATTTCCTAATAGCGATTCCTATTGAGTAGCAATCGCTATTAGGGAATCGTAGGGTATGTACATATCAATTTGCATTTCCTAAATAGCGATTTCTTGAGAATCGCTATTTAGGAAATGCAAAAAGGAACCTTCTTACATCTGGCCCTTGGTCACAAAAGAGTCTGGAAGTGGTAGAAACAGCTCTCTGACCCCTTCTTCATTGTATCTGGTGATCATCATAATGTTTATAGCAGGCACAATGTACCTTGGTTAAAAACATTCCAGTTCAGTCCAAAGACAACCAAGGGTAGACTTGTGACCCGCAAAAAAAACATACGCTTGATCCTTTTGAGGGTGCTGCTGAAGTGAAGACACAACAGTCCAAGAGAAAGAAGATACTCAAATGGGGGCTGATCAAAAGGAATGTTCCCCACTGTTAAATCACAAAGAGTACTGGATGCATTTGCTCCTCGGTGTTCAGAAATACACCCTTGTTCAGTCATTGCAAGGCGAGTAGTGTCTGGAATATTGCAATTAAGAGGGTTGTTAAACTTCTCAAGACCTCGGAAACAAGAGGGCGAGGTTCAAGCACAATCTGGCTGTCTGTGTCCCAAATGATAAAGCTGAAGGCAAGTGTCATTTAAAATGCTTGGTGCCCCAATGGAAAGGATACTATCTCCTACATCAACAGGCATGCATGTACAGATTTAGCAAGTAGAAGAGTTAATTGTCTGCCTATAGTTTTCTAACACCAGCATGTAGAAGTTACCTTTGTAGACTAAGCAGTGATTTCACATCAGGGGAGTCTTGGCACAGTTCGGTGTAAAAATAACTACCCATTCTGCTGCAAGAATGCACCCCACAACCAGCCAGATGCTTAGACCAGCATAAAAAATAGCAGGCCAGACCCAAAACTTTGTCGGTGTCTGGGTAAAGAAGGTTGTTCTGGAGGCAAAGCCAATAATGCTAAGCGGCTGTTGGGCCACCATCCAGTGATGAAAAAGCAGGCAAAGAATCAGGGCCCTAAGGCTTCGACTCACCAATGGTCAAGGAAACAGTAGCCAGGGGTACGCCTGTGGGTGATATGGAGGCCATCTGAGGCCCTGACTTGATCGCAGAGGACAAGCTTGCTTGCAGTGAGAGGAATGCATCAACGTTGCCAGGCTTCTGCATTTAAAAGCAGTGTTCGTGAAGAGAAAGACTTGGTATGGACCACACAAGCGGGACTGGAGAGCTGTCTTACTTCTGTACACTCGCACATACACCAGCTCAACAGGCTGGCGGCAGTGGCAGACATCAGCTGGGCACTCAGGTAAGGTGCCTTCCACCTGAGAACAGAAACTGTAAAGAAATTGTATAAGCTTTCTGCGAAACTGTAAAATTGCATCATAATTTAGCTGTAGGTCTAGCTTTACTGGGGAGACAAGAGGGTAGAAGGAAAGCATCATAGGTTGGCCTATAAATATTTCATACGAGATCGGTTTAGTTTTCTTTGGAGGGGATAACTCTCAAGTCTTTAGCCAGTTTAACTGAGTCTCTGTGCCACTTTAACTAAGTCTCTGTGCAGATCTTAGCAATCTTGTTCTTCAAGGTACCGTTACTCTTGTCTTCCCTACTCACTGATTCAGGTAATAGACACAATGAAGGTGCTGAACTATTCCTAGTGCTTGCTGACTGCCTGTACTGCTGTAGACACAAAGGGGTTGATTCCGATCTCGATCGGAAGGCCCTCCGAGAGCCGTCCGTAGTGTTACCTTCCGACCGACTCGTTCCGGGAGCCGGTCCATCCAAACGATGAAGTACGATGTGCAAATCTCTCCTATTCCTGAGCGACACATACGCTCCGATTCCAGCACCATTTTCCATACGACCCGGCTCCGTAAACACTGAATGGAGCCGTCCGGAGCCATTTCCGAAGCAGTTTCCGGCCGGCCAAGTACGATGCGTACTTCCTACGCGCCGAACAGGTCGCCACCTCCAGCACGTCACAGCATCCGGAAAAGCTGTATTTCAGCTCCGATTCGCGCCACAACACGATCACTGCGTACAAGACGAAGCAGCCATGTATCTGATCGCGCATGTCATCCTCATACTGTACACATACGGTCGAATCAACAACCGTAACTGACGCGTTCGTCACAGATGGTAAGTCAGACACCTACCACACACCAAAACGTCACGATCCCGCGAAAAGGCAACAAACCCATAGGGGGTGGATGTCCATCACTCCCACCATTGGCCACCCCATAGGGGGTGGATGTCTATCACTCCCAGCATTGCCCACCCCATAGGGGGTGGATGCCTATCACTACCAGCATTGTCCCCCCCATAGGGGGTGGATGCCTATCACTCCCACCATTGTCCACCCCATAGGGAGTGGATGCCTATCCCTACCAGCATTGTCCATCCCATAGGGGGTGGATGCCTAACACTCCCACCATTGTCCACCCCATAGGGGGTGGATGCCTATCACTACCAGCATTGTCCACCCCATAGGGGGTGGATGCCTATCACTCCCACCATTGTATCACTACCAGCATTGTCCACCCCATAGGGGGTGGATGCCTAACACTCCCACCATTGTCCACACCATAGGGGGTGGATGCCTATCACTACCATCATTGCCCACCCCATAGGGGGTGGATGCCTATCACTCCCACCATTGTCCACCCCATAGGGGTTTGATGTCTATCACTACCAGCATTGTCCACCCCATAGGGGGTGGATGCCTAACACTCCCCCAGTGCTGTCATGCCAAAATTGGGTTTTGTGTGTGAACTACCTGCAAAATTGACACATAAAGTGATATGTTGGATAAACCCCACATCTCTGTAGTGACGAAAAGGTGAGTGTGGTGTTCAATACCCCAGCATTGTCAAGCACATAGGGCTTATGGGGCATAACCCCCCCATCACTGTAGTGACAAAAAGGTGAGCGTGGGGTTCAATCCCCCAGCATTGTCAAGCACATAGGGCTTATGGGGTATAATCCCCCCATCAATGTAGTGACTAAAAGGTGAGTGTGGGGTTCTAACCCCCAGCATTGTCAAGCACTTAGGGCTCATGGGGTATAATCCCCTTGTTGGACTTGGCCCTTTTTGCAGGGCCATCCCTAAACTTTTTGCCTTTCTCCTAGCCTTTTTTCTGACATGGTGTTGGTGGTTTTAGGACTCTGGGCACTTTAGCACTGCTGTTCAGTGTAAAGTGCGTGTGATCTCTGTGATAAATGTGGTAAGATTGGTCTACACCTGTTTGTCCTATTTAATTTACCTGTCAGTCCCTTGTAAAGTGGTATCTCATATACCCAGGGCTGGTATATTAAATGCTACTGATTGCGCCACCCACCAAAGTAGCCTTTCAAACCTATCTCAGGCCTCTGCCATTGCAGGGCCTGTGCGCGCAGTGTTACTGCCGCTGTGACGTGGCACCTAAAGTGTGTGCCATGTCCGTGACCCCCTTTTACTACATGTCAGTCACCCCTAAGGTAGGCTCCTAGCTAGCCCTATGGGCAGGGTGCATTGTAGGTAAAAGATAGGACATGTACCTTAAGTGTGTGACATGTCCTGGTAGTGATAAACAGCCATTTTGGTTTCTCACTACTGTGGGGCTGCCCTTCCATAGGAATGCATTGGGGAGTCCCTGATAAGTGTTTCAGTGGTAATTCCTGATATGAGAGGCGCAGCGTGGTCAAGTTTGGTATATTTGGAATAGTGATAATAAATGCTGCGCAATGGTGTGCACAGATTTATTATAACTATTTTAGAAATGCCAATTTTAGAAGTTGACATTTCTGTGTGCTATGTGTCTGCCTGCCTGATGTGAATTGCATGTCTGGCTTGTGAGTGACAGGGGCTGGGAGGTGTGTGTGACTCCAGGAGGGGCAGGGTGTGTCCGCGCTAGGCTGAATGGGACACCTGCCTTGGGAGTAGTGGGAGGAGTAATCCCCTGACCCTGAATAGGACTGTGCCCAGCCTGTACAATGCTGGCTCTGCCCCATGTGGTGCATCTGATCACCTAGCCCCCACCTGACAAAGGGGAAGAGGAACTTGGAAAACAAAGTGCTCTAAATCCCCCCTGAACCAGTTGCATCTGGTTCCCCATGCCCTGTCCTGCAGAAAAAGAGATTTGGTGTATAAAGGAAGGGGCTGTGACCCCATGAAATTGTTCATGTGCTGTTACTGGACCTTTGGGGGGCTTGCTGTTGCTGGGGCCCAGGAGGAACCGCCATGGGGGCTTGCCTCCCTGCTGGAGGGCCCTGTGAGCTGGCCTCCCTGGGCCCAGCTGTGCCCCGTGGACCTTTCACAAATCCAGCGCCTCGTGGGCGCTCTGACTTCATTGGCCAGCAGAGGAGAGGAGCTGGCATCTGCAGCGCGAGGCTGCGAGGGAATCTCGGCGTGGGGGACTCCCCCTTGTGCTGCTGATCAGCGGGAGCCTACCCCGCTGTAATTGCACCGCGTCTTGCCCTTTGCTGGAGCCTATCCCGCTGTAATTGCACCGCATCTTGCCCCTTGCTTGGCGGGAGCCTACCCCGCCTTGGATGTCTGTTTTTGTTCAGCGGGTGCCCACCCCGCATTCTTGCCAGGTTTCAGTGGGAGCCCACCCCGCGTTTTGTGCATCTGGCGAGCGGGTGCCCACCCCGCAATTGTCTTTATTTAAAACGGGAGCCTACCCCGTATTGCCGCCGCCGAAGGAGAAGGGAGCCGCCAGAAGTCCCCGCCGCGACCAGGAAGCCAGGCAAGTTGCCTGGAGGTAGGCAGGGCCAAGAAGAGGAAGTTGGCCAGCACTGTTGAATTGGACAATGTAACATGTGACCACCCAAAATGCCTAAACACACATTTTTGTCACAATCAGACACAAATACCAAGGATTCAATCTGAAACAACAGCATTGGTGAGATCCAGTACCACACTGTTGCAGCAAGGTCAAATGCAAAACATAAGGGGTGTGCAGAGTGAAAATGTAGGAGTCCCAGGGCCAGTAGAGAAATAAAGTAAACAAAACATCCACTCAATGCTCTTCAAACACAGTTGAAATACATGGGTGAAGATGCACAAAGACAACAAAACAGCCACACACTGCAGAACAAACACAACATGTGTGTGTGTGTGGAAGTGTTTCGAGGCTGGGCCAACACACACGATGGGGGGCTGAACTCCACTGAGACATATGCGTGTTGAGTACAATCCTGAAGTATTCCATGAATTGGGATAGTGAATGTGGGCAATCAGGCATTATTTGATGAGCGGGTGCACAAGAGTCACATGCGGAACAAGGTTGGTGGAACCCCAAACAATACATCAAGAGACTGACTCTCTTCCACAGTAGCCTCAAGGCTACAACACTGTGGTAACAGTATCCTGTCTGCTGACCCTCTGTGATGCCAAATTAGGATGTGGGCCATACTTTTTAGCACACTCACTCTTGCGCACTGTGTCTCGTGCCTTGCAAGAACCACTGTCATCTCACATACCCAAACAATACTTCCAGGGCATGGCCCGTAATGTGAGGCCACATTGTAGATAGGGGCCTTGCCAGGAGACAAGTCACATTTGGCCACTCTAAACACCACACACCTTGATCAGCAGAAATGTGCCTGATCTAAGCCTACATTGACAGGTGACATTACACAGGCACCCATGACAGTGTGGATCACTGGCAGTATGACGAGGAATACATTATTGACCACACATCATTGTGACCACAATACAAACATGGGTCCATGTACTGTTGTGTATGACCAATGTGGCAATCTCAGTATCAGCAAGGTACACCCAGCACGCCACATACTAGGACACACACATTTGATGGTTGAACAAGAGGTGCCAGACACACATATGTATGGGACACAAATTCACTGCATCTGTCCACAACAACACATACTCAAACCCTGCAGGGCAACAGGAGTAAACACACTCACAGAAGAATGACATTTTGATGAGTTAGTGTACAATGAAGCACACAGGAGACTGCCCACGACACCACACAAGTCCACAGACACTCAAAATACATTCATGAGCCTACCACTGCAACAAACATGAATTGGTTGTGTCACAATTGTCAGTGCTACATGTGTAGACAACATTCCTACTTGCTGTGTAGAAAAGCATGGACCAACAACAACGTATGAGACAGTCAACATGTGTTGACTATGTGCGTTGCACACAACTCAAGATCAGACCACTTACAATGTTAACTTGTTTGCATGTCTATCACATCAACTCTGCATCTAACTACAAAAGCTGCATTATGTGCAGATCATCACTATTGTCAAATTTTCAATGCTGAGTGTGTACTGCAGGAGACTTGGAAGACAAGTGGCTCACCAGATAGGGGATACAACAACTGTGTCAGTAGGCTCCAATGCACAGGCAAATGTGTAAGCTAATCTTCCTGCACTGTTGACAACGCCAGGGGTGGTGGTGGGATCTGTGTTCCACAAACACAATACACATAGCTAGACATAACTCATGGGAAATGTGTACATCCATTTAGGATGGAGTACATGTGCATAACGTGATATGTATTGGACACATTTGGAACTTTAACACTGTCTCAGAATAATCAAATCACTCAAGGAGACCTACAAATAAGACATGTTGCCATCAGGGTACAGGGAAGGGTAGAATCTGCTTAGTGTGAGCAGTCATAGACACATACAAGTGCCAAACTTGCAAAAACAGATGACAGATTAAAAACACCCTGATGTCGCAAGCACAAATGTGACTGGGGAAATTAAAAATGTGTCACATGTGAGTTTGCTCACAGTGCAGGCCCTTGTCTCGACCCACCCAGGGATGTCAACATAATGACTCCATTCTACTGGTGCACCCACTTCTTGGACACTCAAAGTCAAATATTCCAAGAAAGCACTGGACTAGTCAGCACACAGAAAGCTTCTCAAACAGGAACATCTGCAGGGACTATAGTCTTGGTAGGAAAGGGGGTTTGAAGACAGAGATTCATGCTCACATGACACACATCATGGGCTCAGGATATGTCACAGATTAACACACTGCCATGAGGTGATTTCACTACTGTGGAAGGTCAGCTGTGTCAAGCTTGGTCTTGGCAGGGGTCTACCATGTCAGAATGATACTCAGACATGGATCCAACAATTACAATACACAGAATACTTTGTTTCCAGCAGCCTGTGTACATGTGTGTGTCCAAAGTCATCTGCACATAGTCAAACTTCAGGTTTACCAAGTTGTACTGATGAGAAATATGACTTGTTCATCATCAATGCGCTATTCTGCATGTCCATCGTAGACGGTTAAACCTTGAAAAACATGTACAATGTGTACAGATGTCAGCAAGACCTATGTGTAAAAGTGTAAGTCAAAGATGGGAGGTTGTTAAAAGCATGTCACACTCATTGTCCCAAATGTTGTGGATCATGACAACCTGCAATTGCAGACAATGATGACTCTGATACATACTGTAATAGTACACATATACCATGGACCACATGCAGTCCGTCACATCACTATATCATTATTTTCACAGAGCAACTTCAATTTCATTAGACTCATTAACAAAATTTGGTACACAAAAAGCAAATATCCAAAAGAAAAAAAAATCTTTATTCAGCATCTGTATCACAAATTCTAAAACATGAAAAACAATAAGGTCAATGGCCAGTCCTCATTATATAGTCCTTTAGGGGGTAATCCATATGAATGTTCCTCCCTCGCTTGCCTGCACTGCTACAACTAGGGGACATCTCCCCTTGGAGGGGCATCTTTAGGAGCATGCCAGGCACCGCATGGACAGGACTAGGGTGTACCAGTTTGGGTTGTGGGAGGGATGGGGGCTACTGGAGTGTTGGGATCCACTGCAGTGGACAGGTCTGATTGAGGGGGTGGGGGCTCCACTGCAGTGGACAGGTCTGATTGAGGGGGTGGGGGCTCCACTGCAGTGTCTGGAACAGACAGAAGGTGTGGCGTTGTGGGAGGGGAAGTGCTTGTGGCTGGGGGGAGGGCCTTATCATCTTGGGGATGGTATAATGGTGTGTGGGTGAACCTGGGATGGGGTGTGATGTGTGAACTTTGGGAGGTGTGGCCTGGGCTCGTGAGGAAGTCGATTTTGTGGTGGAAGTGTGGGATGGTGGTGGGGATTTTGATTTCTTCGTTCTGGGGGATGTACGGGTGGGGGGCTCAGTGTTCCTACTCTTAGGGGAGGGTGTGCGTGCAGGGGTGGATCTCCTCTCTGTGCGGGGGGATTTCCTCTTCCTCTTGTGAGTCTGATCTGATGTATCAGTGGGGAAGAGGCCAAGGTCACAGAGGAAGACCCCCTGGGAAGGGGGGTTTGCAGGCGAGTCAAGGGTAGGGGTTCTGAAGGGAGAGGTAGCTGAGGAATGCGTAGTTGTTGTGGATGGGTGTGTGTGTTTTTTGGCCCTCTCCCCTGTGTGTGTGATGTCAGTCCCCTGAGCGTGTGTGTGTGTTTTCTTGGACTTTGTTTTGGGTGGCTGTGTGCTGCTTGTGTCTGTTGGTGTGTGTGCATGTGCCTGTGTGAGTGTGCTTGGGTCAGGTAGAGTAGTGGGGACTGTGGATGGGGCAGAGTCAGGAGGGGTGAGGGACTGCTGTGGGTGGGACACTGCTGCCGTCAGTGAGGAGGCCATGGACTGATTTGTTCGCTGTAGGGCAGACATGTCTGATGACATGCCCTCCATGAATGACACCAATTGTGTCAAAAGACTGGTGTGTGCATGGAGCACACTCAGCATGGATGTCTGCCCCACATGGATCTGTTTTAGAAAATCCACAGACTCCACACTCAGGGCAGCAGGTATGACAGATGCAGGGGGTGTGGTGCCTGGCCCGAAGGAGACATGCTCCCTAACACGGGAGGGTCCACGGACACTTTGAATGGGAGCAGCTGTGAGGGTGTGAGGGTGGAGATGGTGGTGGTGGCGGGGGCAGACTCTGATATTGTGGCCTCTGCTATCATAACATCCACCGCCACAAGGGAGTCATCACTGGAGCTTGATTGGTCCTCTGCAGATGTAGATGTTTCTGACCGGCCCTCAGTGTGGCTCCCCTCACCCTCTGTGCCACTGGGTCCCTCCTCCTCCTCCCATGTGCACCCAGTCTGGCTAGCCGCTTCCTCTTGGTCCGTGGAACTGTCTCCCCCAGTAGCCGTAGATGCTGTGAACAGGGATGAGAAAGAGATTCACATCAGTCATCTGCATAGATTTGACACATGAGTTTCATCACAAAACATCACAGAGCAATCCCTTGCATAATGTTCATGGCACTTTTTAGATTCATTACACATATGTGAACATGGCACCTGTCAGTCTGCCATTAAACCATGGTTCCCAAACACATGATGGCAATGGAACCATCTGTCAGATGTATTTCAAAGACCACTAAATACATGTCCACTAACACACTATTTTAGCTGTTGTCTGATCAGTAATGCTCCTGAGGGTCATGTGTCATTACAAACATGTCGCATCTCCTGCAAGGGAGTCTGGAAGTGACACAGCAAATGGGTTGGACAAATTTATAAGTTTACATGATGAACATACTTCCATCCCCAGTCATCATGATGGGCACCTATGTCTTGAACGTCAATGCTATAATGGTCTGCATGCAGGACAGCAGACAAGTACAAATACTGCATCCTCACAAAATTTCATGTGGCATACCATGCCACTGGCCTGTCTGGCTAAACAGTCTGTACTGACTCTTGTTACAGGGCCAGTAAATCACAACTTCAAAGTCTGCACTGTGTCACAATCATGTATTCACTGTCAAAGCAACATCTGTAGTGGTCAAGTATACATGTCCCCTACGTGCTACACACAATTTAAAGACTTTGACAAGCTCATGTCGTCTTACTTAGACATTGGAGTATATGAATTAACAAATCTGTCTAAGTGAACTTTTTAGAGCTCTCAAGAAAGTAATGCAGCATACACATATATGTTGAAGCCACCATTATGCAGAGTCAATGGAAGACACACACATGTTTTGTCCTGTGTATCTGGGCCACATTCCATACATTAGATGTCTGTCCATATTTCCTATATTTGCCACCTGTGTTTTTAAAAACGTTCTGCCTGTACACACTGTCACAGAGTCTGACACATGAATTTCAAATTTACAATGGTGAAAGTGTTGGCTGACACACATAAATCTGATGTGACACTGTCTCAGATGACCTGAGTTGGCATACCTGTCCTTGGTCCATGTGATACATGTGATTGCACAGAGCACCATGCAGGGGACTACACATTTTGAACACTTATCCATTTCATTTGTCTGAGGCATCAAGATTGGTCTCACCTGCAGCACGGGTGTGTAGCATTGTTTTTGGAAACCTGTGTGCACCTAGATCACCTTTTTGAACATATATGTATGTCCCACACAGAGTACAGGTCATATTTCAGTCAATGTGCTGACACATGTCAGACAATTACATCACTCATGATGGTCAACTCAATGCACCTGTTGTACATGGTGCTGATCACATTAACCTTGGACAACAGCAAATACACAGGACCTAAGTGTCACAGACGGAAAGGGACACACCTGGGCATCAGATGATAATGGGGCATATTTACATTTTGCCACAGAAGTGGTGTCTCAGCAGATATACGGCCTGTGAGAGGGTTACCAGGCTGAGGGAGTGCAACATGCATGTCAAACATAGTTCAGCAACATGGCACATACTCACCCCCTCCTTGCTGCTGTCTGGCCTTCAACTGCCCATCCAGGTCAGGGAAGACCACCGTTAGTATCCGGAGCATGTGGGGGGTCAGGGTCCGTCGTCCACCCCTTTTGCGAGGAGGTGAAAGTTTCAGCTGGACTCTTGCAATCCTCTGTGTCCAGACACGGAGGTCCTGCCACCTCTTCTGGCATTGGCGGATGTGGCGTTTAAAGACCCCCACAGATCTTACAGCCCGGACGATGGTCTGCCAAATTTCCTTCTTGTGATGGGCGTCAACCTGTAAGGATGACATGGTGACACACCATTACTACACATGCTACATGTTTATTCATCACACACTTGGACAAATAGGTCATGGTCAGAATGGCAGATAATGTCTGAAGGTTAGCCAAGTATCATCATGGGCAGTTGTCCTGTGTGCAAGTCTCCCTTAATAACATGAGAACAGTGCAGAGAAATAAATCCCACCAAAAACACTTTTACATCACTGTACCTGTCCAGAACATGATTCTACACAGTGTAAGACTTACATTAACTATGTGTGCATGCTTGCCCATGGGGATCACAATGCTAGTAGTGGCTGTCTTAAAACATGGACAATTGAAAAGGCAGTGTAAACAACACTCACCTGCTCCCCTGGCTTTCCATACAGCTTGCTGTACTGTGGAAGGAGGCTGTCCAGCAGGGCCTGGTTCTCCTCCTCTGTGAAAGCTGGTGCCCTCTCCACAGTACGTGCCTTTGTAGATCCCAGAGGATGCAGAGACAGCAGCAGTGGTAGCTAGAACTCTTGTCAAGTAGCATGTAGTGCAGGCAAGTGAAGTCTCTTGGGAACAGACAGACTTATATCTGTGCAGCAGAGGCGGATTCTGTTCCATGCGTCCAAAGCGATAGGTCCGAGGCGTTCGCATTATCTGAATTTGGCCAATCCATAACATTGCACGCATCTGACATGCCTGCCGCATCGTTCAAATATTCTGCATCATAACACTATTGAGTTTGTTACATTTTTGTCGTAAGCTAACAGAATCCGTCTGCATGCGATCCGTACACGAAAAGCGCATCTGTCACCATGACGAGCAATAGCCAATGTGTGCGCCAGACTCGGTTCGGATGAGGAGAACTGTAAAATTAAGTAAATGAATCCAGGGTTCAAAGTAGATGTAAAAGGGTTTAATCCAGGGGATAAAATGTCCCATCCATCAGCAAGCAGTAGTCAGGTGCAACTGACCATACAAGGAACAGTAGCATTCCATCACCATGGTGCTAATCAAAGGGAAACATGTATACAGCAGGGAAAGCAGATAGAGGATATAACAAACATATAAATTATAAGCAATATATTACATACCTTCCTTCTATAACAACAAAGCTATTTAGCCATAATATAATCTTTAAATTTCACAGGCATGGTCTTGGTTCTAACACACCTCCCTTTATTGTGATTACGAGAAGTAGAAGCATCACTGCAAGTAGGGTGAACATTTTCTAAACCATTCCCTATGAGGGAAGCATTCTTAATGACAACCACCCTATTGAGATTCCATATGCGAGAATCTTCAGTCTTAATAGCATTAGGTAAAACCTTGATGACCCTATGTGGTCTTTGGAACAAACCTGAAGCTTTCCGTCCAAAAGGGGCTTTGATCATAACTGTGTCACCAACATTCACAACTGTGGTTTTAACTGATTTCCTGACATCAAACTTCATCTTCCGTACCACAATTTTATCTTTCTCTTTACATTTCCAATCCCCATCTTCAAGCACATTTTGTTTTTTGTAACCATATCATTAACCCAAAGGGAGCCACAAGAGTGTCGGGATGTCTTCCTTTAAGAAGATTAAAAGGTGTGCGTCCAGTCGTAGCATGAGGGGAGAATCTATAGACTTCAACCTTCCTGTTAACTTCCTTTTTCCAATCCAAGCCATTTTGTTTAGACATTGAAATGGTTTATTTGAGCACACGAACAAAACGTTCCACCATTCCATTCGTTTCCGGATGATAGAGTGAACACTTTTTATGCCTTATGGAACATTTTTCTAGAAACTTTTCCATTTCTACAGACACAAATTGTACTCCATTGTCTGTTAATAGACAACCTGGTAAACCCTCTCGTGCAAAGATTTCTTTTAGGAAAGAAATTACATGTTTGGAATCAATGCATTTGGTAAGCTTGATTTCTGGCCACCTTGAAAACATGTCAATCAGAACAAACACGTACGTTTCACCACCATCACCTGTGACTGGACCCAAGATGTCTAAGGCTAATTCATGCCAAGGTCCTTCAGGACGCTCCCTGATAATCATGGGTTGGACCCTGGGCTTCAAACATTTCTCACTAAGAGTGCAAGGTATACATTCCCTAATAGATCTCGCCACCTGAAGATCAATTCCTGGCCACCAGTAATTCAGCCTTCCATCACCATGGTGCTAATCAAAGGGAAACATGTATACAGCAGGGAAAGCAGATAGAGGATATAACAAACATATAAATTATAAGCAATATATTACAAGAACGCATCCTTGGAATACTCACTAGCGTCTGTCACCATGACGAGCAACAGCCAATGTGTGCGCCAGACTCGGTTCGGATGAGGAGAACGCGTCCTTTAAATACTCACCCGCGTCTATCACCATGACGAGCAACAGCCAATGTGTGAGCCAGATTCAGTTTGGATGAGGAGAACACGTCCTTTGAATACTCACCCGCATCTGTCACCATGACGACCAACAGCCAACGTGTGCACCAGACTCGGTTCGGATGAGGAGAACGCATCCTTTGAATACTCTCTAGCGTCTGTCACCATGACGAATAACAGCCAATGAGTGCGCCAGACTCGGTTCGGATGAGGAGAACGCGTTCTTTGACTACTCACCCGCATCTATCACCATGACGAGCAACAGCCAATGTGTGAGCCAGATTCAGTTTGGATGAGGAGAACACGTCCTTTGAATACTCACCCGCGTCTGTCACCATGACGACCAACAGCCAATGTGTGCGCCAGACTCGGTTCGGATGAGGAGAACGCGTCCTTTGAATACTCACCCGCGTCTGTCACCATGACGACCTACAGCCAATGTGTGCGCCAGACTCGTTTCGGATGAGGAGAACGCGTCCTTTGAGTACTCATCCGTGTCTGTCACCATGACGACCAACAGCCAATGTGTGCATAGCTGCCAATGTTTCACATTGCTATGTGTGTAGTTTTCATATTTTCAGTGTAATTATGAGTGACAGTTCAACGACTATGAGTGACACTTTCTCCCCATGAAAATCAAGCAATGAAGATGTTTAAAACATATAAATATCATGAATTACACCCATTTGAGCAAGGAGAAAATCCTGAGATCTCAAAATTGTTACAAAGGACCAGAGGTGGAAGGGCTCTACCCGGAGACATACTGCGTGACTGCAGTGCTCAGTAACAGAGGGCAGGCAGGCACTCATTCATTTTTGTGTCTTGGCTGCTTCTTTAATACGTTACTTGACCATTCATTGGTTGAATCAGACTTTGATACATTTAGGATGGTCATAGGAGAAAAGCTACAGAAAAGTGAACAAAACGAGGTTCTGTTGCCATTCATCAATCTAAATCAGATTTGGGATATTGTTACTTGTGACACTAAACATGCAGACAGTGGGGATTCACTTCGCTGCAGGGACCTACAGAATGTATCTAATGATGCAGAAAGACATTTGGGTTCAACTATGCGAAACACCTGACCCAAGCAGGAGGCTCGTGAGTTTCAAAAGTCAAAATATCTTCCTGCATACGCCACAGAAAGTGTCAGTGTCACTGACACTACACCTGTGGAGCAGTGCCAGTTGCTGAAAAGCAACATGAACAACAGGCAAGGCATCACATCACCCTGCGGATTATCGTGAGGGCGCTGCCGGGGATGATATGTGACAAGCAGGTCACTAGTACGGACTCTGAGGCATCGTCGCACCTCGGGTGACTTTGGCACTCCTACCGAGGCTTCTGTGGCAGGTTGAAGGAACGCCAGTGGGCAGGCCGGGTGGCTGAAGAACTGTGCAGGGTGTGGTGCTTCCCAGCCCCACTCCTGCTTCCACACTGAGAGTCCAGGTGTTTTTGCCAGACGCAGTAGGCCCAGCTGGGTCGGGTCAGTTGCGCCGTAGTGTTCATTACCGCAGCACTGCAAGTTCATGAGTCATTAGACAGCAGCCACTAAGCTGATTTCAACTGCCACCCTCTTGCGCCACGGGAGGTAGTCTAGACTACGTAACAACCCACTTGACCTATGACTGTGAGGCTGACTGAACTCACACTTTCTCATCAATGTCTCTGTAGTAGACATTGGCAGGCACAACTTGACGTTCCTGAAATGTCTGCCGCACGGTGACTGAACCAGTGCTACGTTGTAGCATTAATCATCTCAGGAAGTCTGCACAGCAGAGCGCACCGCACCCTGCCCGTACCACCCAACTTTGGTGTAATTAGGATTAGCAGCCAGTGCTTGGGCCGCAGATCTTTGGCACAGGCTAATATGCGTGTCTTCGCATTTCAGTGCGGTGATGCGGCCCACCACACTGAAATGCGTTAGTCTAACGCCTGATGCGTGGTACTTGGCAGGGCTGTGTGTGCGTCATGCTTGGTTCTGATGCGGCACACGCGTGCACTCAATACTCACCCACATCGTTCACCATTACAGTCAACAGCCAAATGATGCGAACCACACGTTTTGGGTGAGGCTCAGGCGCCCTACACTAATTAATCAGCATGTCAGACAGTATAGCAAATCTTTATGTTCTGCTGCATTACATGTGTGGGTACAGTGATTCACATGTCATATTGGACAGAGTACTTAATAGCTCACACTCCCATGATGAGCCAACCTAGATGTGCACCAAATACATTGTTTGTGAGGAACCTCACAACTGTGAGTGCCACTTCACAGATCAGCCTCCTAGGCTTGGACACAGTCCCAGGGGATCTTTGTGTTAACACAGCTTACATCCACACATAATCACTGCTTTATTGGACTGTGTGTTAGAAAGTGCATTGTGTGAAGTTATTTTGAGTGAATCCACAGTATCTGAGTCTTGTACAACGCAGACACTCCATTGTTGATTTTGTTAATGATATTTACTTGAGAAATCAACTTGTATTTTGCATGTGAGTTGCTGTTGTGTCTTTGTGTCACAGACATACATGTATGCCTGTCAAAAGAAGATGTGCTATACATCATGAATGTGTTATGTCTGTGATAGTACATGAATGTCAGACATGACATCATGACAGTGTCCACACTATGACAGTGGTGTGCATGGTGGCACGCTGTCTGTATCTAGTGTTCCACCTAGGTGGCATGACATGATCCCTGTCTGTGTACCTTTCCACCATGTGATAGTTGTTACAAACATCTATCTTTGATACTTTATTAGGGGTGTGTTTAGTATGTAATGTTTGATCACATGGACACCAGTAATTAGTCACAGCACAGCATTGCAATTGTGGACAAACCATTATAAAATGAAATGTCCAGTAAGGGTCACATAGCTTCCCTTTGTGTCAAGGCTCAACATTACACATCTGACTTCATTGAGTCTTGCTTTGATGTAGTATATGAGTTTTTGCATGTTCCTTACTAAATTGGAAAGTGTATGAATAATGATTTGATTTGTTACCTATGTACCGCAGGAGACCAGCTGTTCACAGATCCTTCCCCGACCTACAGACCATGGTAGAACGTGACAGCATCAGACTTTACTGTTTCACCAGACCACTCATTGAGGAGTTGGCAGAGCAGTTGGCCCCACATTTGCTACCTGGACACCTATATCCATTTGCGCTGACCCCCAAGGTGAAGGTGATGGCAGCCCTACATTTCTTTGTAACGGGAATCTTCCAGTATACTGTGGCTACTGCTGGTGGGATGTCACAGACAATGTTTAGCCGCGTGCTTCGTGAATTGTTGGAGGCAATGTTACATTTCCTGAACATGTACATCAAGTTCCCAACACCAGGACAGTTTGCCAACATCAAGAGTGACTTTTATGCTTTGGGAAGAATGCCACATGTCATTGGCTCCATTGATGGTACACATGTGGCTTTGGTCCCACCACAAGCCAATGAACAAACATACAGGAATCGTAAGCATTACCACTCCATAAATGCCCTGGTGGTACGTCTGCCTGACATGACAATCTCACATGTCTGTGCGCGTTTCCCCAGATCAGCACACAACGCCTACATTATGAGAAACAGTAAGATCCCACAGATGATGTCTCAGCTGCCAAATCAGCTTGCCTGGCTTGTTGGTGGGTAATGTTGTCTGTTTATGTTGTGTGTTGCTTGTATGTCAGGTTGTACCCTGTTTTCAGACACATGAAGTCTTTTCTGTTTAAATTTAGGAGACTCTGGATACCCCAACATGCCGTGGTTGCCGACCCCACTCAGGAACCCTGTCACCCCTGCTGAGTTACGTTTTAATGAGACACATGGGCGGACCAGGCAGGTGATTGAGCGGATATTTGGGCTACTGAAAACCAGATTTCGCTGCCTGGACCATACAGGAGGAGCCCTCCAATATGCACCAGCGAAGGTGTGTAAGATCATCATCGTTTGTTGCATGCTACACAACATGGCAGTGAGGAATGAGCTCCCTCTCATCCAAGATGACAGGGACCAGCAGCCTCCAACAGGGGAGGATTCAGGCCTGGGGCATGTTGCCAGTGATGATGAGGAGCAGGAGGATGTTCGGAGACAGCTCATCATCAACTTTTTCTCATGATTGTAAGTATGCAATGATGAGTTGACAAAGCACTTCCTTTGCATGATATGGGTCTGTTGTACAATATCTCTGTATACATGTGGGTGCATGCTACTTAACATGATCCTTGGAGTTGTTTGGTGTCCATTGAGTTAGTATGTCCACCAGTACAGTGTTGACATGACTCCGAGCTAGTGTTCACAAAATAAACATTTTAAGTATGAAATGTCTCTTGGAGATGTATGCATAAAATTTTGTATTTCAAGACTGTTCTATGTCTCTCCTTCACAGGGTTCTTTGGCTGTTGTATGGAGACATGTGACCTCCCAGACACACAATGCAGTTACAACTTGTCTTGGTATCAGGAATCTGTGCCACACACTCAATTCTGACATTTTTCAAACGTCTTGTTTAATTTGTGCTTATTGTCACAGTGTGATTTGATTTTATTTGTTGTGGAGGCAACATGTTGTGCCTGTGTAATAAACCTGTGCTCCACATTGAGGTGTGCCTTGTCTGTATACACACATCCAACATTCATTTACATACTGTATATGTGCCCTGATGTTCAGTTTGTGTAACAATGATTACTGTTTGTGCATTGAAATGTGGTTTCAGTTTACAACAGTGTAAGCAATGAGGATGTATGCCATGTACTATTTGTGTAGTGTTGACCTTGTTGTGTGTATCTCTTATATGTGTCATGTTACATTTACTCACAAGACAGTAGGTAAATTGCTGTACTTGTTTTTCAGCCAAAGCATTTTTTACAGGACATCATCTCTATCTTATAAACAGTGTTTAATTCACGACAGAAGCAAGTATTGTGTGAATAAAGATTTATTGCAGTGCATGTGTGAAATTTAACAAGAAAGTGATAGTGCTGTACCAATTTTTGAAATCCAAAGTTCACAGAGGAGTTGTTGGTGGTAGTAGATTAAATTTTCATAGCCAAGTCCACAGTCATTTGAGTCATTGATCCAACTTAGACCCTCCATCCCATGTGGGGAGTTCAGTGACAGTCAACAAAGTGAACGCTTCGCACACAATGGAGGATATCAGGAGCAGGTTGTCACTTCCTGGGGGGATGCATAGCCATCTGTCTCTCATTTGTCCTTCTTCGGACGACCCCTCTTACGTTTTTCTGAGGGACCCTCAGGTGCAGGCTGCTGCGGTTCAGGGGACTCTCCGCCAGAGTCCTCATCCCTCCCTGTGGCAGTTGCAGATGTAGTAGCAACAGATGTGGTGGGCACACAGGGAGGTGGGGTCATGTTGTCAGCAATCTGGCAGAGGCAGGTAAGTATGTCCCTGTGCACCGCAGTCTGGTCATCAATTTTATCCATTTTGGACTCCATTCTGGACATGTGTGATTCCATTCTGGACATGTGTGAGTCCATTCTGGTCATGTGTGAGTCAATTTTGGCAAAATGGGCAGCCTGCTGCTATTGCATGTCCTTGAGGATCCCAACTACCTGGCCAAAGTCTCCGGTGCATTCTCGATATGCATATAGAATGCGTGCCAACTGTGGGTCTGCTTGACCATTAGCACCAGCTGCCTCACGGGACCTCTCCCCATGGCCCCTCCCACCACCCCTACCCACACGAGCAGGACCTGTTGTTGCAGGCACAGACAACACTGAGCCTCCTTCATCGTTGACACTGGTGTTGTTGTCCGCCAACTTCAGAGTGCCCTGTGTTGATGTGCTCTCATTGTTTTGTTGCCTTGATGTGTCCGTGTTGGTAGAGGTAATCGGGGGGTTGACAGATGTTGCAGGAGTGGTCACAGGAGGTGCTGGTGTTCGAGCTGCTGGTGCTGCATGCTGACCCACACCGGAGGAGCCAGGTAGTTCATCCTCATCCGTTGAGGGCTGAGAGACGTCCACACCGGAGAGCTCAGGATCAACCAGAGTCTGGGACTGGGATTACTGTTCTGTTCCTGCAGTGTCCCCAGCAGGCCCTGTGGGAAGATGAGAGACACACTGTTTGTTGTGTTTTTGCACAGTTCATCGTATCATACACATTACATTTGCTATTGTACATTATGATGAGTGTAGGTACATTAAATAGTCCTGTATCGTCACAGACCCAGGCCTATTTTATCTGCAAACATTGTAATTTTAACAAGAAGTGTTTTGCTGAGCATGTCCAGCTCTGTGCATAAATGGGCATGTTTTGTTCATTTGACTGTCATAGGCATTGACTGGCAAGTGACAACCTGTGCATGACACAGGTGTGTTGGTATTTCCCACATCTGTGCTTTTCCGATGATATACGTACTCTTCCACTTACGATATGCTTCAAGATTTGTGCATGGGTGCTGGCGTTTGTGCATGTCGTTAGCAGTCAAATTGGTGTGGCTACCTACACACTCACAGTCCAGAATGTATGTGGCGTTTGGTTTAAGGTATTTTGATGAATGTGTTCCTAGTTCTTATCTCATTGCACACATGTGAATAGCTGTCAGTAGCAAATAGTTTGACTGCTTTGCTTTGTGCCTGATCACATCATGTATATTGTCCTTGTCCTCCATGGACAGATAAGTTACCCAAGGCTGCTTTCCTGCTTTTTCAGGCTCAGAGCTGTGAGGTACAGAGGTTTGTGTGCTTGTGTTATGCTGCTTGAAGTTGTACCCCTCCTCCCACCCAGTCCAGCTTACTCTTCGTGGACAAAGTGTCAATGACAGTGAGGGGAGTGTAGTGGCAAGGATGCTGACAACGCTGCATGATGTAGGAGTTGAATGCAACTCCCAACAGTGCTTTGTGTACATGACACCATGCAACAGTGTCAGCCATCTTGTTGTGGCCCTTCCATTCACTGTCAGTTATCCATTGTCACTGATGGACATGTTGTTTTGTGTGTGGGTAGTGATGAGTGCTATGACTGTAACTCACACCATGTCCTGTACTCCACACACCTTCCCAGCCAGCCCAGGGAGCACACCTGGGACAATGCATCCCCAGAGAGTGAGTGGAAATGTACAGTGAAGATGGCTGAGAGTGGGGACTGGTGTGAGAGGTCCAGGGCCTAGTTGTGACTTATAGCCAATTCATACATAAGGCCCATGTGTCAGCCATCTTGCCGGTACATTTCCACTCCCTGTGAGATGGGCATGGTTCAAGGTGGGATTGTTGGGCCATGTGGGAGGGGGACTGTTGGCTGTGACTACAACTCCCATCATGCTTTCAGCTACACTCACCTTCCCAGCAAACCCAACCTTCCTTCCTTTTGACTCAGCTTCCCTGTGAGTGAGTGAAACAGTGATGGCAAGATGGCTGACAGTGGTGGCCTGGTGTTTGTTTGTGCACAATTCCTAACAGGGCCTTGTGCTCCCCACACCAGAGCCCAGAGTCAGCCATCTTGCCAGTACTTGTCCACTCCCTGTGAGATGAGCATGGTTCAAGGTGGGATTGTTGGGCCATGTGGGAGGAGGACTGTTGGCTGTGACTACGACTCCCATCATGCTTTCAGCTACATCCACTTTCCCAGCCATCCCAACCTTCCTTCCTGTGACTGCTTTCCTGGGAGTGAATGTGTGCAAACAAGATGGCTGCTGCATGTGACTGGTGTTTGGATCACATTGCCTTGCTGTGGGTTAGTGCTAAGTTAGTACATTTTTGTGAATGGTAAGCTTTCCAGTCACATTGCAGGTATGTTGTTAGTAAAAATCTATTTTTGATCACATATCCCATCATGGACTTGTGCTCCCCACACCAGAGCCCAGTGTGAGGCATCTTGGGAGTAGATTTTTCTTAACTCTCAAGGAGAGCATAGTCTCAGGTGTGTTGTTTGGTGTTGGTGGGAGGGGTGTGTGTGTGACAGGGCCTGCTGGTAGATGTAGTCAGAGCTAGCACTCCTCCACCCCCCAGACCAGATAGGCCACCATGAACCATGCTTCCATGACAGTGAGTCAAACATTACGTTCAAGATGTCTGACAGTGGGGCCTGGTGTTTGTTTGAGCACAACTCCCAACAGGGCCTTGTGCTTCCCACACTAGAGCCCAGAGTCAGCCATCTTGCCAGTACTTGTCCACTCCCTGTGAGATGAGCATGGTTCAAGGTGGGATTGTTGGGCCATGTGGGAGAACTGTTGACTGTGACTACGACTCCCATCATGCTTTCAGCTACACCCACCTTCCCAGCCATCCCAACCTTCCTTCCTGTGACTCAGCTTCCCTGTGAGTGAGTGAAACAGTGCTGGCAAGATGGCTGACAGTGGTGGTTGGTGTTTTGAGCCCAAAGCCTTGCTGTGTTTTTTTTTAGTAAGTTGTTACATATCATGAAATAGTTACATATTACTCTGAGATTGCAGGTATTTTGTTTGTCAAACTGACATACATGTCACAGGCTCATTTGCTTAATATTGTTATGGCTTTGTTGACACTGATTTGTATCGCTGTGTCCTTGACAGTGATGTCTGTGGCTGTGTATTTGCTATCCATATTGGCTATTGAATAATGTACTCACCAGGCTCTGGTACTCCTGATATTCCATGGACGCCCTTCGGTGGAAGGATGGCCCGCACCTTCTCCTCCCAGGAAGTGAAGTGCACAAATGTTGCAGGAGGGCCACCGCCAGTCCGCTGACTCAGTTTGTGCTCTTTGTTGATGAGCTTCTTGACCCTCCTTCGCACATCATAGTACCTGTTCCTGATATCGTCCGTTGTGCGCAGGCAAGGTGCTTGAGCGTTCACCTTGTTGACAATCCTCTCCCACATCTTGGTTCTCTGGGACAGGGGGGTCTGTTGGACCAAGGTGCCAAATAACTGTGGCTCTACTCTGAGAATTTCATCTACCATGACTTCCAACTCACTGTCTGTGAACTTTGGATTCTTCTTTGGGGGCATGGTGATGGGTGGTGGTGGAGATGGATGTGTGGGTGAGTGTGAAGGTGAGGGTGAGTGAGTACGAGTAAAGGTGTGTGTTTGTGAGTGTGGTATTTGACAGGTGCTAGTAGTGTTCAGGTTGTATGGTGGGTGAGTTGTGAGTGTATGTATCAGTGCAGTGTAGTGGTGGTATCTGCTGGCAGATCTGTTGAATTTGCAAAGGATCATAGTAAGGAGTTGGGCCCTTTATATAGGTGGAGTTGTGGGTGTGTCTTCATTTTTTTTTTTTGCCTTTGACAATGCTTGTTTGGTCTTTTTCTGTCTGTTTCTAGTGTATTTTGTTGAGCATGACGGAAACGTTCCGTTGATCGCAACAGATGCTTTTTCATGTATTAGCGGGGTAGTCCGAGTCTGTCCCATTCACGCTAAGCTATGTTGCAGCGTTTGCCTACGAGTCGGTCACGTCGGGTTCTTTTCCGGACATTTCGCTCGGACGGATTGATTCCCGTCCGTGTCGGTCGTCCGTATTATGCTCCGTGCGAGTCGTTTGTATTTGACACGCGTTGCATCGTACTACGTCGGTCGGACAGCACGCGTACGTGTCGGTCGGAAGCCATTCCCAATCCGTGTCGGTCGGTAGGGTTTCCGAGCGAGATCGGAATCGGGCCCAAAGTGTGTCCCCTGATCACTGCTGATCCTACTCGGTATTACTAACCTAAGGATAAAGTCTCTAAGCAGCTGCTTAGTTTCAGTGACGGCATCTGCAAGGACACAGGGGTACGCCTCTACCCACCCGGAGAGCATGCAAACTGCAACCAACAGACTTTTGTACATTTAGGTAACTGTATGAAATCCACTTGGATGTTCACAAAGGTGCCCCAAGGCGGAGAAGGAGCAGCGAGGATGGCCTTGTCACCTTTCCCAGCATTAAATGGCAGCCTGATGGCAGTAGACAGGCTGGGCTTTGGAGAAGAAAAAGGGCACCTATCAATGAGTTGCAGTGGCAGGGATCGTGCCATCCCTACCAACACGGTCTGTTCCATGGTACAACCTGGTGAAGTTGGGGAGTAGAAATTTTAGTGCGATCACACACCCAGTGCTGTCTCTCCACACCCTGTCAGGGTTTCTTTACCATTGCAGCTTCAACCAAGCTTGTTTTTCACTTGAGATGCTTGCTCCTGCAAGTGAGACAAGCCATTTAAAGTAGGTACAGGAAATAAGTCAGTTTTCATGACATGCTTAGCAACTTTAGTAGTTTTAGACGGTGTGCAAACAGAATATCGAGTTGGAAATGTCGAACTACAGAAATATCGAGTCCTAGATATCGCGAGTCAGAAATATCAACAGCAAGAATATCGTGGTCAAGAATATCGATTTCTAAGGTAAGAAATATTGTTTTTGAAAATATAGAAGTCATTAATATCGTTTGCAAAAATATAGTTGTTTAAAATATCGATTTTTTAATTATTGTTATGTATTTTAGTATATATTTTAAATGTATGCAATGTATTTATTTTGTATAAGCATTGTTTATGTTTTTTAATATATGTGTTACGTTTTTTGTAGTTATCAATTTTATTTTAATTAAATTTTGCGTTTTTAGTTCTGTAGCGGGTTGTGGGTTTATAGGGGAATAGGGTGGGAAGTATTTAATTATAATAAATTAATGATTATTTTTTAATTATTAATATTCATTTAATTGAGATTTTATAGTGTTAATTGTGGGGAGTAATTTATTATTAATTAATTATTAATTGGTTGTTAATCAATATTAATTAATTAATTGCTAATTAATTATGGTACTTGTGTAATTTTTTTAGGTACAGGTTGTGGGGTTTATAGGGGTAAAGGGTGGGAAGTAATTTATTTTTAATTAATTAATAATAAGTTGTTAATTAGTATTAATTAATTAATTGAAAATTAAATATGGAAATTGTGTAATTAATTTTAGGTGCGGGGTGCGGGGTTTATTGGGGTAATGGGTGGGAAGTAATTTATTTTTGATTCATTAATAATTAGTTCTTAATTGATATTAATTAATTTGTTGAAAATGAATGATGGAAATTGTGTAATTAATTTTAAGTGAGGCTTGTGGGATTTAAAGGGGTAAAGGGTGGGAAGTAATGTATGTTTAATTAATTACTATTTAGTTGATCATTAATATTAATTAATTAATTGATATTTAATTAGGGTAATTGTTTATCTTTTTTGTGTGTGGGTTTTACTTTTATAGGGGTAAAGGGTGGGGAGTAAATTCATTTTACTTACTTTATAATTAGTTGTTAAATATAATTGAAAATTAGTTTTAATTGTGTAATTATTTTTTTTACAGTTTAATTTTAGCTGTGATTTTTGGGGGTTAGAGGGGTAAAGTGTGGGAAGTTTATTTATTCTTATGAGTTTTAATTTGTTTTTTAATTAATAATATTTCTTTAAATGGTAATTAATTATGTTAATTATGTAAGTACTTTTTTTATTTAGATGTGGGTTGTGAATTGTGTGGTGTTATAGGAGAAGGAAATAAAAAAAGTAAATTTATGTAATAATTAATGTTTTTGTTTCTAAATAATTTCTAATGAAAAATATTTATTTGTTTGAAAATTATTTTTTATTTTATTTACTATAATATTTGTAGGTATGTGTCATATGCATTTAACCTTATAATATTTATTTTTAATTTGTAATATTAAATATATTTGTATTTTAATTTTTAACATATTTATATATTTTTTTATTTCTTTCGTTTTTTAAATATTTTTGTTGTTAATATTTTGTTTGTTTTTAATTTTGAACTGACTGGAGTGAGAATATTAATTGTTACCCCTCCACAATCCAACACTTTCCCTACTATTGCACTGATTGGAGTGGGAATAGTCAATTTTACCCCGCCACTATCCAACACTTTCCCTACTGTTGCATTCACTGGAGTTGCAATAGTAATTTTTACCCCTCTGCTATCCAACACTTTCCCAACTGTTGCACTCATTGGAATGGGAATAGTAATTTTTACCCCTCTGCTATCCAACACTTTCCCTACTGTTACAATTATTGGAGTGGGAATAGTAATTTTACCCCTCCGCTATCTAACACTTTCCATGCTGTTGCACTGACTGGAGTGGGAATAGTACATTTTTTCCTCCGCTATCCAACACTTTCCCTATTGATGCACTCACTGGTGTGGGAACAGTAATTTTTACGCCTCCGCTATCTAACACTTTCCCTACTGTTGCACTGACTGGAGTGGGAATAGTACATTTTATTCCTCCGCTATCCAACACTTTCCCTACTGTTGCACTCACTAGAGTGGGAATAGTAAGTTTTACCCCTCCGCTACCCAACACTTTCCCTATTGTTGCATTCACTGGAGTGGGAATAGTAATGTTTACCCCTCCACTAGCTAACACTTTCCCTACTGTTGCACTGACTGGAGTGGGAATCGTAAATTTTATTCCTCCGCTATCCAACACTTTCCCTACTGTTCCACTCACTGGAGTGGGAATAGTAAGTTTTAACCCTCCGCTATCCAACACTTTCCCTACTGTTGCACTCATTAGAGTGAAAATAGTAATTTTTACCCGTCCGCTATCCAACACTTTTCCTACTGTTACACTCACTGGAGTAGGAATAGTAATTTTTACCCCTCCGCTATGCATCACTTTCCCTTTTGTTGCACTCACTGGAGTGGGAATAGTAATTTTTATCCCTCTGCTATCCAACACTTTCCCTACTGTTGCACTGACTGTAGTGGTAAATTTGACCAAGGAGCGGCTGCTCCGGAACGCGTCGGGCATTTTTCGATATATGAAATAAATTGATCCACGCTTAAAGGAATTGGGCTCGGCATTGCTTTTTACAAAAAGAAACTAAGGAGTCGATTTTGGAGGTTCGCTACCTCGCCGTGAGACCGCCGCCATTTGAGACAGGAAAACTCACGAAACTGCTTGAATTGATATATATATATATATAGATATACATTACTTACTGGCGGTCGCCAGTAGGTAGTTATAGTTAGGACCTGGTTTCCATAGGAAAAACGTTTTTTGTTTTCCCAATAACTTTGGCGCCGGTTGACGAATCTTTGCAAAATTTTCAAAACTAGTGGCCCGCTCCGGTCAGCTCCTGTCTTGAAAGTTTCGGAGTGATTCGTAAAGCGGGGGCCGAGAAAAAAGGGGGGTCCCAAAACGCGTTTTCCCCATGTAATTTTCCATAGGAAACTTTAGACAAAGCTACAGCCCGAACTGCTGAACGAAATTACACCAAATTTGACAAAAAGGTAGCCCTTGGTTCAGAAAGAGCCCTTTTTGTTAAATGGTGTAAATCCGTTCAGTAGTTCCTGAGAAATAAAAAAAAAAAAACTTTCGATATCTGGGCGGAGCCTAACCACACAAGCACGAGCTTGCCTCTGATTGGCTGCCAACACTTCAAACCAGGAAGTGTTGGCAGCCATCTTGTGCTCCAACCAAGGGAGAAAGAAAAAGGTAAAAAAAAGATTTAAAAAAAAAGAGAAGGGGGCAGGGTAAAAACACCCTGACCCCCCAGACCTGATCAGGGGGTCCCTCAGGGACCCCCAGGCCCAAAAAAAGCATTTTTTAAAATAAATTTCGGGCGGGTCACGCCGGGTGTGCGAATCCGTCCGAAAATTAAAAGGAACGAAGCGCGGTCTCCCGCGCTTCGTTTTCAAAGCCCCCGGGTGGTCCAAGTCCCGGGGGCAATTTATTTATGTAGCGGGGGCCGTGGGGCCCCTGCAGCCCCGGGTACCGCCACCTCCCTGGGGCTGTCATCATTAATCCACCTTCTGTGGAGCTGTACCATCGCCTTCCCTGGAATGTAAGCGCACACTGTCTGAACCCTGGCTCCGTGGTGGCCCTCTCCAGGTGAGTGGAGTGGTGGGGTTGCAGTTTGGGGTACCCTTCACGCATGTGGGCTTCTTTTATTCATCGCTTGCCTGGCAGCGGGCACTGCGGGGTACGCACACATCTCCGCAGCAGGCACGTTAACCCGCCGGGAAAACATTCATCTGGAGCTAACTGCACATCTAGAGAGGAGAGTTCTCCTGCCAGGAGTGTGGGCCGTGAAGGCTGCACGCCGGGCCTAGTGCCAGGGAAGCGGCTTTCAGTGGGAGACAAACCCTGCCGGGCACGGGGCCGGCCACCGACTCACTTAAGACAACACAGCGAGGATTTTTGCAAAGCGCTTTTGGACACAGGGTATGTTAGGCGCTTGGAATGCAGTGATCGCGAGAGCTCTTTCAAGCGCTACGGGTGATGTAAAATATTGAGTGGCTTCATAAAACAATTTAAAACAAATTAAGGGCCTGATTCACAGAACTAACTTACGTCAAAAACGTAAAGTTAGTACTTTTTGGTATTCACAGAATACACTTACTCATTTTGGTATTCACAGAATGAACTTACTCATTTCGGTATTCACAGAAGTTAGTAGTCCTAACTTTAGGACTCCTAAATGCCTTCTGTGAATACCGAAAGTCTTAAAGTTAGGATTTTTCTCAGTTTAGGAGTAGTAAAGTTAGGACTCCTAACTTTACTACTCCTAAACTGAGAAAAATCCTAACTTTAAGACTTTCGGTATTCACAGAAGGCATTTAGGAGTCTAAAGTTAGGAGTCCTAACTTTACTACTCCTAAACTGAGAAAAATCCTAACTTTAAGACTTTCGGTATTCACAGAAGGCATTTAGGAGTCCTAAAGTTAGGAGTCCTAACTTTACTACTCCTAAACTGAGAAAAATCCTAACGTTAAGACTTTCGGTATTCACAGAAGGCATTTAGGAGTCCTAAAGTTAGGACTACTAACTTCTGTGAATACCGAAATGAGTAAGTTCATTCTGTGAATACCAAAATGAGTAAGTGTATTCTGTGAATACCAAAAAGTACTAACTTTACGTTTTTGACGTAAGTTAGTTCTGTGAATCAGGCCCTAAGTGCTTTGGAATATCGCATGTATGAGATGCGTGTAATGCACTCCAAGATACTGTGTATTGAAGGTGCAAGTAAAGTGATCTGGGGTGCAATGTACTGGGATACAATGTTAACAAGAGTTTCCTAAATATGCTGTGGAGTTCGGCACAGGAGCCTTGTGATGTGACGAGTGGTGCTGTGTGTGTGACAGGCCTGTAACCTGCAGTGAGGTCAAGATGTATAAGGAACATGGTGCGTGCTCTGGGTGCGTAATAGGCGAGAGGCGTGAAAGGTGCAGTAGAATGCAGTGTGTACGAGTGGCTTGGAAAGTGCTCTGGGGCGCAGTGTGTGTGAGTGTCTTGTAAAGTGCTTGGTGGTACACTGCATAGGGGCTTGTAAAGTGCTTGGTGGTACACTGCATGGGGGGCTTGTAAAGTACTTGGGGGTACTGTATGGGGCGTTGTAAAGTTCTTATGAGATTAATGTTTTGGAATGTCCTGTAAAGTGCCCCGGTCTATAGTGCCTCGGAGCTTGTTGGGTTAGTTCAATGAGTTGCAGTGTGCACGGGGCGATGGGTTGATTTCATATGGCGCACGGGTGGGGAGGGGGGACTTGTGACGTACTCTGCCATACACCCTGCCCGCTGTGTTGCCTTGACAGTAGAGGCCCGTCTGCAGGGGCCCTGTGTATTAGGGACGGGTCATCTCTTAGGTCAAGAGAGGGACTCCCCGGAGGGGGTGGGGCTCTGTGGGGATTGAGACCCTCATCTTGCGCGTACTTTGCAGGCGGTGCACTGTCTCCGCCTTGTGTGGGATGCCCTCAGGGCTATTGGTGGTGGAGGGAGGGGGGGTACATTTACAGGCCATGGGATGGGGGTGCATGTAGACAGGGCCGGTGGGGTGGAGCCCGGATCTTGGTGTGTTTTCTGGGCGGAGACACCTTTTAACGGCTGCGGCCGGGTGATAGCTTTTCACACTTGCTCACAATGTGTTTTATTGGCCTCAGCTACCGTTCACACGTCCTCCGTGGGTTAATTATCACCCAGAGGGTACTAGCACCACAGGGGGTCCCGGCCACCCCCTCGGGCAGGAGACAGGCTGCACCTGCAAAAGGCGCCCCTCCCACGCAGCCCTACCAGCCGTCCCACTTGCTATCTGGCCTCCGCACACAACCTGGGGTACATTACGCCTCCCCTACCCATCTGGTGTCTTCCTGAAGCTGCTAATGTCTTCGATTGGGGGGGTTCGGTGGTCACTGGGTGTACAAGACACAGTACAGCCTGGCACTGTTGCAAAAAGGCTCACTAGATATAGCGGAGTCTCTCACTGCAGAGACAAGCAATACTTGGTGCCACTGGAATTATGCACTTGTGTGCATGGTATTTTTCGCATAATTATTAATTTGTCGCATTATCCGTTATCTGCTGCTTAATCTGCAGATTTTAACTTAAAACAAATTGTTTCTAGCTCAAACGGATCAAAAGTTACTAAAAGCGCAGTGACGTGTTGCCGCGCAGTGGGAGGCCCTTTGCAAGGATTGGCTGGTCAGTGGTCGCCTTTCTGTGGCTAATTGCTGTATTTGGGAGATGAACTGGTAGTAATGAGGGGAAACCTTTACCCAGATAGCATTAGGAAGTGTAAAATTAACACTATGGTGAAGTAATGCTATCCCAAATGTGCTGCATTAAGCCGCATAATAACCATTTCTTGCGCATAATTTAGCCCCGGGGACCGCCACCTCCCCGGGGCTTAATTGATTATAGAGTGGGGGGCTCGCGGGCCCCCCCCAAGCCCCGGGGACCGCCACCTCCCCGGGGCTGTCATCATTAATCCACCTTTTGTGGAGCTGTACCATCGCCTTCCCTGGAATGTAAGCACACACTGTCTGAACCCTGGCTCCGTGGTGGCCCTCTCCAGGTGAGTGGAGAGGTGGGGTTGCAGCTTGGGGTACCCTTCACGAATGTGGGCTTCGTTTCTTCATCGCTTGCCTGGCAGCGGGCACTGCGGGGTACGCACACATCTCCGCAGCAGGCACGTTAACCCGCCGGGAAAACATTAATCTGGAGCTAACTGCACATATAGAGAGGAGAGTTCTCCTGCCAGGAGTGTGGGCTGTGAAGGCTGCACGCCGGGCCTAGTGCCAGGGAAGCGGCTTTCAGTGGGAGACAAACCCTGCCGGGCACGGGGCCGGCCACCGACTCACTTGAGACAACACGGCGAGGATTTTTGCAAAGCGCTTTTGGACACAGGGTATGTTAGGCGCATGGAACGCAGTGATCGCAAGAGTTCTTTCAAGCGCTACGGGTGACGTAAAGTATTGAGTGGCTTCATAAAACAATTTAAAACAAATTAAGTGCTTTGGAATATCGCATGTATGAGACGCGTGTAATGCACTCCAAGATACTGTGTATTGAAGGTGCAAGTAAAGTGATCTGGGGTGCAATGTACTGGGATACAATGTTAACAAGAGTTTCCTAAATATGCTGTGGTGTTCGGCACAGGAGCCTTGTGATGTGACAAGTGGTGCTGTGTGTGTGACAGGCCTGTAACCTGCAGTGAGGTCAAGATGTATAAGGAACATGGCTCGTGCTCTGGGTGCGTAATAGGCGAGAGGCGTGAAAGGTGCAGTAGAATGCAGTGTGTACGAATGGCTTGGAAAGTGGTATTTAGTGTATAGGAATTATGTAGAGTGGGATTATGTGTTATGGAGAGTAATTATGTGGTAAGGTAGTCTGCGTTGTGGAGTAGTAACCTCAGGTTTAGTCTTCCTCGTTTCCATAGAAGCTCAACTATGAACTCAGTGAGACAAAAAAAGATGGAATCACTGAGGAGCACTTGTGGACCTAGTCAGAGGTATGAGCAGGGCCACTGGAATTATGTGACTGTGGCTGCACCGACTTTCGCACAATTATACATTTTCTGCATTAGCCACATAATTCATCATCTGGCCCCTAATCTGCAGATTTGAACAAAAAAAGCCTTGTTTCTAGCTGAAACGGGTCAAACGTTACCAAAAATGCAGTGACAAGTGTTACAGCGTGGTGGAAGGCCCTTTGCAAACCTAGAATGGTCATGTGTTACTTATTGCTAAATGTGGGTGTTAAATTGGTACTAATGGTGTGCAAGCCACTCTTGCTTCCCTCTGCGCCTCTCTTGCCTCTTTCTGCATTTCTGTTGCTTCTTTCTGCACGTTTCTTTCTTTTTCTGCACTTCTCTTGACCTCATTCTGCAAATCTCATGTACTTTCTGCACCTCTCTTCCCACTTTCTGCACCTCTCTTCCCTCTTTCTGCACGTCTGTTGCCTCTTTCTGCACCTCATTTGCTTCCTTCTGCACCCCTGTTGTCTCTTTCTGCACTCGTCTTCCCTCTTTCTGTACCTTTCCTGCCTGTTTTTGCATCTCACTTGCTTCTTTCTGCACTTTACTTGCTTCTTTCTACACCTCTGTTGCTTCTTTCAGCAATTCTCTTCCCTCTTTGTGCACTTCTCTTACCTGTTTCTGCACTTCTCTTGCCTCTTTCTGCACCCCTGTTGCTTCATCCTGCACTCTCCATGCTTCTTTCTGCACCTGTCTTGCTTCTTTCGGCACCCCTGTTGTCTCTTTATGTACCACTTTTGCCTCTTTCTGCACTTTTCTTGCCTTTTTCTGCACCTCTCTTCCCTCTTTCTGCACGTCTGTTGCCTCTTTCTGCACCTCATTTGCTTCTTTCTGCACCCCTTTTGTCTCTTTCTGTACTTGTCTTCCCTCTTTCTGTACCTTTCCTGCCTGTTTTTGCATCTCACTTGCCTCTTTCTGCCCTTTTCTTGCTTCTTTCTACACCCCTGTTGGTTCTTTCAGCAATTCTCTTGCGTCTTTGTGCACTTCTCTTGCCTGTTTCTGCACTTCTCTTGCCTCTTTCTGCACCCCTGTTGTAAAATACTGCACTTTCCATGCTTCTTTCTGCACCTGTCTTTCTTCTTTCTGCACCCCTGTTGTCTCTTTATGTACCTCTTTAACCTCTTTCTGCACTTTTCTTGCCTTTTTCTTCACCTCTCTTCCCTTTTTCTGCACTTCTGTTGCCTCTTTCTGCACCTCATTTGCATCTTTCTGCACCCCTTTTGTCTCTTTCTGCACTCGTCTTCCCTATTTCTGTATCTTTCCTGCCTGTTTTTGCATCTCACTTGCCTCTTTCTGCACTTTTTTTGCTTCTTTCTACACCTCTGTTGCTTCTTTCAGCAATTCTCTTGCCTCTTTGTGCACTTCTCTTGCCTGTTTCTGCACCTCTCTTGCCTCTTTTTGCACCTCTGTTGGCTCTTTCTGCACCTCACTTTCTCATTTCTACACTTCACTTGCCTCTTTTTGCACCCCTGTTGCTTCATTCTGCACTTTCCATGCTTCTTTCTGCACCTGTCTTGCTTCTTTCTGCACCCCTGTTGTCTCTTTATGTACCTCTTTTGCCTCTTTCCTTGCCTTTTTCTGCACCTCTCTTCCCTCTTTCTGCACATCTGTTGCCTCTTTCTGCACCTCATTTGCATCTTTATGCACCTCTTTTGTTTCTTTCTGCACTCGTCTTCCCTCTTTCTGTACCTTTCCGGCCTGTTTTTGCATCTCGCTTGCCTCTTTCTGCACTTTTCTTGCTTCTTTCTACACCTCTGTTGCTTCTTTTAGCAATTCTCTTGCCTCTTTGTGCACTTCTCTTGACTGTTTCTGCACTTCTCTTGCCTCTTTCTGCACCCCTGTTGCTTCATTCTGCACTTTCCATGCTTCTTTCTGCACCTGTCTTTCTTCTTTCTGCACCCCTGTTGTCTCTTTATGTACCTCTTTTGCCTCTTTCTGCACTTTTCTTGCCTTTTTCTGCACCTCTCTTTCCTCTTTCTGCACGTCTGTTGCCTCTTTCTGCACCTCATTTGCTTCTTTCTGTACCCCTTTTGTCTCTTTCTGCACACGTCTTCCCTCTTTCTGTACCTTTCCTGCCTGTTTTTGCATCTCACTTGCCTCTTTCTGCACTTTTCTTGCTTCTTTCTACACCTCTGTTGCTTCTTTCAGCAATTCTCTTGCCTCTTTGTGCACTTCTCTTGCCTGTTTCTGCACCTCTCTTGCCTCTTTTTGCACCTCTGTTAGCTCTTTCTGCACCTCACTTGCTCCTTTCTACACTTCTCTTGCCTCTTTCTGCACCCCTGTTGCTTCATTCTGCACTTTTCTTGCTTCTTTCTACACCTCTGTTGCTTCTTTCAGCAATTCTCTTGCCTCTTTGTGCACTTCTCTTGCCTGTTTCTGCACTTCTCTTGCCTCTTTCTGCACCCCTGTTGCTTCATTCTGCACTTTCCATGCTTCTTTCTGCACCTTTCTTGCTTCTTTCTGCACCCCTGTTGTCTCTTTATGTACCTCTTTTGCCTCTTTCTGCACTTTTCTTGCCTTTTTCTGCACCTCTCTTCCCTCTTTCTGCATGTCTGTTGCCTCTTTCTGCACCTCATTTGCTTCTTTCTGCACCCCTTTTGTCTCTTTCTGTACTCGTCTTCCCTCTTTCTGTACCTTTCCTGCCTGTTTTTGCAGCTCACTTGCCTCTTTCTGCACTTTTCTTGCTTCTTTCTACACCTCTGTTGCTTCTTTCAGCAATTCTCTTGCCTCTTTGTGCACTTCTCTTGCCTGTTTCTGCACCTCTCTTGCCTCTTTTTGCACCTCTGTTGGCTCTTTCTGCACCTCACTTGCTCCTTTCTAAACTTCTCTTGCCTCTTTCTGTACCCCTGTTGCTTCATTCTGCACTTTCCATGCTTCTTTCCGCACCTGTCTTGCTTCTTTCTGCACCCCTGTTGTCTCTATATGTACCTCTTTTGCCTCTTTCTGCACTTTACTTGCCTTTTTCTGCACCTCTCTTCCCTCTTTCTGCACGTCTGTTGCCTCTTTCTGCACCTCATTTGCTTCTTTCTGCACCCGTTGTCTCTTTCTGCACTCGTCTTCCCTCTTTCTGTACCTTTCCTGCCTGTTTTTGTTCCTCACTGGCCTCTTTCTGCACTTTACTTGCTTCTTGCTACACCTCTGTTGCTTCTTTCAGCAATTCTCTTGCCTCTGTGCACTTCCCTTGCCTGTTTCTGCACTTCTCTTGCCTCTTTCTGCACCCCTGTTGCTTCATTCTGCACTTTCCATGCTTCTTTCTGCACCTGTCTTGCTTCTTTCTGCACCCCTGTTGTCTCTTTATATTCCTCTTTTGCCTCTTTCAGCACTTTTCTTGCCTTTTTCTGCACCTCTCTTCCCTCTTTCTGCAAGTCTGTTGCCTCTTTCTGCACCTCATTTGCTTCTTTCTGCACCCCTGTTGTCTCTTTATGCACTCGTCTTCCCTCTTTCTGTACCTTTCCTGCCTGTTTTTGCATCTCACTTGCCTCTTTCTGCACTTTTCTTGCTTCTTTCTATACCTCTGTTGCTTCTTTCAGCAATTCTCTTGCCTCTTTCTGAACTTCTCTTGCCTGTTTCTGCACTTCTCTTGCCTCTTTCTGCACCCCTGTTGTAAAATACTGCACTTTCCATGCTTCTTTCTGCACCTGTCTTTCTTCTTTCTGCACCCCTGTTGTCTCTTTATGTACCTCTTTTGACTCTTTCTGCACTTTTGTTGCCTTTTTCTGAACCTCTCTTCCCTCTTTTTTTCACGTCTGTTGCTTCTTTCTGCACCTCATTTGCTTCTTTCTGCACCCCTGTGTCTCTTTATGCACTCGTCTTCCCTCTTTCTGTACCTTTCCTGCCTGTTTTTGCATCTCACTTGCCTCTTTCTGCACTTTTCTTGCTTCTTTCTACACCTCTGTTGCTTCTTTCAGCAATTCTCTTGCCTCTTTGTGCACTTCTCTTGCCTGTTTCTGCACCTCTCTTGCCTCTTTTTGCACCTCTGTTGGCTCTTTCTGCACCTCACTTGCTCCTTTATACACTTCTCTTGCCTCTTTCTGCACCCCTGTTGCTTCATTCTGCACTTTCCATGCTTCTTTCTGCACCTGTCTTGCTTCTTTCTGCACCCCTGTTGTCTCTCTATGTACCTCTTTTGACTCTTTCTGCACTTTTCTTTCCTTTTTCTGCACCTCTCTTCCCTCTTTCTGCATGTCTGTTGCCTCTTTCTGCACCTCATTTGCTTCTTTCTGCACCCCTGTTGTCTCTTTCTGCACTCGTCTTCCCTCTTTCTGTACCTTTCCTGCCTGTTTTTGCTCCTCACTTGCCTCTTTCTGCACTTTTCTTGCTTCTTTCTACACCTCTGTTGCTTCTTTCAGCAATTCTCTTGCCTCTTTGTGCACTTCTCTTGCCTGTTTCTGCACCTCTCTTGCCTCTTTTTGCACCTCTGTTGGCTCTTTCTGCACCTCACTTGCTCCTTTCTACACTTCCCTTGCCTCTTTCTGCACCCCTGTTGCTTCATTCTGCACTTTCCATGCTTCTTTCTGCACCTGTCTTGCTTCTTTCTGCACCCCTGTTGTCTCTTTATGTACCTCTTTTGACTCTTTCTGCACTTTTCTTGCCTTTTTCTGCACCTCTCTTCCCTCTTTCTGCACGTCTGTTGCCTGTTTCTGCACCTCATTTGTTTCTTTCTGCACCCCTGTTGTCTCTTTCTGCACTAGTTTTCCATCTTTCAGTACCTTTCCTGCCTGTTTTTGCATCTCACTTGCCTCTTTCTGCATTTTTCTTGCTTCTTTCTACACCTCTGTTGCTTCTTTCAGCAATTCCCTTGCCTCTTTGTGCACTTCTCTTGCCTGTTTTTGCACCTCTTGTGCCTCTTTTTGCACCTCTGTTAGCTCTTTCTGCACCTCACTTGCTCCTTTCTACACTTCCCTTGCCTCTTTCTGCACCCCTGTTGCTTCATTCTGCACTTTCCATGCTTCTTTCTGCACCTGTCTTGCTTCTTTCTGCACCCCTGTTGTCTCTTTATGTACCTCTTTTGACTCTTTCTGCACTTTTCTTGCCTTTTTCTGCACCTCTCTTCCCTCTTTCTGCACATCTGTTGCCTCTTTCTGCACCTCATGTGTTTTTTTCTGCACCCCTGTTATCTCTTTCTGCACTTGTTTTCCATCTTTCAGTACGTTTCCTGCCTGTCTTTGCATCTCACTTGCCTCTTTCTGCACTTTTCTTGCTTCTTTCTACACCTCTGTTGCTTCTTTCAGCAATTCCCTTGCCTCTTTGTGCACTTTTCTTGCCTGTTTTTGCACCTCTCTTGCCTCTTTTTGCACCTCTGTTGGCTTTTTCTGCACCTCACTTGCTCCTTTCTGCACCTGTCTTGCTTCTTTCTGCACCCCTGTTGTCTGTTTATGTACCTCTTTTGCCTCTTTCTGCACCTTTCTTGGCTTTTTCTGCACTTCTCTTCCTTCTTTCTGCACCCCTCCTGCCTTTTTCTGCACCCCTCTTGCCTCTCTTTCCACCCCTCTTCCCTCTTTCTGCACCTCTGTTGGTTCTTTCTGTACTGCTCTTGCTTCTATCTGCACCTTACTTGCCTCTTTCTGCACTTCTCTTGCTTCTTTCTATACCTCTGTTGCTTCTTTCAGCAATTCTCTTGCCTCTTTCTGCACTTCTCTTCCTTCTTTCTGCACCCCTCCTGCCTCTTTCTGTACCCCTCGTGCCTCTTTGTGCACCTCTCCTACCCCTTTTGCCTCTTTTTACACCTCTGTTGGTTCTTTCTGCACTGCTCTTGCTTCGTTCTGCACCTCACATGCCTCTTTCTGCACTTCATTTGCTTTTTTCTGCACCTCTCTTGCCTCTTTCGACACCTGTGTTGCTTCTTTCTGTACTTCTCTTGCCTCCTTCTGCACCTCTTAGTTAGAGGTAGTTTTAATCCCCCTGCCCTATTATGTGCTAGGGCCATACAGGGGAGGTCATGCCAATCAAAGGGGTACCCCAACCCATAGTGTACCCTAGTGTATGTAGGTGTTTTCACTGTATTCTAAGTGTCTTTCAGCATAGCACTGGCTCTAGGCCTGGTTAGTCAGAGTCAGTTACCACCAGTACCAGTCAGCAAAAAGTTGGGGGCACAGGATGACTTTGCAACAAGGCCTCTTTCTGCTCCTCTGTTGGTTCTTTGTGCACATTTCTTGCTTCTTTCTGCACCTTTCTTCGACTTTCTGGACTTCTGTTGCCTCTTTCTGCATTTCTCTTGCTTCTTTCTGCGCCTTTCTTCCTCTTTCTGTACATGTCCTACCTTTGTAGGCATAGTTAGAAATTAGGATTTAAAAAACGTTTGAAATTCACTGAAAAAACCACAGGTTTCAGGGACATTATAGTTAGAAATGAGCATTTAAAAAACCTTTGAAATTCACTGAAAAAACCATAGGTTTCAGGGACATTATAGTTAGAAATTAGCATTTAAAAAACCTTAGAAATTCACTGAAAAAACCACAGGTTTCAGGGACGTTATAGTTAGTTGGACATTTCACTCGTACAAAATCATAGAAATTCAGCCGTTATAGTTAGTTCAGCTAACTATAACTCGCGCCCCCGCAATGCACTGCTGATGACGTCACATATTACATCATTCATGACATGGTCAGTGACATCACTGTTGACATCACTGATGACATGTCAAATGACATCACTGATGACATCACTGATGACATCATCCACATGATAATCTGATGTACCTCCTCATACCCTAATATAACCTTTGATACACCCACTCTAAAATACAGACTACCATTTTCCAAACCATAGACACACCAATACCAGTTAGTACATACCCACTCACTAATTCCTAGGTCTACACACACATCCACTCATTCACCCATACAGTCACTCATACATGCAGTCAACCATCAATACGGCACTATCATATGCACTCACATACCTATACAGACACTCACACACTGCCACTCATCCATAGAGTTACTCACACACCTAGTCAGTCATGCAAAGAATCAATCACACTCCCATTTACTCACCTATACAGTTATACACACACCACCTCACTTATTCAAACATATACTACCACATACTTACACTCTTATACAATAACTAATACAAGCACACACTGATCCATACAGCCACTCTCACAATCACTCACTCTCACATATAGTCATTTATATACTCCAACACTCACATACACTGCCTTTCACATATTTAGTTACTCACACATGTACCACTGAGATATCCATTCACTCACCAACACACCCATACACACACTCACCCACCCATATAGCCCGTCACAGATGCACTCTTGAACCCATACACCCAGTGAATCACCCACTCACACATCTATGCACAGAGTCACACCCCTGCACACAGACACTCAGGCACCCATACAGATACTCAGACAACCAATCAATAACCCATATAGACCCTCATTTAGCTACTCACCAACCCATGCAACCGCTTACACACCAACTGACAAACTAAACTGTGTGAATGTCTGTATCAGTCATTAACCCATGCATTCAGTAAGACACATTTAATCACTCACTTATACAGTCAGTCACGCACCTACTAAATCATCCATTCAGACACTTATACACCCACTCATTCTTCAATACACCTTGGCCTTATATATATATAAAACATATTTAAACTTTACAGAAACACACAGTCACTGGATGATGTCATCAGTGATGTCATTTGAGATGTCATCAGTGATGTCATCAGTGATGTCACTGACCATGTCATGAATGATGTAATATGTGACGTCATCAGCAGTGCATTGCGGGGGCGTGAGTTATAGTTAGCTGAACTAACTATAACGGACGAATTTCTATGATTTTGTACGAGTGAAATGTCCAACTAACTATAACGTCCCTGTAACCTGTGGTTTTTACAGTGAATTTCTAAGGTTTTTTAAATGCTAATTTCTAAATATAACGTCCCTGAAACCTATGTTTTTTCCAGTGAATATATATATATATAGATATAAATATATATATATATATATATATATATATATATATATATATATATATATATATTTATATATATATATATATTTATACATATATATTCACTGAAAAACCATAGGTTTTAGGGACAGTTATAGTTAGTTGGACATTTCACTCGTACAAAACCATAGAAATTCCCCGTTATAGTTAGTTCAGCTAACTATAACTCGCGCCCCGCAATGCACTGCTGATGACGTCACATATTACATCACTCATGACATGGTCAGTGACATCACTGATGACATCACTGATGACATCTCAAATGACATCACTGATGACATCACTGATGACATCATCCAGTGACTGTGTGTTTCTGTAAAGTTTAAATATGTTTAATATATATAGGGAAAGGCGTATTGAAGAATGAGTGGGTGTATAAGTGTCTGAATGGATGATTTAGTACGTGAGTGACTGACTCTACAAGTGAGTGATTAAATGTATCTTACTGAATGCATGGGTTAGTGACTAAACTGTGTGAATGTCTGTATCCGTCTGTCTGTTGGTTTGTAAGCGGCTGCATGGCTTTCTGAATAGCTACATGAGTGTCTACATGGGTTATTGATTGATTGTCTGAGTATCTGTATGGGTGCCTGAGTGTTTGTGTGGGTGGGGTGTGTGTGACTCTGTGCATAGAAGTGTGAGTTGGTGATTCACTGGGTGCATGGTTTCAAGAGTGCATCTGTGATGGACTGTATGGGTGGGTGAGTGTGTGTATGGGTGTGTTAGTGATTGAATGTATATCTCAGTGGTACATGTGTGAGTAACTACATATGTGAAAGGCAGTATATATGTGTGTTGGAGTATATAAATGGCTATAAGTGAGAGTGTGTGATTGTGAGAGTGGCTGTATGGATGAGTGTGTACTTGTATCAGTGATTGTATAAGAGCATAAGAATGTGCTAGTATTTGTATGAGTAAGTGAGCTGGTGTGTGTATAACTGTATAGGTGAGTAAATGGGTGTGTGATTAAGTTTTTGCATGACTGACTAGGTGTGTGAGTACCTCTATGGATGAGTGGCGGTGTGTGAGTGTTTATATAGGTGTATGAGTGCATATGATAGTCCTGTACTGAGTGACTAAGTATGAGTGACTGTACGGGTGAGTGAGTGGATGTGTGTGTAGACCTAAGAATCAGTGAGTGGGTATGTAGTTTTTGGTGTTGGAGTGTCTATGGCTTTGAGAACGGCAGTCTGTAATTTAGAGTGGGTGTATCAAAAGTTATATTAGGATGTGAGAAGATGCATGAAATTATCACATGGATGATGTCATCAGTGATGTCATTTGAGATGTCATCAGTGATGTCATCAGTGATGTCACTGACCATGTCATGAGTGATGTAATATGTGACGTCATCAGCAGTGCATTGCGGGGCGCGAGTTATAGTTAGCTGAACTAACTATAACGGGGGAATTTCTATGGTTTTGTACGAGTGAAATGTCCAACTAACTATAACTGTCCCTAAAACCTATGGTTTTTTCAGTGAATTTCAAAGGTTTTTTAAATGCTAATTTCTAACTATAACGTGTCTGAAACCTATGGTTTTTTCAGTGAATTTCAAAGGTTTTTAAATGCTAATTTCTAACTATAACGTGCCTGAAACCTATGATTTTTTAAAAGAATTTCAAAGGTTTTTTAAATGCTAGTTTCTAACTATGCCTACAGAGGTAGGACATGTGAAGAAAGAAGAAAAACGCACAGAAAGAAGCAAAAGATGTGCAGAAAGAACCAACAGAGGAGCAGAAAGAGGCCTTGTTGCAAAATCATCCTGTGCCCACAACTTTTTCAGACGGGTACTGGTGGTAACTGACTCTGACTAACCAGAGCCAGTGCTATGCTAAAAGACACTTAGAATACAGTGAAAACACCTACATACACTAGGGAACACTATGCGTTGGGGTACCCCTGTGATTAGCATGACCTCCTCTGCAAGTCCCTAGTACATAATAGGGCAGGGGATTAAAACTACCTCTTAAAACGCGCTACAGGGCGCGTTTGCACAGTGGTGAAGGGAGGGGGCCTGAGGTGACATGTGTGCAAACGCACCCCGTGGCGCGTTTTAAGTTGCGGGATTAAGTCCCCTTGAATTCTGAGGGTCCCTGGGGCCCAACTAGCCCCCAGGTACCTACAGCTAGGACCACAGAGCTGAGTTGCAGAGAGGCGTTCCGAGGCCACGCACCTTTTTCACCTCTCTGCAACGCAACTCTGTTGTGCTTACTGAAGGTACCTGGTGGGCTAGTTGGCCCTCAGGGTCCCTCAGGATTCAAAGGGAATTAATTCCCCAACTTAAAACGCACCACAGGGCGTGTTTGCGCACATGTCACCTGAGGCCCCGCCCCTCCCTTCACCACTGTGCAAACGCGCCCCGTGGTGCGTTTTAAGTTGGGGGATTAGGTCACCTTGAATCCTGAGGGTCCCTGGGGCCCAACTAGCCCACTAGGTACTTCCAGTAAGCACCACAGGCCTGCGTTGCAACGCCTGTAACAAATTGTGCAGTTGTGTTTAGGTAGTGAAGAGGGTCGTGCTGGGGGTAGTGTTTTAGGGTTTAGGGTAGTGCAGTGGTATTTGTGTAGTGTAGGGGGTCATGCTGGGGGTAGATTTAGGGTTTAGGGTAGTGCAGTGGTGTTTGGGTAGTGTAGGGAGTCGTGCTGGGGGAGTGTTTTAGGGTTTAGGGTAGTGCAGTGGTGTTTGAGTCGTGTAGGGGGTCGTGCTGGGGGTAGTGTTTTAGGGTTTAGGGTAGTGCAGTGGTGTTTGGGTAGTGTAGGGGGTCGTGCTGGGGGTAGTGATTTAGGGTAGTGTAGTGGTGTTTGGGTAGTGTAGGGGTACTGCTGGGGGTAGTGTTTTAGGGTTTAGGTTAGTGCAGTGGTGTTTGGGTAGTGTAGGGGTACTGCTGGGGGTAGTGTTTTAGGGTTTAGGGTAGTGCAGTGGTGTTTGTGTAGTGTACGGGGTAGTGTTTTAGGGTTTAGGGTAGTGCAGTGGTGTTTGTGTAGTGTAGGAGGTCGTGTTTTAGGGTTTAGGGTAGTGCAGTGGTCTTTGGGTAGTGTAGGGAGTCGTGCGGGGGTAGTGTTTTAGGGTTTAGGGTAGTGTAGGGGGTCATGCGGGGGTAGTGTTTTAGGGATTAGGGTAGTGCATTGGTGTTTGGGTAGTGTAGGGGTCATGCGGGGGTAGTGTTTTAGGGTTTAGGGCAGTGCAGTGGTGTTTGGGTAGTGTAGGGGGTCGTGTTGGGGGAGTGTTTTAGGGTTTAGGGCAGTGCAGTGGTGTTCGGGTAGTGTAGGGGGTCGTGCTGGGGGAGTGTTTTAGGGTTTAGGGCAGTGCAGTGGTGTTCGGGTAGTGTAGGGGGTCGTGCTGGGGGAGTGTTTGAGGGTTTAGGGCAGTGCAGTCGTGTTCGGGTAGTGTAGGGGGTTGTGCTGGGGGTAGTATTTTAGGGTTTAGGGTAGTGCAGTGGTGTTCGGGTAGTGTAGGGGGTCGTGCTGGGGGTAGTGTTCTAGGGTTTAGGGCAGTGCAGTGGTGTTTGGGCAGTGTAGGGGGTAATGCTGGGGGTGGTGTTTTAGGGTTTAGGGCAGTGCAGTGGTGTTCGGGCAGTGTAGGGGGTCGTGCTGGGGGTGGTGTTTCAGGGTTTAGGGCAGTGCAGTGGTGTTCGGGCAGTGTAGGGGTGGTGTTTCAGGGTTTAGGGCAGTGCAGTGGTGTTCGGGCAGTGTAGGGGGTCGTGCAGGGGTGGTGTTTCAGGGTTTAGGGCAGTGGTGTTTGGGCAGTGTAGGGGGTCGTGCTGGGGGTGGTGTTTCAGGGTTTGGGGCAGTGCAGTGGTGTTCGAACAGTAAAGGGGGTCATGCTGGTGTTTCAGGGTTTAGGGCAGTGCAGTGGTGTTCGGGCAGTGTAGGGGGCGGTGAAGGGGTGGTGTTTCAGGGTTTAGGGCAGTGCAGTGGTGTTCGGGCAGTGTAGGGGTGCTGCAGGGGGTGGTGTTTCAGGGTTTAGGGCAGTGCAGTGGTGTTCGGGCAATGTAGGGGGTCATGCAGGGGGTGGTGTTTCAGGGTTTAGGGCAGTGCAGTGGTGTTCGGGCAGTGTAGGGGTCGTGCTGGGGCTGGTGTTTCAGGGTTTAGGGCAGTACAGTGGTGTTCGGGCAGTGTAGGGGGTCGTGCTGAGGCTGGTGTTTCAGGGTTTAGGGCAGTGCAGTGGTGTTCGGGCAGTGTAGGGGGTTGTGCTGGGGCTGGTGTTTCAGGGTTTAGGGCAGTGCAGTGGTGTTCGGGCAGTGTAGGTGGTCGTGCTGGGGCTGGTGTTTCAGGGTTTAGGGCAGTGCAGTGGTGTTCGGGCAGTGTAGGTGGTCGTGCTGGGGCTGGTGTTTCAGAGTCTAGGGCAGTGCAGTGGTGTTCGGGCAGTGTAGAGGGTCTTGCTGGGGCTGGTGTTTCAGGGTTTAGGGCAGTGCAGTGGTGTTCGGGCAGTGTAGGGGGTCGTGCTGGGGGTGGTGTTTCAGGGTTTAGGGCAGTGCAGTGGTGTTTGGGCAGTGTAGGGGGTCATGCTGGGGCTAGTGTTTCAGGATTTAGGGCAGAGCAATGGTGTTCAGGCAGTGTAGGGGGTTTTGCTGGAGGTGGTGTTTCAGGGTTTAGGGCAGTGCAGTGGTGTTCGTGCAGTGTAGGGGTGTTGTTTCAGGGTTTAGGGCAGTGGTGTTCAGGCAGTGTAGGGGGTCTTGCTGGGGTTGATGTTTCAGGGTTTAGGGCAGTGCAGTGGTGTTCGGGCAGTGTAGGGGGTCGTGCTGGGGGTGGTGTTTCAGGGTTTAGGGCAGTGCAGTGGTGTTCCGGCAGTGTAGGAGGTCGTGCAGGGGGTGGTGTTTCAGGGTTTAGGGCAGTGCAGTGGTGTTCGGGCAGTGTAGGGGGTCATGCTGGGGGTGGTGTTTCAGGGTTTAGGGCAGTGCAGTGGTGTTCGGGCAGTGTAGGGTGTCGTGCTGAGGGGTGGTGTTTCAGGGTTTAGGGAAGTGCAGTGGTGTTCGGGCAGTGTAGGGGGTCGTGCAGGGGATGGTGTTTCAGGGTTTAGGGCAGTGCAGTGGTGTTTGGGCAGTGTAGGGGGTCGTGCAGGGGGTGGTGTTTCAGGGTTTAGGGCAGTGCAGTGGTTTTCAGCCAGTGTAGGTGGTCTTGCTGGGGGTGGTGTTTCAGGCTTTAGTGCAGTGGTGTTCGGGCAGTGTAGGGGGTCTTGCTGGGGGTGGTGTTTCAGGGTTTAGGGCAGTGCAGTGGTGTTCGGGCAGTGTAGGGGGTCTTGCTGGGGCTGGTGTTTCAGGGTTTAGGGCAGTGCAGTGGTGTTCGGGCAGTGTAGGGGGTCGTGCTGGGGCTGGTGTTTGAGGGTTTAGGGTAGTGCAGTGGTGTTCGGGCAGTGTAGGGGGTCGTGCTGGGGCTGGTGTTTCAGGGTTTAGGGCAGTGCAGTGGTTTTCGGGCAGTGTAGGCGATCGTGCTGGGTCTGGTGTTTAAGGGTTTAGGGCAGTGCAGTGGTGTTCGGGCAGTGTACGGGGTTGTGCTGGGGCTGGTGTTTCAGGGTTTAGGGCAGTGCAGTGGTGTTCGGGCAGTGTAGGGGGTCGTGCTGGGGGTGGTGTTTCAGGGTTTAGAGCAGTGCAGTGGTGTTCGGGCAGTGTAGGGGGTCGTGCTGGGGCTGGTGTTTCATGGTTTAGGGCAGTGCAGTGGTGTTCGGGCAGTGTAGGGGGTCGTGCTGGGGGTGGTGTTTCAGGGTTTAGGGCAGTGCAGTGGTGTTCGGGCAGTGTAGGGGGTCATGCTGGGGGTGGTGTTTCAGGGTTTAGGGCAGTGCAGTGGTGTACGGGCAGTGTAGGGGGTCTTGCTGGGGGTAGTGTTTCAGGGTTTAGGGCAGTGCAGTGGAGTTCGTGCAGTGTAGGGGGTCGTGCTGGGGATGGTGTTTCAGGGTTTAGGGCAGTGCAGTGGTGTACGGGCAGTGTAGGGGGTCTTGCTGGGGTTGATGTTTCAGGGTTTAGGGCAGTGCAGTGGTGTTCGGGCAGTGTAGGGGGTCGTGCTGGGGGTGGTGTTTCAGGGTTTAGGGCAGTGCAGTGGTGTACGGGCAGTGTAGGGGGTCTTGCTGGGGTTGATGTTTCAGGGTTTAGGGCAGTGCAGTGGTGTTCGGGCAGTGTAGGGGGTCGTGCTGGGGGTGGTGTTTCAGGGTTTAGGGCAGTGCAGTGGTGTTCGGGCAGTGTAGGGGGTCGTGCTGGGGGTGGTGTTTCAGGGTTTAGGGCAGTGCAGTGGTGCTTGTGTAGTGTAGGGGGTCGTGCTGGGGTAGTGTTTTAGGGTTTAGGGTAGTGCAGTGGTGTTTTTGTAGTGTAGGGGGTCATGTTTTAAGATGCAACGCTCCAATACCTGACCAGTCTGCACTACATAAAACTGCAAAAAACTAAAAATAAAAAGTGTTTTGCACACTTTTGTCATTGGGCTATATGTGGGCTACATCTGGGTAATATTTGTGCTACATTTGGGCTCTTTTTTCACTGGTGGCCATCTTGGAAGACTTCTTTGTTATGAAGTTTCCTAATTTCCTCATTTACTGCAGTCTCCTCAGTAGGAAATGCTTTCAGTTTTTACTTTGATTCCATCAAGAAGGCATTCAGATGTGTCACACATTTGCCATAAATTCAGAATGTTATTACTCTAGTTGTTCATTAGATCACTGTAGTAAAGCTACTGCTCACCAAGGAGTTAACTGGAAGTCTACTGCTGGTATTGAAAGTGATTGTTTCAGTCTGCATGTCAGAATTTTCTAATGAAATAGAAGAGGATTTGAGATCTCACTTAAAACATGCACTAAATTTTCTTTTTGCAGCACTAACCATAATTTCTATGGCAAAATGAACCCCCTCATTTTGTTCCTTTTTAAATTAAATGTTTTAAGTGTTACCAGTTTATTCCAATCAAGATGGCTTCAGGAGTGCCATACTTTTGTCATAAGTAAGGCTGTTAGCACTCTAGTTGTTCTTTAGAACACTCTGGGAAGCTGCAGTAGAACACAAAGGCATCAACTGACAGGCTGCTCCTGTTGAAATATAACAGGAAGATATTTGAGATCTCACTTAAAACATGTCCTAATTTTTCTTTCTACAGCACTAACCATAATTTCTATGGCAAAATGAACCCCCTCATTTTGTTCCTTTTTAAATTAAATGTTTTAAGTGTTACCAGTTTATTCCAATCAAGATGGCTTCAGGTGTGCCATACTTTTGTCATAAGTAAGACTGTTAGCGCTCTAGTTGTTCTTTAGAACACTCTGGGAAGCTGCAGTAGAACACAAATGCATCAACTGACAGGCTGCTCCTGTTGAAATATAACAGGAAGATATTTGAGATCACACTTGAAACATGTCCTAATTTTTCTTTCTACAGCACTAACCATAATTTCTATGACAAAATGAACCCCATCATTTTGTTCCTTTTTAAATTAAATGTTTTAAGTGTTACCAGTTTATTCCAATCAAGATGGCTTCAGGTGTGCCATACTTTGTCAAAAGTAAGGCTGTTAGCACTCTAGTTGTTCTTTAGAACACTCTGGGAAGCTGCAGTAGAACACAAAGGAATCAACTGACAGTCTCTGCCCTTGTTGGATGTACATGTTTTACTGAGAATGTCAGACTTCATTCTCACATGACTGAGAAAGATCATGTGAATTTACAGAAAATATGCTCTCATTTTAGCTTCTGGGGCACCTTCCAAAACTGTATGGGACAAGCATGTGAAAATAGTTTTCTCTCAAACATGATTCATGATATCCCAGCAGAAGGTTTTTCACAGGGTAAAATCACCTTAGAACACACCACAATTCCTGAAATTAGTATGGTACCATCAACAAATGAATTCTAATGTAACTAAAGTCTGTTATCACCCTTTATAGTTCTCCTTTTGGTAACCCTCAAAATCTTCGATTCACTACAATGCATTTCAATGGTACTATCATTTATATTGGTCCCAAGATGGCTGCCAGCAATTCCAGGATGAAGTGCTCACAGCCAATCAGATCTCACGATGACATGTGTGGTTAGGCTCCGCCCAGATATATATGTGTTTTTACTTTTGATTTTCTCAGCAACTACTGAACGGATTTACACCATTTAACAAAAGGGTTCTTTTTGAACCAAGAACTACCTCTTTGCCAAATTTGGTGTAATTCCGTTCAGCAGTTCGGGCTGTAGCCTTGCATAAAGTTTCCTATGGGAAATTGATTTTTTGACTCTTATTTTTTTAATTTCTCCGCAACTACTGAACGGATTTACACCATTTAACAAAAAGGGTTCTTTCTGAACCAAGAACTACCTCTTTGCCAAATTTGGTGTAATTCCGTTCAGCAGTTCAGGCTGTAGCCGTGTCTAAAGTTTCCTATGGGAAAATGAATGGGAAAACACGTTTTGGGACCCCCCTTTTTCTCGGCCCCGCTTGACGAATCACCCTGAGACTTTCAGAGTAGGAGCGGACCGGAGCGGGCCATAAAGTTTGAAAATTTCGCGAAGATTCGTCAACCGACGCAAGAGTTAATTCAAATAGAATGTCGCGGATTTCCTATGGAAAATAGGTCCTAACTATAACTATCTACTGGCGACCGCCAGTAGATAATATATATATATATATATATATATATATATATATATATATATATATATATATATATATATATATATATATATATATATATATATATATATATATATATATTCACTGAAAAAACCAAAGGTTACAGGGATGTTATAGTTAGGAAATAGACTTTAAAAACCATACACATTCACTAAAAAAAAAGGTTACAGGGGCATTATAGTTAGGTTCAGAATTCACACACACAAAACCATAGAAATTCAGTAGTTATATTTAGTTATTTCAAGAAACCATAACTCGTGCCCAAAGGTAACTATAACTCGTGCCCTCTCCATGCACTCCTAATTACCCCACATATTACATCGCTCATTAAATCTTCTATGACATCATTAATAATCTCAAAGATCCATTTTGCAGTGAAATTATTGATGAGAAGACTGTGCATGGCAGGGGTGTGAGTTATAGTTACCCTAGGGCATGAGTTATAGTTTCTTGAGATAACTCTAACTATAGCTGCTGAATTTCTATGGTTTTGTGTGTGAAAACTCTGAAAAGAAAAAAAACGAACCATTAATTGGTTAGCACCATTATTACACAGGCTAACTCTTGTATCTAAATTAGACTGGGACCCTATAGGAAAAAAAAGTAGTTACTTTACCGTATCCGTTCTAAACCGGAACAAGAGACAACACTCTCAATTCCTTCTTGGTTTCCACAAATAACTGTCTGAATTAACCCCCACGCTTCACAACAAATAGTTTACAATAGATGTTTTCTAATACTTGGCCCTGACCCTCTTATCATGCAATTGGGCTAGCAACAATGCAGACACCAGTTTTTATCAGCAGCAATGCATGAAGCTGTGTCGTAAAATACATGGGAAAGGCCAACCCCATCAAATGAATCTTTCACATATGCTGGAATTGACAGGCCCTTGTCACAATCCTTGTTAAAAATGCCTTCTCAGTGAGCCAAATAGAAAGCCACAATAATGGGGGTATAGTTTGAATAAAATCAGTCAGGTATGTCAGACCCAGGTCACTATGACAGATAAAGTGTCAAGAGGATGCAGGGACAGCCAAGATTCTCCTGCAAAAAATATTTTCCTCCCTCTGTATTGCTCTACAATCAGCAAATCCCCAGACACCATATCGGAGGCTGTTGGGGTACATTGTGCAGCATAAATTTGTGGTTCCGGGACCAGAGACCACCCACTAGAGGGACGCGGAAGACTAAGGAGTGAACCCGTTGACCTAGACAATTTTGCCCTGCTTTGCAAAATGTGCGGAACCCAGGAGCCTGTCACACTGAAAGTAACACCTAAGTAAGAAAAGGTTTTGTGCTTAATAAGGTGTCTGTGATTTTAAGAGCCTGAAATCTCTTGGGTCCACCTGTCATTATAAAAGACTTTAAAAAGTTAGTTGATAAATCCAGTTTAGACATGAAATTCACAAATGTATGAACTATCATTTGCAGGACCTTTGGTGTGCGGGCCATTAAAACCTCGTCATCTGCGTACAAAACTGCTGGGAGTGGAGTACCATTTATCTTTGGGATATCCAGGGTGCTGGCTGCCAAGTGAGTACTTAAATCGTTAATACATAAAATAAATAATAATGGGGCAAGTACGCACCCTTGGCGCCCTCCACGCTTGAGCTGAAAAATATCTGACACTTCACCTCTTTGGCTGTACTGTACCCTTGCTCTGGGGTTAGAATGAAGTGGAGAAGTGTGGCTCAATGGTTAGAGCGGCAGACCCTGATGCAGAGATCTGGCCCGGGACCAGGGTTCAATTCCCGCCTCGGCGGGTCTTGGACTCAATTTCCTCGGACCTGATAATTCTCGCCTCGGTGCCTATTCTAATCATGGGTCCCACTCTGCAACTCTGGGCAATACCTTGCTTAATCTCCACAACGGCCCCACCAGCGCTGGGATGCCTGGCTTCACCTTGGGGGTGCCCAGGAGTGGACATTTCACAGGGAATAGCCAGGAAGGGTTCCACAGCGGTATGCGTATAGCGCCAGGATGCCCCAGCTGGGGTGGCAGTGCGCTTTACAAGTACGAATTTACCTTTTTTACCTTTTATATGTATTAGGGCCCCGTCAAGTCCCATACTACAAAGGAGTTGCCAAAGCCTGTTATGATTAATGCAATCAAAGGCCATGGACAAGTCCATGAAACCTAAGTATAAAAGGGACTGTTTGGCTACTGTACACTTTCCAATAACCAGGTCCAAATTTAGGCACTGCTCCACAATGCCAATGCCAGCCCGGAAGCCATATTGGCAAGGATCCAGAATGCTATTTTCGATTCCCCAATCCTGAATCCTATTATAAAGAACTCGACCGAGAATCTTTGCTGGTATATCGATCTAAGAGATTGGGCGATGGCAGTGGGGCTTTGAGCGATCACCCTTTTTAAAAAAAGGGATCTTGGTATAGTCAAATGAGTTAAGCTAATAAAAACATTAGTTAACAAGGGAACCCAAATATCCAAAATACATTTTATTAAATCGATAAGGTCTCCGTTAGGGCCTGGAGATTTACCCCTCGTGCTCTGTTAAATGGCTGCCGTAACTCTATGAAAAGAGAAACTTAACATTTTAAAAGAATCCGCAACCTGGCCGAATAAGGGTAGAGTCAGTATCTGAATAAATCTTAGCAAAATGCTCCACCCACACATTGCTCTCTATGGGCCATATGTAGGTAATTTCTATTTACCGATTCCTAAATACCGAATTTTACTGATTCGGTATTTAAGAATCGGTAAATAGAATGTAGGTAAACATTCGGTAAATTTTACCGATTCGGTAATATTCGTTATTACCTATTCGGTATTTACCGAATCGGTAATAAGGAATACCTTCCCATTCATTCCTATGGGCCTGGAGGCCCATAGGAATGAATGGGAAGCCATTCACTATTACCGATTCGGTAAATACCGAATCGGTAATAGGGAGCATATTCAAGGGTGGCAGGGTGTCAAATTGACACCCTGTTGCACCCTGAATTGTGCATGTGTGCACATGTGGCGCACATACATGCCCTAAGGGCATGTATGTCTGCCACATGGCACTTTTAAAAAGCACAAAATTGCTTTTTAAAAGGTATTCGGTATTTACCACCAACTTGTAGTTGGTGGTAAATAACGAATCCTTAAACCAAAAATGCACTCACTTGAGTGCTCCCTACATAGGATTTAAGGAATCGGTAATTTACCGATTCCTTAAAATAACGAATCGGTAAATTACCGTCTCCTTAAATCCGGCCTCCTACATCGCAAAGGGCTAAATACCGGTCGGTAACGGGAAATTTACAGATTTTCGGCCGTTACCGACCGGTATTAGCCCACCTACATATGGCCCTAAGTGACAACAGACAGTGGTAGAAGTCTGGTATAAGGTGCTCATGCTGGACACGGCTTTCCAAAACAATTTACTGTCCTTTACGTGAGCTTTATCAGTTAGAGCCTTCCACTGCTAGGTGATAACTTCATTTCTCCTGTGTGCGATTACGCCTTTATACTCCTATCGCATAAAGGCCACCTTAGCATGGTCTCTAGGGTTCTTAACCAAGGCTGTATGCAATGAGCGATTGGCTAAGGAGCACTCATTATCGAACCACCGTTGACGTTGTACCTCAGGTCTGTGGGCTTACTAAGGGACTTTCTAAACTTGTTACAAAGGCCTACAAAAGCACTAACTACCTCCCCCTGATCTCCAGACTCTGCTAAGCACCCCAACATTAGAATAATATTCTCTGCTACTACCTTCTTCAAATATCGCACAAGATCAGACATTTTCCAGCATAATGGTAAATTATCCATGGATGGCCCTAGCGCGCTAGCTTGGGAGTCTTTCTGACTAAGATGTCAAATGTTATTACGATGAAATTATGATCGCCAAAGTGAGTAGCTACAATGGTGTCATGCAACAAACCATTTATTAAATTACGGGAGTCAAATACATAAACTACAACCCTTGAACAATTTCTCCCTCTGAATGTAGGCACCCCTAAGTTATCTCTACCAGCTATCTTCACTGCATTATACAAATCAGATGAATCGAGAAAGGCCTCCAACTCCTTACACCTTTTGTCCTCGCCCGCATCATCGTTTGTAGTATAGTATTAACCTTCAGTTGGGAGTTTAGCGTTGAAATCCCTGGCAAGACAAAAATACAGTTGGTGACCCATATTTACTTTTTGTTTCATTATGGAAGAAATGTAATCAAACACAGTCCGGAATGTTTTGCTGAGGACATTATGAGAATCATTATTATAGAAAGTAACAAGATATAGCTCCAGGGCCCAAATGTATGTTTGTCTTGCGGAGGATTTCAACACTCTGGAGGACTTAAAAGGAGTGCTTACACGCTAGGACTCTATGGTCCAGCTGAAGGCAGAAACGCTGAAACGTGTTGGCCGTTTTTCGTTAATTGTACACGAAGGATGGTTTTTTGTTGCAAAATAAATCATCCACTCTACATTTATTGTGTGCCGCTTCTTTCTCTGTGCCTGAAACAGGGGAGAATTTATTGAGATATATATAAAAGCAGGCACTGATACCACAATTAGATTTGGGGGTCTCTAGTTGGCAGAGGTAGGTACCTTTGACCAAATAGGGACCCTTGCGTCTAGTCAGGGTAAGGGGCTACACTCCTAAAATAACCCCTGCTCACCCCCTTGGTAGCTTGGCACAAGCAGGCAGGCTTATCTCAGAGGCAGTGTGTAAAGCATTTGTGAACACATACAGTAATACAGTGAAAACACTACAGATGGACACCACACAGGTTTTATAAAAATACGTATTCTTTATATAGGCTTAACACAAGACCAAAACGACAAAAATCCACAATACTGTAATCAGAAATAATACTTCAAGATGGTAGAAATAGCTAAAAATAGGTTATTCACTTAAATGCAGTCTCTAGCAACAAATAACTCTACCTGGAGTTATTACGACGTTGTGACAGGAGAAATCCCAATATACGGCGCCGACCGCGAGGTTCGCGGCGTCAGGCCCACAAAGGACAGTAACTTGGAAAAGTGATGAAAACAAAGACGGTTCACGGCGTCGGGGAGGTGCGGCTTTGCTGGCGCTGCGCGGCGTCGGTTCCTTACGACCCCAGGGGAGGTGTAGACTCGGTTCCTTACTGCAGCACAGAGGAGGTGAGACGACGGTTCCTTACTGCGTCGGGAAGGTGACGTCACGATGGCGCCGAAACCACGGTTCCTTACGATGTCGCGATGTCGATGGGTTCGGGGTCACCCACGTCGAGGATCGGCTCCGCGATGATGAGATCGGCTTCGGAGTCGATGCGGCACAGCAGCAGGCGTCAGGCCTACGTCGCAAGTCGGGGCAGCGCTCACGGCTTCGGGTAGGTTACGGCGTCGCTCGCTGGCGTCGGTGTTGCAATTTCCTTCTGTAGCAGCTAAAACAGCAGTTCTAGATGCAGGCAGACAGAAGGGGTGAAGTCTTGGTGTCCCTGTGACTTCAGACAGGAGGCAAGCTCAGTTCAAGCCCTTGGAGATCTTCTTCAAGATGATGAAAGCACACTCATTCCTTTTCTCCTTTCTTTGGCAATGAAGCAACCACTGCAGGCCAACCCCAACAACACGCAGCATAGGGGTAGTCTCCTCCTTCAGTTTCTTGGTTCTTCTCCTCAGCAAAGGTTCGTCTTGATTCCCAGAAGTGATCTAAAGCTCTGGGGTCTGGGTCCCCCTTTTTATAATAATACAATACCAGATAGATAGAGGGTCCAAGGGAAATTTATAGACCTGCGCGGATAAATCCCCTCACCAATTATAACAACAACAAAAAAATCCGCGGGTCTCAAGGAAAAATCTATATAAAGAGACAGACATCACAGCAGTACACACAACAGAAGAAAAAGTGAAAACGGGGGATCTCAATTAAGAGGACGGATTCCCATCACCCACCGAAGTGGCATGCTTCATCATTTGGGGATCTCCTCTCAGCTGCACGCTAGTGCAACTAAGAGCTACAACTCCTTACTAGTATACAGGAGGAGCTCACGGATGTTTTTACAACTATAGTCCAAGACTGGATCACCTAAGATCACTGAAGCATAAGGCAATATGGTAGGTGTTCGGTGCAGTGTAAAAAGGAAAAGTGTAGTAAAATTGACTACCAAGTGACAATGAATTTATTAAGATCACGTGGTGTCAATGGTTAAAAAGCAGTAAGCGCGCAACTTAACTATAAATACAAGCGCGCTAGTGAAGAGGTCTACATGTTTCAGCCACTACCGATCTAACTGCGATCAAGGCTTTCTTCAGGACCAGATTGTAACTACTGCACTAAATTCAAAAACAAATTTATACAAACACTGAAAAGAACGATACAACCATATACCTGTGTACGTAAATATATTGGCACTAAAGGCATTGGTGTGGTACTCCCGTATCAAAATCGGGAGGGAACTTGCCGCTCCAGGCAACCGCTCAGGGCGTGAGGCAACGCTCTGCTCCGTCGTTACCCCGGGCCGGATCCTGAGAGTCTCTTAATTGAGATCCCCCCGTTTTCACTTTTTCTTCTGTTGTGTGTACTGCTGTGATGTCTGTCTCTTTATATAGATTTTTCCTTGAGACCGCGGATTTTTTTGTTGTTGTCCCCCTTTTTATACCCACAAATCCTTTGTCTCTGAAGGCAGAGAGTGTCTGTACCTAGTCCAAACCAGTTCTGGGTGCATTCTGCCAGTGCACAACTTCTTCCTTTGTCAGTGTGGGCCAGAGTCATCAGACGCACCACAGGAGGTGGAACCAGCATTGTGGAAGGCAGGCACAGCCCTATTCAGGCCCAGGTGCTACTCCTCCCACCACTCCCAATGCAGGACTTTGTTCATGGCGTGAGCCCTTGCTTTGGTGTAATTTACACCTGGGAGTGCATCCCACCTAGAGGCAACTCTTTTTATATTTTGTTAAGCGGCCTGCCTGGTCGCGGGATTGCACCACCGTGAAACACTTGCGGGTCCGCGGCTGCTTTATTGGGGCAGCTAACTGTGGAACGGGAGGTGCCTGTTATATGCAGGGGTGCCGGCGCGAACATCGGCAATCCTTTTAAAGACATTTTTGAATGTGAGTGCCGGCGGCGACCCACTTGGGTTTTACTGAAACACCAGTCCCAGGAAGCATTGCTTCAGGTGGTTCACCTGAGCATAATTATTACGGGGATTTTCTGGTGGTTGCCGCACACCGGCACGTCACATGGTCTGCCACTGAAGAGGGTGTTGGCCCGAAACGCGTCTGGCAGGAAACCAGAAAAGGACTTTGTTCATGGCGTGTGCCCTTGCTTTAGCGTAATTTCCACCTGGGAGTGCATCCCACCTAGAGGCAACTCTTTTTGTATTTTGTACAGCGGCCTGCCTGGTCGCGGGATTGCACCACCGCGAAACACCTGCTGGTCCGCGGCTGCTTTATTGGGGCTGCTAACTGTGGAACAGGAGGTGCCTGTTATATGCAGGGGTGCCGGCGTGAACATCGGCAATCCTTTTAAAGACATTTTTGAATGTGAGTGCCGGCGGCGACCCACTTGGGTTTTACTGAACCACCAGTCCCAGGAAGCATTGCTTCAGGTGGTTCACCTGAGCATAATTATTACGGGGATTTTCTGGTGGTTGCCGCTTTCCGGCACATCACATGGTCTGCCACTGAAGAGGGCGTTTGCCCGAAACGCGTCTGGCAGGAAACCAGAAAAGGACTTTGTTCATGCCGTGTGCCCTTGCTTTGGCGTAATTTCCACCTGGGAGTGCATCCCACCTAGAGGCAACTCTTTTTGTATTTTGTACAGCGGCCTGCCTGGTCGCAGGATTGCACCACCTCGAAACACTTGCGGGTCCGCGGCTGCTTTATTGGGGCAGCTAACTTTGGAACAGGAGGTGCCTGTTATATGCAGGGGGGCCGGCGCGAACATCGGCAATCCTTTTAAAGACATTTTTTAATGTGAGTGCCGGCGGCGACCTACTTGGGTTTTACTGAACCACCAGTCCCAGGAAGCATGTATTCAGGTGGTTCACCTGAGCATAATTATTACGGGGATTTTCTGGTGGTTGCCGCACGCCGGCACGTCACATGGTCTGCCACTGAAGAGGGCGTTGGCCCGAAACGCGTCTGGCAGGAAACCAGAAAAGGACTTTGTTCATGGCGTGAGCCCTTGCTTTGGTGTAATTTCCACCTGGGAGTACATCCCACTTAGAGGCAACTCTTTTTGTATTTTGTACAGCGGCCTGCCTGGTCGCGGGATTGCACCACCGCGAAACACTTGCAGGTCCGCGGCTGCTTTATCGGGGCAGCTAACTGTGGAACAGGAGGTGCCTGTTATATGCAGGGGTGCCGGCGCGAACATCGGCAATCCTTTTAAAGACATTTTTGAATGTGAGTGCCGGCGGCGACCCACTTGGGTTTTACTGAACCACTAGTCGCAGGAAGCATTGCTTCAGGTGGTTCACCTGAGCATAATTATTACGGGGATTTTCTGGTGGTTGCCGCACGACGGCACGTCACATGGTCTGCCACTGAAGAGGGCGTTGGCCCGAAACGCGTCTGGCAGGAAACCAGAAAAGGATTTTGTTCATGGCGTGTGCCCTTGCTTTGGCGTAATTTCCACCTGGGAGTGCATCCCACCTAGAGGCAACTCTTTTTGTATTTTGTACAGCGGCCTGCCTGGTCGCGGGATTGCACCACCGCGAAACACCTGCTGGTCCGCGGCTGCTTTATTGGGGCTGCTAACTGTGGAACAGGAGGTGCCTGTTATATGCAGGGGTGCCGGCGCGAACATCGGCAATCCTTTTAAAGACATTTTTTAATGTGAATACCGGCGGCGACCCACTTGGGTTTTACTGAACCACCAGTCCCAGGAAGCATTGCTTCAGGTGGTTCACCTGAGCATAATTATTACGGGGATTTTCTGGTGGTTGCCGCTTTCCGGCACATCACATGGTCTGCCACTGAAGAGGGCGTTTGCCCGAAACGCGTCTGGCAGGAAACCAGAAAAGGACTTTGTTCATGCCGTGTGCCCTTGCTTTGGCGTAATTTCCACCTGGGAGTGCATCCCACCTAGAGGCAACTCTTTTTGTATTTTGTACAGCGGCCTGCCTGGTCGCGGGATTGCACCACCGCAAAACACTTGCGGGTCCGCGGCTGCTTTATTGGGGCAGCTAACTTTGGAACAGGAGGTGCCTGTTATATGCAGGGGGGCCGGCGCGAACATCGGCAATCCTTTTAAAGACATTTTTTAATGTGAGTGCCGGCAGCGACCTACTTGGGTTTTACTGAACCACCAGTCCCAGGAAGCATGTATTCAGGTGGTTCACCTGAGCATAATTATTACGGGGATTTTCTGGCGGTTGCCGCACGCCGGCACGTCACATGGTCTGCCACTGAAGAGGGCGTTGGCCAGAAACGCGTCTGGCAGGAAACCAGAAAAGGACTTTGTTCATGGCGTGTGCCCTTGCTTTGGCGTAATTTCCACCTGGGAGTGCATCCCACCTAGAGGCAACTCTTTTTGTATTTTGTACAGCGGCCTGCCTGGTCGCGGGATTGCACCACCGCGAAACACTTGCGGGTCCGCGGCTGCTTTATTGGGGCAGCTAACTTTGGAACAGGAGGTGCCTGTTATATGCAGGGGGGCCGGCGCGAACATCGGCAATCCTTTTAAAGACATTTTTTAATGTGAGTGCCGGCGGCGACCTACTTGGGTTTTACTGAACCACCAGTCCCAGGAAGCATGTATTCAGGTGGTTCACCTGAGCATAATTATTACGGGGATTTTCTGGCGGTTGCCGCACGCCGGCACGTCACATGGTCTGCCACTGAAGAGGGCGTTGGCCAGAAACGCGTCTGGCAGGAAACCAGAAAAGGACTTTGTTCATGGCGTGTGCCCTTGCTTTGGCGTAATTTCCACCTGGGAGTGCATCCCACCTAGAGGCAACTCTTTTTGTATTTTGTACAGCGGCCTGCCTGGTCGCGGGATTGCACCACCGCAAAACACTTGCGGGTCCGCAGCTGCTTTATTGGGGCAGCTAACTATGGAACAGGAGGTGCCTGTTATATGCAGGGGTGCCGGCGCGAACATCGGCAATCCTTTTAAAGACATTTTTTAATGTGAGTGCCGGCGGCGACCCACTTGGGTTTTACTGAACCACCAGTCCCAGGAAGCATTGCTTCAGGTGGTTCACCTGAGCATAATTATTACGGGGATTTTCTGGTGGTTGGCGCACGCCGGCACGTCACATGGTCTGCCACTGAAGAGGGCGTTGGCCCAAAACGCATCTGGCAGGAAACCAGAAAAGGACTTTGTTCATGGCGTGTGCCCTTGCTTTGGCGTAATTTCCACCTGGGAGTGCATCCCACCTAGAGGCAACTCTTTTTGTATTTTGTACAGCGGCCTGCCTGGTCGCGGGATTGCACCACCGCGAAACACTTGCGGGTCCGCGGCTGCTTTATTGGGGCAGCTAACTGTGGAACAGGAGGTACCTGTTATATGCAGGGGTGCCGGCGCGAACATCGGCAATCCTTTAAAAGACATTTTTGAATGTGAGTGCCGGCGGTGACCCATTTGGGTTTTACTGAACCACTAGTCCCAGGAAGCATTGCTTCAGGTGGTTCACCTGAGCATAATTACTACGGAGATTTTCTGGTGGTTGCCGCACGCCGGCACGTCACATGGTCTGCCACTGAAGAGGGCGTTGGCCCAAAACGCGTCTGGCAGGAAACCAGAAAAGGACTTTGTTCATGGCGTGAGCCCTTGCTTTGGTGTAATTTCCACCTGGGAGTGCATCCCACCTAGAGGCAACTCTTTTTGTATTTTGTACAGCGGCCTGCCTGGTCGTGGGATTGCACCACCGCGAAACACTTGCGGGTCCGCGGCTGCTTTATTGGGGCAGCTAACTGTGGAACAGGAGGTGCCTGTTATATGCAGGGGTGCCGGCGCGAACATCGGCAATCCTTTTAAAGACATTTTTGAATGTGAGTGCCGGCGGCGACCCACTTGGGTTTTACTGAACCACTAGTCCCAGGAAGCATTGCTTCAGGTGGTTCACCTGAGAATAATTATTACGGGGATTTTCTGGTGGTTGCCGCACGCCGACACGTCACATGGTCTGCCACTGAAGAGGGCGTTGGCCCGAAACGCATCTGGCAGGAAACCAGAAAAGGATTTTGTTCATGGCGTGTGCCCTTGCTTCGGCGTAATTTCCAGCTGGGAGTGCATCCCACCTAGAGGCAACTCTTTTTATATTTTGTACAGCGGCCTGCCTGGTCGCGGGTTTGCACCACCGCGAAACACTTGCGGGTCCGCGGCTGCTTTATTGGGGCAGCTAACTGTGGAACTGGAGGTGCCTGTTATATGCAGGGGTGCCGGCGCGAACATCGGCAATCCTTTTAAAGACATTTTTGAATGTGAGTGCCGGCGGCGACCCACTTGGGTTTTACTGAACCACCAGTTCCAGGAAGCATTGCTTCAAGTGGTTCACCTGAGCATAATTATTACAGGGATTTTCTGGTAGTTGCCGCACACCGGCACGTCACATGGTCTGCCACTGAAGAGGGCGTTGGCTCGAAACGCGTCTGGCAGGAAACCAGAAAAGGACTTTGTTCATGGCGTGTGCCCTTGCTTTGGCGTAATTTCCACCTGGGAGTGCATCCCACCTAGAGGCAACTCTTTTTGTATTTTGTACAGCGGCCTGCCTGGTCGCGGGATTGCACCACCGTGAAACACCTGCTGGTCCGCGGCTGCTTTATTGGGGCTGCTAACTGTGGAACAGGAGGTGCCTGTTATATGCAGGGGTGCCGGCGCGAACATCGGCAAACCTTTTAAAGACATTTTTGAATGTGAGTGCCGGCGGCAACCCACTTGGGTTTTACTGAACCACCAGTCCCAGGAAGCATTGCTTCAGGTGGTTCACCTGAGCATAATTATTACGGGGATTTTCTGGTGGTTGCCGCTTTCCGGCACATCACATGGTCTGCCACTGAAGAGGGCGTTTGCCCGAAACGCGTCTGGCAGGAAACCAGAAAAGGACTTTGTTCATGGTGTGTGCCCTTGCTTTGGCGTAATTTCCACCTGGGAGTGCATCCCACCTAGAGGCAACTCTTTTTGTATTTTGTACAGCGGCCTGCCTGGTCGCGGGATTGCACCACCACGAAACACATGCGGGTCCGCGGCTGCTTTATTGGGGCAGCTAACTTTGGAACAGGAGGTGCCTGTTATATGCAGGGGGCCGGCGCGAACATCTGCAATCCTTTTAAAGACATTTTTAACGTGAGTGCCGGCGGCGACCTACTTGGGTTTTACTGAACCACCAGTCCCAGGAAGCATTGCTTCAGGTGGTTCACCTGAGCATAATTATTACGGGGAATTTCTGGTGGTTGCCGCACGCCGGCACGTCACATGGTCTGCCATTGAAGAGGGCGTTGGCCCGAAACGCGTCTGGCAGGAAACCAGAAAAGGACTTTGTTCATGGTGTGTGCCCTTGCTTTGGCGTAATTTCCACCTGGGAGTGCATCCCACCTAGAGGCAACTCTTTTTGTATTTTGTACAGCGGCCTGCCTGGTCGCGGGATTGCACCACCGCGAAACACTTGCGGGTCCGCGGCTGCTTTATTGGGACAGCTAACTGTGGAACAGGAGGTGCCTGTTATATGCAGGGGTGCCGGCGCGAACATCGGCAATCCTTTTAAAGACATTTTTTAATGTGAGTGCCGGCGGCGACCCACTTGGGTTTTACTGAACCACCAGTCCCAGGAAGCATTGCTTCAGGTGGTTCACCTGAGCATAATTATTACGGGGATTTTCTGGTGGTTGCCGCACACCGGCACGTCACATGGTCTGCCACTGAAGAGGGCGTTGGCCCGAAACGCGTCTGGCAGGAAACCAGAAAAGGACTTTGTTCATGGTGTGTGCCCTTGCTTTGGCGTAATTTCCACCTGGGAGTGCATCCCACCTAGAGGCAACTCTTTTTGTATTTTGTACAACGGCCTGCCTGGTCGCGGGATTGCACCACCGCGAAACACTTGCGGGTCCGCGGCTGCTTTATTGGGGCAGCTAACTGTGGAACTGGAGGTGCCTGTTATATGCAGGGGTGCCGGCGCGAACATCGGCAATCCTTTTAAAGACATTTTTGAATGTGAGTGCCGGCGGCGACCCACTTGGGTTTTACTGAACCACCAGTTCCAGGAAGCATTGCTTCAAGTGGTTCACCTGAGCATAATTATTACAGGGATTTTCTGGTAGTTGCCGCACACCGGCACGTCACATGGTCTGCCACTGAAGAGGGCGTTGGCCCGAAACGCGTCTGGCAGGAAACCAGAAAAGGACTTTGTTCATGGCGTGTGCCCTTGCTTTGGCGTAATTTCCACCTGGGAGTGCATCCCACCTAGAGGCAACTCTTTTTGTATTTTGTACAGCGGCCTGCCTGGTCGCGGGATTGCACCACCGTGAAACACCTGCTGGTCCGCGGCTGCTTTATTGGGGCTGCTAACTGTGGAACAGGAGGTGCCTGTTATATGCAGGGGTGCCGGCGCGAACATCGGCAAACCTTTTAAAGACATTTTTGAATGTGAGTGCCGGCGGCAACCCACTTGGGTTTTACTGAACCACCAGTCCCAGGAAGCATTGCTTCAGGTGGTTCACCTGAGCATAATTATTACGGGGATTTTCTGGTGGTTGCCGCTTTCCGGCACATCACATGGTCTGCCACTGAAGAGGGCGTTTGCCCGAAACGCGTCTGGCAGGAAACCAGAAAAGGACTTTGTTCATGGTGTGTGCCCTTGCTTTGGCGTAATTTCCACCTGGGAGTGCATCCCACCTAGAGGCAACTCTTTTTGTATTTTGTACAGCGGCCTGCCTGGTCGCGGGATTGCACCACCGCGAAACACATGCGGGTCCGCGGCTGCTTTATTGGGGCAGCTAACTTTGGAACAGGAGGTGCCTGTTATATGCAGGGGGGCCGGCGCGAACATCTGCAATCCTTTTAAAGACATTTTTTAACGTGAGTGCCGGCGGCGACCTACTTGGGTTTTACTGAACCACCAGTCCCAGGAAGCATTGCTTCAGGTGGTTCACCTGAGCATAATTATTACGGGGAATTTCTGGTGGTTGCCGCACGCCGGCACGTCACATGGTCTGCCATTGAAGAGGGCGTTGGCCCGAAACGCGTCTGGCAGGAAACCAGAAAAGGACTTTGTTCATGGTGTGTGCCCTTGCTTTGGCGTAATTTCCACCTGGGAGTGCATCCCACCTAGAGGCAACTCTTTTTGTATTTTGTACAGCGGCCTGCCTGGTCGCGGGATTGCACCACCGCGAAACACTTGCGGGTCCGCGGCTGCTTTATTGGGACAGCTAACTGTGGAACAGGAGGTGCCTGTTATATGCAGGGGTGCCGGCGCGAACATCGGCAATCCTTTTAAAGACATTTTTTAATGTGAGTGCCGGCGGCGACCCACTTGGGTTTTACTGAACCACCAGTCCCAGGAAGCATTGCTTCAGGTGGTTCACCTGAGCATAATTATTACGGGGATTTTCTGGTGGTTGCCGCACACCGGCACGTCACATGGTCTGCCACTGAAGAGGGCGTTGGCCCGAAACGCGTCTGGCAGGAAACCAGAAAAGGACTTTGTTCATGGTGTGTGCCCTTGCTTTGGCGTAATTTCCACCTGGGAGTGCATCCCACCTAGAGGCAACTCTTTTTGTATTTTGTACAGCGGCCTGCCTGGTCGCGGGATTGCACCACCGCGAAACACTTGCGGGTCCGCGGCTGCTTTATTGGGGCAGCTAACTGTGGAACAGGAGGTGCCTGTTATATGCAGGGGTGCCGGCGCGAACATCGGCAATCCTTTTAAAGACATTTTTTAATGTGAGTGCCGGCGGCGACCCACTTGGGTTTTACTGAACCACCAGTCCCAGGAAGCATTGCTTCAGGTGGTTCACCTGAGCATAATTATTACGGGGATTTTCTGGTGGTTGCCGCACGCCGGCACGTCACATGGTCTGCCACTGAAGAGGGCGTTGGCCCAAAACGCGTCTGGCAGGAAACCAGAAAAGGACTTTGTTCATGGTGTGTGCCCTTGCTTTGGCGTAATTTCCACCTGGGAGTGCATCCCACCTAGAGGCAACTCTTTTTGTATTTTGTACAGCGGCCTGCCTGGTCGCGGGATTGCACCACCGCGAAACACATGCGGGTCCGCAGCTGCTTTATTGGGGCAGCTAACTTTGGAACAGGAGGTGCCTGTTATATGCAGGGGGGCCGGCGCGAACATCGGCAATCCTTTTAAAGACATTTTTTAATGTGAGTGCCGGCGGCGACCTACTTGGGTTTTACTGAACCACCAGTCCCAGGAAGCATTGCTTCAGGTGGTTCACCTGAGCATAATTATTACGGGGAATTTCTGGTGGTTGCTGCACGCCGGCACGTCACATGGTCTGCCACTGAAGAGGGCGTTGGCCCGAAACGCGTCTGGCAGGAAACCAGAAAAGGACTTTGTTCATGGCGTGTGCCCTTGCTTTGGCGTAATTTCCACCTGGGAGTGCATCCCACCTAGAGGCAACTCTTTTTGTATTTTGTACAGCGGCCTGCCTGGTCGCGGGATTGCACCCCCGCGAAACACTTTCGGGTCCGTGGCTGCTTTATTGGGGCAGCTAACTGTGGAACAGGAGGTGCCTGTTATATGCAGGGGTGCCGGCGCGAACATCGGCAATCCTTTTAAAGACATTTTTTAATGTGAGTGCCGGCGGCGACCCACTTGGGTTTTACTGAACCACCAGTCCCAGGAAGCATTGCTTCAGGTGGTTCACCTGAGCATAATTATTACGGGGATTTTCTGGTGGTTGCCGCACGCCGGCACGTCACATGGTCTGCCACTGAAGAGGGCGTTGGCCCGAAACGCGTCTGGCAGGAAACCAGAAAAGGACTTTGTTCATGGCATGTGCCCTTGCTTTGGCGTAATTTCCACCTGGGAGTGCATCCCACCTAGAGGCAACTCTTTTTGTATTTTGTACAGCGGCCTGCCTGGTCGCGGGATTGCACCACCGCGAAACACTTGCGGGTCCGCGGCTGCTTTATTGGGGCAGCTAACTGTGGAACAGGAGGTGCCTGTTATATGCAGGGGTGCCGGCGCGAACATCGGCAATCCTTTTAAAGACATTTTTTAATGTGAGTGCCGGCGGCGACCCACTTGGGTTTTACTGAACCACCAGTCCCAGGAAGCATTGCTTCAGGTGGTTCACCTGAGCATAATTATTACAGGGATTTTCTGGTGGTTGCCGCACGCCGGCACGTCACATGGTCTGCCACTGAAGAGGGCGTTGGCCCGAAACGCGTCTGGCAGGAAACCAGAAAAGGACTTTGTTCATGGCGTGTGCCCTTGCTTTGGCGTAATTTCCACCTGGGAGTGCATCCCACCTAGAGGCAACTCTTTTTGTATTTTGTACAGCGGCCTGCCTGGTCGCGGGATTGCACCACCGCGAAACACTTGCGGGTCCGCGGCTGCTTTATTGGGGCAGCTAACTGTGGAACAGGAGGTGCCTGTTATATGCAGGGGTGCCGGCGCGAACATCGGCAATCCTTTTAAAGACATTTTTTAATGTGAGTGCCGGCGGCGACCCACTTGGGTTTTACTGAACCACCAGTCCCAGGAAGCATTGCTTCAGGTGGTTCACCTGAGCATAATTATTATGGGGATTTTCTGGTGGTTGCCGCACGCCGGCACGTCACATGGTCTGCCACTGAAGAGGGCGTTGGCCCGAAACGCGTCTGGCAGGAAACCAGAAAAGGACTTTGTTCATGGTGTGTGCCCTTGCTTTGGCGTAATTTCCACCTGGGAGTGCATCCCACATAGAGGCAACTCTTTTTGTATTTTGTACAGCGGCCTGCCTGGTCGCGGGATTGCACCACCGCGAAACACATGCGGGTCCGCGGCTGCTTTATTGGGGCAGCCAACTTTGGAACAGGAGGTGCCTGTTATATGCAGGGGGGCCGGCGCGAACATCGGCAATCCTTTTAAAGACATTTTTTAATGTGAGTGCCGGCGGCGACCTACTTGGGTTTTACTGAACCACCAGTCCCAGGAAGCATTGCTTCAGGTGGTTCACCTCAGCATAATTATTACGGGGAATTTCTGGTGGTTGCCGCACGCCGGCACGTCACATGGTCTGCCACTGAAGAGGGCGTTGGCCCGAAATGCGTCTGGCAGGAAACCAGAAAAGGACTTTGTTCATGGCGTGTGCCCTTGCTTTGGCGTAATTTCCACCTGGGAGTGCATCCCACCTAGAGGCAACTCTTTTTGTATTTTGTACAGCGGCCTGCCTGGTCGTGGGATTGCACCACCGCGAAACACTTGCGGGTCCGCGGCTGCTTTATTGAGGCAGAGCAACTGTGGAACAGGAGGTGCCTGTTATATGCAGGGGTGCCGGCGCGAACATCGGCAAACCTTTTAAAGACATTTTTGAATGTGAATGCCGGCGGCGACCCACTTGGGTTTTACTGAACCACTAGTCCCAGGAAGCATTGCTTCAGGTGGTTCACCTGAGCATAATTATTACGGGGATTTTCTGGTGGTTGCCGCACGCCGGCACGTCACATGGTCTGCCACTGAAGAGGGCGTTGGCCCGAAACGCATCTGGCAGGAAACCAGAAAAGGATTTTGTTCATGGCGTGTGCCCTTGCTTTGGCGTAATTTCCAGCTGGGAGTGCATCCCACCTAGAGGCAACTCTTTTTATATTTTGTACAGCGGCCTGCCTGGTCGCGAGATTGCACCACCGCGAAACACTTGCGGGTCCGCGGCTGCTTTATTGGGGCAGCTAACTGTGGAACAGGAGGTGCCTGTTATATGCAGGGGTGCCGGCGCGAACATCGGCAATCCTTTTAAAGACATTTTTGAATGTGAGTGCCGGCGGCGACCCACTTGGGTTTTACTGAACCACCAGTCCCAGGAAGCATTGCTTCAAGTGGTTCACCTGAGCATAATTATTACGGGGATTTTCTGGTGGTTGCCGCACACCGGCATGTCACATGGTCTGCCACTGAAGAGGGCGTTGGCCCGAAACGCATCTGGCAGGAAACCAGAAAAGGACTTTGTTCATGGCGTGTGCCCTTGCTTTGGCGTAATTTCCACCTGGGAGTGCATCCCACCTAGAGGCAACTCTTTTTGTATTTTGTACAGCGGCCTGCCTGGTCGCGGGATTGCACCACCGCGAAACACCTGCTGGTCCGCGGCTGCTTTATTGGGGCTGCTAACTGTGGAACAGGAGGTGCCTGTTATATGCAGGGGTGCCGGCGCGAACATCGGCAATCCTTTTAAAGATATTTTTGAATGTGAGTGCCGGCGGCGACCCACTTGGGTTTTACTGAACCACCAGTCCCAGGAAGCATTGCTTCAGGTGGTTCACCTGAGCATAATTATTACGGGGATTTTCTGGTGGTTGCTGCTTTCCGGCACATCACATGGTCTGCCACTGAAGAGGGCGTTTGCCCGAAACGCGTCTGGCAGGAAACCAGAAAAGGACTTTGTTCATGGTGTGTGCCCTTGCTTTGGCGTAATTTCCACCTGGGAGTGCATCCCACCTAGAGGCAACTCTTTTTGTATTTTGTACAGCGGCCTGCCTGGTTGCGGGATTGCACCACCGCGAAACACTTGCGGGTCCGCGGCTGCTTTATTGGGGCAGCAAACTTTGGAACAGGAGGTGCCTGTTATATGCAGGGGGGCCGGCGCGAACATCGGCAATCCTTTTAAAGACATTTTTTAATGTGAGTGCCGGCGGCGACCTACTTGGGTTTTACTGAACCACCAGTCCCAGGAAGCATTGCTTCAGGTGGTTCACCTGAGCATAATTATTACGGGGAATTTCTGGTGGTTGCCGCACGCCGGCACGTCACATGGTCTGCCACTGAAGAGGGCGTTGGCCCGAAACGCATCTGGCAGGAAACCAGAAAAGGATTTTGTTCATGGCGTGTGCCCTTGCTTTGGCGTAATTTCCAGCTGGGAGTGCATCCCACCTAGAGGCAACTCTTTTTATATTTTGTACAGCGGCCTGCCTGGTCGGGGGTTTGCACCACCGCGAAACACTTGCGGGTCCGCGGCTGCTTTATTGGGGCAGCTAACTGTGGAACGGGAGGTGCCTGTTATATGCAGGGGTGCCGGCGCGAACATCGGCAATCCTTTTAAAGACATTTTTGAATGTGAGTGCCGGCGGCGACCCACTTGGGTTTTACTGAATCACCAGTCCCAGGAAGCATTGCTTCAAGTGGTTCACCTGAGCATAATTATTACAGGGATTTTCTGGTGGTTGCCGCACACCGGCACGTCACATGGTCTGCCACTGAAGAGGGCGTTGGCCCGAAACGCGTCTGGCAGGAAACCAGAAAAGGACTTTGTTCATGGCGTGTGCCCTTGCTTTGGCGTAATTTCCACCTGGGAGTGCATCCCACCTAAAGGCAACTCTTTTTGTATTTTGTACAGCGGCCTGCCTGGTCGCGGGATTGCACCACCGCGAAACACCTGCTGGTCCGCGGCTGCTTTATTGGGGCTGCTAACTGTGGAACAGGAGGTGCCTGTTATATGCAGGGGTGCCGGCGCGAACATCGGCAATCCTTTTAAAGACATTTTTGAATGTGAGTGCCGGCGGCAACCCACTTGGGTTTTACTGAACCACCAGTCCCAGGAAGCATTGCTTCAGGTGGTTCACCTGAGCATAATTATTACGGGGATTTTCTGGTGGTTGCCGCTTTCCGGCACATCACATGGTCTGCCACTGAAGAGGGCGTTTGCCCGAAACGCGTCTGGCAGGAAACCAGAAAAGGACTTTGTTCATGGTGTGTGCCCTTGCTTTGGCGTAATTTCCACCTGGGAGTGCATCCCACCTAGAGGCAACTCTTTTTGTATTTTGTACAGCGGCCTGCCTGGTCGCGGGATTGCACCACCGCGAAACACATGCGGGTCCGCGGCTGCTTTATTGGGGCAGCTAACTTTGGAACAGGAGGTGCCTGTTATATGCAGGGGGCCCGGCGCGAACATCGGCAATCCTTTTAAAGACATTTTTTAACGTGAGTGCCGGCGGCGACCTACTTGGGTTTTACTGAACCACCAGTCCCAGGAAGCATTGCTTCAGGTGGTTCACCTGAGCATAATTATTACGGGGAATTTCTGGTGGTTGCCGCACGCCGGCACGTCACATGGTCTGCCATTGAAGAGGGCGTTGGCCCGAAACGCGTCTGGCAGGAAACCAGAAAAGGACTTTGTTCATGGTGTGTGCCCTTGCTTTGGCGTAATTTCCACCTGGGAGTGCATCCCACCTAGAGGCAACTCTTTTTGTATTTTGTACAGCGGCCTGCCTGGTCGCGGGATTGCACCACCGCGAAACACTTGCGGGTCCGCGGCTGCTTTATTGGGACAGCTAACTGTGGAACAGGAGGTGCCTGTTATATGCAGGGGTGCCGGCGCGAACATCGGCAATCCTTTTAAAGACATTTTTTAATGTGAGTGCCGGCGGCGACCCACTTGGGTTTTACTGAACCACCAGTCCCAGGAAGCATTGCTTCAGGTGGTTCACCTGAGCATAATTATTACAGGGATTTTCTGGTGGTTGCCGCACGCCGGCACGTCACATGGTCTGCCACTGAAGAGGGCGTTGGCCCGAAACGCGTCTGGCAGGAAACCAGAAAAGGACTTTGTTCATGGCGTGTGCCCTTGCTTTGGCGTAATTTCCACCTGGGAGTGCATCCCACCTAGAGGCAACTCTTTTTGTATTTTGTACAGCGGCCTGCCTGGTCGCGGGATTGCACCACCGCGAAACACTTGCGGGTCCGCGGCTGCTTTATTGGGGCAGCTAACTGTGGAACAGGAGGTGCCTGTTATATGCAGGGGTGCCGGCGCGAACATCGGCAATCCTTTTAAAGACATTTTTTAATGTGAGTGCCGGCGGCGACCCACTTGGGTTTTACTGAACCAGCAGTACCAGGAAGCATTGCTTCAGGTGGTTCACCTGAGCATAATTATTACGGGGATTTTCTGGTGGTTGCCGCACGCCGGCACGTCACATGGTCGGCCACTGAAGAGGGCGTTGGCCCGAAACGCGTCTGGCAGGAAACCAGAAAAGGACTTTGTTCATGGTGTGTGCCCTTGCTTTGGCGTAATTTCCACCTGGGAGTGCATCCCACCTAGAGGCAACTCTTTTTGTATTTTGTACAGCGGCCTGCCTGGTCGCGGGATTGCACCACTGCGAAACACATGCGGGTCCGCAGCTGCTTTATTGGGGCAGCTAACTTTGGAACAGGAGGTGCCTGTTATATGCAGGGGGGCCGGCGCGAACATCGGCAATCCTTTTAAAGACATTTTTTAATGTGAGTGCCGGCGGCGACCTACTTGGGTTTTACTGAACCACCAGTCCCAGGAAGCATTGCTTCAGGTGGTTCACCTGAGCATAATTATTACGGGGAATTTCTGGTGGTTGCCGCACGCCGGCACGTCACATGGTCTGCCACTGAAGAGTGCGTTGGCCCGAAACGCGTCTGGCAGGAAACCAGAAAAGGACTTTGTTCATGGCGTGTGCCCTTGCTTTGGCGTAATTTCCACCTGGGAGTGCATCCCACCTAGAGGCAACTCTTTTTGTATTTTGTACAGCGGCCTGCCTGGTCGCGGGATTGCCCACCCGCGAAACACTTTCGGGTCCGCGGCTGCTTTATTGGGGCAGCTAACTGTGGAACAGGAGGTGCCTGTTATATGCAGGGGTGCCGGCGCGAACATCGGCAATCCTTTTAAAGACATTTTTTAATGTGAGTGCCGGCGGCGACCCACTTGGGTTTTACTGAACCACCAGTCCCAGGAAGCATTGCTTCAGGTGGTTCACCTGAGCATAATTATTACGGGGATTTTCTGGTGGTTGCCGCACGCCGGCACGTCACATGGTCTGCCACTGAAGAGGGCGTTGGCCCGAAACGCGTGTGGCAGGAAACCAGAAAAGGACTTTGTTCATGGCGTGTGCTCTTGCTTTGGCGTAATTTCCACCTGGGAGTGCATCCCACCTAGAGGCAACTCTTTTTGTATTTTGTACAGCGGCCTGCCTGGTCGCGGGATTGCACCACCGCGAAACACTTGCGGGTCCGCGGCTGCTTTATTGGGGCAGCTAACTGTGGAACAGGAGGTGCCTGTTATATGCAGGGGTGCCGGCGCGAACATCGGCAATCCTTTAAGACATTTTTTTATGTGAGTGCCGGCGGCGACCCACTTGGGTTTTACTGAACCACCAGTCCCAGGAAGCATTGCTTCAGGTGGTTCACCTGAGCATAATTATTACAGGGATTTTCTGGTGGTTGCCGCACGCCGGCACGTCACATGGTCAGCCACTGAAGAGGGCATTGGCACGAAACGCGTCTGGCAGGAAACCAGAAAAGGACTTTGTTCATGGCGTGTGCCCTTGCTTTGGCGTAATTTCCACCTGGGAGTGCATCCCACCTAGAGGCAACTCTTTTTGTATTTTGTACAGCGGCCTGCCTGGTCGCGGGATTGCACCACCGCGAAACACTTGCGGGTCCGCGGCTGCTTTATTGGGGCAGCTAACTGTGGAACAGGAGGTGCCTGTTATATGCAGGGGTGCCGGCGCGAACATCAGCAATCCTTTTAAAGACATTTTTTAATGTGAGTGCCGGCGGCGACCCACTTGGGTTTTACTGAACCACCAGTCCCAGGAAGCATTGCTTCAGGTGGTTCACCTGAGCATAATTATTACGGGGATTTTCTGGTGGTTGCCGCACGCCGGCACGTCACATGGTCTGCCACTGAAGAGGGCGTTGGCCCGAAACGCGTCTGGCAGGAAACCAGAAAAGGACTTTGTTCATGGTGTGTGCCCTTGCTTTGGCGTAATTTCCACCTGGGAGTGCATCCCACCTAGAGGCAACTCTTTTTGTATTTTGTACAGCGGCCTGCCTGGTCGCGGGATTGCACCACCGCGAAACACATGCGGGTCCGCGGCTGCTTTATTGGTGCAGCTAACTTTGGAACAGGAGGTGCCTGTTATATGCAGGGGGCCGGCGCGAACATCGGCAATCCTTTTAAAGACATTTTTTAATGTGAGTGCCGGCGGCGACCTACTTGGGTTTTACTGAACCACCAGTCCCAGGAAGCATTGCTTCAGGTGGTTCACCTCAGCATAATTATTACGGGGAATTTCTGGTGGTTGCCGCACGCCGGCACGTCACATGGTCTGCCACTGAAGAGGGCGTTGGCCCGAAATGCGTCTGGCAGGAAACCAGAAAAGGACTTTGTTCATGGCGTGTGCCCTTGCTTTGGCGTAATTTCCACCTGGGAGTGCATCCCACCTAGAGGCAACTCTTTTTGTATTTTGTACAGCGGCCTGCCTGGTCGTGGGATTGCACCACCGCGAAACACTTGCGGGTCCGCGGCTGCTTTATTGAGGCAGCTAACTGTGGAACAGGAGGTGCCTGTTATATGCAGGGGTGCCGGCGCGAACATCGGCAATCCTTTTAAAGACATTTTTTACTGTGAGTGCCGGCGGCGACCCACTTGGGTTTTACTGAACCACCAGTCCCAGGAAGCATTGCTTCAGGTGGTTCACCTGAGCATAATTATTACGGGGATTTTCTGGTGGTTGCCGCACGCCGGCACGTCACATGGTCTGCCACTGAAGAGGGCGTTGGCCCGAAACGCGTCTGGCAGGAAACCAGAAAAGGACTTTGTTCATGGCGTGTGCCCTTGCTTTGGCGTAATTTCCACCTGGGAGTGCATCCCACCTAGAGGCAACTCTTTTTGTATTTTGTACAGCAGCCTGCCTGGTCGCGGGATTGCACCACCACGAAACACTTGCGGGTCCGCGGCTGCTTTATTGGGGAAGCTAACTGTGGAACAGGAGGTGCCTGTTATATGCAGGGGTGCCGGCGCGAACATCGGCAAACCTTTTAAAGACATTTTTGAATGTGAGTGCCGGCGGCGACCCACTTGGGTTTTACTGAACCACTAGTCCCAGGAAGCATTGCTTCAGGTGGTTCACCTGAGCATAATTATTACGGGGATTTTCTGGTGGTTGCCGCACGCCGGCACGTCACATGGTCTGCCACTGAAGAGGGCGTTGGCCCGAAACGCATCTGGCAGGAAACCAGAAAAGGATTTTGTTCATGGCGTGTGCCCTTGCTTTGGCGTAATTTCCAGCTGGGAGTGCATCCCACCTAGAGGCAACTCTTTTTATATTTTGTACAGCGGCCTGCCTGGTCGCGGGATTGCACCACCGCGAAACACTTGCGGGTCCGCGGCTGCTTTATTGGGGCAGCTAACTGTGGAACGGGAGGTGCCTGTTATATGCAGGGTTGCCGGCGCGAACATCGTCAATCCTTTTAAAGACATTTTTTAATGTGAGTGCCGGCGGCGACCCACTTGGGTTTTACTGAACCACCAGTCCCAGGAAGCATTGCTTCAGGTGGTTCACCTGAGCATAATTATTACGGGGATTTTCTGGTGGTTGCCGCACACCGGCACGTCACATGGTCTGCCACTGAAGAGGCGTTGGCCCGAAACGCGTCTGGCAGGAAACCAGAAAAGGACTTTGTTCATGGCGTGTGCCCTTGCTTTGGCGTAATTTCCACCTGGGAGTGCATCCCACCTAGAGGCAACTCTTTTTGTATTTTGTACAGCGGCCTGCCTGGTCGTGGGATTGCACCACCGCGAAACACCTGCTGGTCCGCCGCTGCTTTATTGGGGCTGCTAACTGTGGAACAGGAGGTGCCTGTTATATGCAGGGGTGCCGCCGCGAACATCGGCAATCCTTTTAAAGACATTTTTGAATGTGAGTGCCGGCGGCGACCCACTTGGGTTTTACTGAACCACCAGTCCCAGGAAGCATTGCTTCAGGTGGTTCACCTGAGCATAATTATTACGGGGATTTTCTGGTGGTTGCCGCTTTCCGGCACATCACATGGTCTGCCACTGAAGAGGGCATTTGCCCGAAACGCGTCTGGCAGGAAACCAGAAAAGGACTTTGTTCATGGTGTGTGCCCTTGCTTTGGCGTAATTTCCACCTGGGAGTGCATCCCACCTAGAGGTAACTCTTTTTGTATTTTGTACAGCGGCCTGCCTGGTCGCGGGATTGCACCACCGCGAAACACTTGCGGGTCCGTGGCTGCTTTATTGGGGCAGCAAACTTTGGAACAGGAGGTGCCTGTTATATGCAGGGGGGCCGGCGCGAACATCGGCAATCCTTTTAAAGACATTTTTTAATGTGAGTGCCGGCGGCGACCTACTTGGGTTTTACTGAACCACCAGTCCCAGGAAGCATTGCTTCAGGTGGTTCACCTGAGCATAATTATTACGGGAATTTCTGGTGGTTGCCGCACGCCGGCACGTCACATGGTCTGCCACTGAAGAGGGCGTTGGCCCGAAACGCGTCTGGCAGGAAACCAGAAAAGGACTTTGTTCATGGCGTGTGCCCTTGCTTTGGCGTAATTTCCACCTGGGAGTGCATCCCACCTAGAGGCAACTCTTTTTGTATTTTGTACAGCGGCCTGCCTGGTCGCGGGATTGCACCACCGCGAAACACTTGCGGGTCCGCGGCTGCTTTATTGGGGCAGCTAACTGTGGAACAGGAGGTGCCTGTTATATGCAGGGGTGCCGGCGCGAACATCGGCAATCCTTTTAAAGACATTTTTTAATGTGAGTGCCGGCGGCGACCTACTTGGGTTTTACTGAACCACCAGTCCCAGGAAGCATGTATTCAGGTGGTTCACCTGAGCATAATTATTACAGGGATTTTATGGTGGTTGCCGCACGCCGGCACGTCACATGGTCTGCCACTGAAGAGGGCGTTGGCCCGAAACGCGTCTGGCAGGAATCCAGAAAAGGACTTTGTTCATGGCGTGTGCCCTTGCTTTGGCGTAATTTCCACCTGGGAGTGCATCCCACCTAGAGGCAACTCTTTTTGTATTTTGTACAGCGGCCTGCCTGGTCGGGGATTGCACCACCGCGAAACACTTGCGGGTCCGCGGCTGCTTTATTGGGGCAGCTAACTGTGGAACAGGAGGTGCCTGTTATATGCAGGGGTGCCGGCGCGAACATCAGCAATCCTTTTAAAGACATTTTTGAATGTGAGTGCCGGCGGCGACCCACTTGGGTTTTACTGAACCACTAGTCCCAGGAAGCATTGCTTCAGGTGGTTCACCTGAGCATAATTATTACGGGGATTTTCTGGTGGTTGCCACACGCCGGCACGTCACATGGTCTGCCACTGAAGAGGGCGTTGGCCCGAAACGCATCTGGCAGGAAACCAGAAAAGGATTTTGTTCATGGCGTGTGTCCTTGCTTTGGCGTAATTTCCAGCTGGGAGTGCATCCCACCTAGAGGCAACTCTTTTTATATTTTGTACAGCGGCCTGCCTGGTCGCGGGATTGCACCACCGCGAAACACTTGCGGGTCCGCGGCTGCTTTATTGGGGCAGCTAACTGTGGAACAGGAGGTGCCTGTTATATGCAGGGGTGCCGGCGCGAACATCGGCAAACCTTTTAAAGACATTTTTGAATGTGAGTGCCGGCGGCGACCCACTTGGGTTTTACTGAACCACTAGTCCCAGGAAGCATTGCTTCAGGTGGTTCACCTGAGCATAATTATTACAGGGATTTTCTGGTGGTTGCCGCACGCCGGCACGTCACATGGTCTGCCACTGAAGAGGGCGTTGGCCCGAAACGCATCTGGCAGGAAACCAGAAAAGGATTTTGTTCATGGCGTGTGCCCTTGCTTTGGCGTAATTTCCAGCTGGGAGTGCATCCCACCTAGAGGCAACTCTTTTTATATTTTGTACAGCGGCCTGCCTGGTCGCGGGATTGCACCACCGCGAAACACTTGCGGGTCCGCGGCTGCTTTATTGGGGCAGCTAACTGTGGAACAGGAGGTGCCTGTTATATGCAGGGATGCCAGCGCGAACATCGTCAATCCTTTTAAAGACATTTTTTAATGTGAGTGCCGGCGGCGACCCACTTGGGTTTTACTGAACCACCAGTCCCAGGAAGCATTGCTTCAGGTGGTTCACCTGAGCATAATTATTACGGGGATTTTCTGGTGGTTGCCGCACACCGGCACGTCACATGGTCTGCCACTGAAGAGGGCGTTGGCCCGAAACGCGTCTGGCAGGAAACCAGAAAAGGACTTTGTTCATGGCGTGTGCCCTTGCTTTGGCGTAATTTCCACCTGGGAGTGCATCCCACCTAGAGGCAACTCTTTTTGTATTTTGTACAGCGGCCTGCCTGGTCGTGGGATTGCACCACCGCGAAACACCTGCTGGTCCGCGGCTGCTTTATTGGGGCTGCTAACTGTGGAACAGGAGGTGCCTGTTATATGCAGGAGTGCCGGCGCGAACATCGGCAATCCTTTTAAAGACATTTTTGAATGTGAGTGCCGGCGGCGACCCACTTGGGTTTTACTGAACCACCAGTCCCAGGAAGCATTGCTTCAGGTGGTTCACCTGAGCATAATTATTACGGGGATTTTCTGGTGGTTGCCGCTTTCCGGCACATCACATGGTCTGCCACTGAAGAGGGCATTTGCCCGAAACGCGTCTGGCAGGAAACCAGAAAAGGACTTTGTTCATGGTGTGTGCCCTTGCTTTGGCGTAATTTCCACCTGGGAGTGCATCCCACCTAGAGGCAACTCTTTTTGTATTTTGTACAGCGGCCTGCCTGGTCGCGGGATTGCACCACCGCGAAACACTTGCGGGTCCGCGGCTGCTTTATTGGGGCAGCAAACTTTGGAACAGGAGGTGCCTGTTATATGCAGGGGGGCCGGCGCGAACATCGGCAATCCTTTTAAAGACATTTTTTAATGTGAGTGCCGGCGGCGACCTACTTGGGTTTTACTGAACCACCAGTCCCAGGAAGCATTGCTTCAGGTGGTTAACCTGAGCATAATTATTACGGGGAATTTCTGGTGGTTGCCGCACGCCGGCACGTCACATGGTCTGCCACTGAAGAGGGCGTTGGCCCGAAACGCGTCTGGCAGGAAACCAGAAAAGGACTTTGTTCATGGCGTGTGCCCTTGCTTTGGCGTAATTTCCACCTGGGAGTGCATCCCACCTAGAGGCAACTCTTTTTGTATTTTGTACAGCGGCCTGCCTGGTCGCGGGATTGCACCACCGCGAAACACTTGCGGGTCCGCGGCTGCTTTATTGGGGCAGCTAACTGTGGAACAGGAGGTGCCTGTTATATGCAGGGGTGCCGGCCCGAACATCGGCAATCCTTTTAAAGACATTTTTTAATGTGAGTGCCGGCGGCGACCTACTTGGGTTTTACTGAACCACCAGTCCCAGGAAGCATGTATTCAGGTGGTTCACCTGAGCATAATTATTACAGGGATTTTATGGTGGTTGCCGCACGCCGGCACGTCACATGGTCTGCCACTGAAGAGGGCGTTGGCCCGAAACGCGTCTGGCAGGAATCCAGAAAAGGACTTTGTTCATGGCGTGTGCCCTTGCTTTGGCGTAATTTCCACCTGGGAGTGCATCCCACCTAGAGGCAACTCTTTTTGTATTTTGTACAGCGGCCTGCCTGGTCGGGGGATTGCACCACCGCGAAACACTTGCGGGTCCGCGGCTGCTTTATTGGGGCAGCTAACTGTGGAACAGGAGGTGCCTGTTATATGCAGGGGTGCCGGCGCAAACATCAGCAATCCTTTTAAAGACATTTTTGAATGTGAGTGCCGGCGGCGACCCACTTGGGTTTTACTGAACCACTAGTCCCAGGAAGCATTGCTTCAGGTGGTTCACCTGAGCATAATTATTACGGGGATTTTCTGGTGGTTGCCACACGCCGGCACGTCACATGGTCTGCCACTGAAGAGGGCGTTGGCCCGAAACGCATCTGGCAGGAAACCAGAAAAGGATTTTGTTCATGGCGTGTGTCCTTGCTTTGGCGTAATTTCCAGCTGGGAGTGCATCCCACCTAGAGGCAACTCTTTTTATATTTTGTACAGCGGCCTGCCTGGTCGCGGGATTGCACCACCGCGAAACACTTGCGGGTCCGCGGCTGCTTTATTGGGGCAGCTAACTGTGGAACGGGAGGTGCCTGTTATATGCAGGGGTGCCGGCGCGAACATCGGCAATCCTTTCAAAGACATTTTTGAATGTGAGTGCCGGCGGCGACCCACTTGGGTTTTACTGAACCACCAGTCCCAGGAAGCATTGCTTCAGGTGGTTCACCTGAGCATAATTATTACGGGGATTTTCTGGTGGTTGCCGCACACCGGCACGTCACATGGTCTGCCACTGAAGAGGGCGTTGGCCCGAAACGCGTCTGGCAGGAAACCAGAAAAGGACTTTGTTCATGGCGAGTGCCCTTGCTTTGGCGTAATTTCCACCTGGGAGTGCATCCCACCTAGAGGCAACTCTTTTTGTATTTTGTACAGCGGCCTGCCTGGTCGCGGGATTGCACCACCGCGAAACACCTGCTGGTCCGCGGCTGCTTTATTGGGGCTGCTAACTGTGGAACAGGAGGTGCCTGTTATATGCAGGGGTGCCGGCGCGAACATCGGCAATCCTTTTAAAGACATTTTTGAATGTGAGTGCCGGCGGCGACCCACTTGGGTTTTACTGAGCCACCAGTCCCAGGAAGCATTGCTTCAGGTGGTTCACCTGAGCATAATTATTACGGGGATTTTCTGGTGGTTGCCGCTTTCCGGCACATCACATGGTCTGCCACTGAAGAGGGCGTTTGCCGGAAACGCGTCTGGCAGGAAACCAGAAAAGGACTTTGTTCATGGTGGGTGCCCTTGCTTTGGCGTAATTTCCACCTGGGAGTGCATCCCACCTAGAGGCAACTCTTTTTGTATTTTGTACAGCGGCCTGCCTGGTCGCGGGATTGCACTCACCGCGAAACACTTGCGGGTCCGCGGCTGCTTTATTGGGGCAGCTAACTTTGGAACAGGAGGTGCCTGTTATATGCAGGGGGGCCGGCGCGAACATCGGCAATCCTTTTAAAGACATTTTTTAATGTGAGTGCCGGCGGCGACCTACTTGGGTTTTACTGAACCACCAGTCCCAGTAAGCATTGCTTCAGGTGGTTCACCTGAGCATAATTATTACGGGGAATTTCTGGTGGTTGCCGCACGCCGGCACGTCACATGGTCTGCCACTGAAGAGGGCGTTGGCCCGAAACGCGTCTGGCAGGAAAACAGAAAAGGACTTTGTTCATGGCGTGTGCCCTTGCTTTGGCGTAATTTCCACCTGGGAGTGCATCCCACCTAGAGGCAACTCTTTTTGTATTTTGTACAGCGGCCTGCCTGGTCGCGGGATTGCACCACCGCGAAACACTTGCGGGTCCGCGGCTGCTTTATTGGGGCAGCTAACTGTGGAACAGGAGGTGCCTGTTATATGCAGGGGTGCCGGCGCGAACATCGGCAATCCTTTTAAAGACATTTTTTAATGTGAGTGCCGGCGGCGACCTACTTGGGTTTTACTGAACCACCAGTCCCAGGAAGCATGTATTCAGGTGGTTCACCTGAGCATAATTATTACAGGGATTTTATGGTGGTTGCCGCACGCCGGCACGTCACATGGTCTGCCACTGAAGAGGGCGTTGGCCCGAAATGCGTCTGGCAGGAAACCAGAAAAGGACTTTGTTCATGGCGTGTGCCCTTGCTTTGGCGTAATTTCCACCTGGAAGTGCATCCCACCTAGAGGCAACTCTTTTTGTATTTTGTACAGCGGCCTGCCTGGTCGCGGGATTGCACCACCGCGAAACACTTGCGGGTCCGCAGCTGATTTATTGGGGCAGCTAACTGTGGAACAGGAGGTGCCTGTTATATGCAGGGGTGCCGGCGCGAACATCGGCAATCCTTTTAAAGACATTTTTGAATGTGAGTGCCGGCGGCGACCCACTTGGGTTTTACTGAACCACCAGTCCCAGGAAGCATTGCTTCAGGTGGTTCACCTGAGCATAATTATTACGGGGATTTTCTGGTGGTTGCCGCACGCCGGCACGTCACATGGTCTGCCACTGAAGAGGGCGTTGGCCCGAAACGCGTCTGGCAGGAAACCAGAAAAGGACTTTGTTCATGGCGTGTGCCCTTGCTTTGGCGTAATTTCCACCTGGGAGTGCATCCCACCTAGAGGCAACTCTTTTTGTATTTTGTACAGCGGCCTGCCTGGTCGCGGAATTGCACCACCGCGAAACACTTGCGGGTCCGCGGCTGCTTTATTGGGGCAGCTAACTGTGGAACAGGAGGTACCTGTTATATGCAGGGGTGCCGGCGCGAACATCGTCAATCCTTTTAAAGACATTTGTGAATGTGAGTGCCGGCGGTGACCCACTTGGGTTTTACTGAACCACCAGTCCCAGGAAGCATTGCTTCAGGTGGTTTACCTGAGCATAATTATTACGGGGATTTTCTGGTGGTTGCCGTACGCCGGCACGTCACACCGTCTGCCACTGAAGAGGGCGTTGGCTCGAAACGCGTCTGGCAGGAAACCAGAAAAGGACTTTGTTCATGGCGTGGGCCCTTGCTTTGGCGTAATTTCCACCTGGGAGTGCATTCCACCTAGAGGCAACTCTTTTTGTATATTATATATATATACATATATATATATTCACTGAAAAACCATAGGTTTCAGACACGTTATAGTTAGAAATTAGCATTTAAAAAACCTTTGAAATTCACTGAAAAAACCATAGGTTTTAGGGACAGTTATAGTTAGTTGGACATTTCACTCGTACAAAACCATAGAAATTCCCCGTTATAGTTAGTTCAGCTAACTATAACTCGCGCCCCGCAATGCACTGCTGATGACGTCACATATTACATCACTCATGACATGGTCAGTGACATCACTGATGACATCACTGATGACATCTCAAATGACATCACTGATGACATCATCCAGTGACTGTGTGTTTCTGTAAAGTTTAAATATTTTTAATATATATAGGGAAAGGCGTATTGAAGAATGAGTGGGTGTATAAGTGTCTGAATGGATGATTTAGTAGGTGCGTGACTAACTCTATAAGTGAGTGATTAAACGTATCTTACTGAATGCATGGGTTAGTGACTAAACTGGGTGAATGTCTGTATCCGTCTGTCTGTTGCTGTGTAAGTGGCTGCATGGGTTTGTGAATAGCTACACGAGTGTCTATATGAGTTATTGATTGGTTGTCTGAGTATCTGTATGGGTGCCTGAGTGTTTGTGTGGGTGGGGTGTGTGCGACTCTGTGCATAGATGTGTGAGTGGGTGATTTCCTGGGTGGATGGTTTCAAGAGTGCATCTGTGATAGACTGTATGGGTGGGTAAGTGTGTGTAAGAGTGTGTTAGTGAGTGAATGTATGTCCCAGTGGTACATGTGTGAGTAACTAAATATGTGAAAGGCAGTATATATGTGTGTAGGAGTATATAAATAGCTATAAGCGAGAGTGCGTGATTGTGAGAGTGACTGTATGGATGAGTGTGTGCTTGTATCAGAGATTGTATAAGAGCGTAAGAATGTGCTAGTATTTGTATGAGTAAGTGAGCTGGTGTGTGTATAACTGTATAGGTGAGTAAATGGGTGTGTGCTTAATATTTTGCATGACTGACTAGGTGTGTGAGTACCTCTATGGATGAGTGGCGGTGTGTGAGTGTTTATATAGGTGTATGAGTGCATATAATAGTCCTGTACTGAGTGACTATAAGTATGAGGGACTGTACGGGTGAGTGAGTAGATGTGTGTGTGTAGACCTAAGAATCAGTGAGTGTGTATATAGTAATTGGTGTTGGAGTGTCTATGGTTTTGACAATGGCAGTCTGTAATTTACAGTGGGTGTATCAAAAGTTATATTAGGGTGTGAGAAGATGCATGAAATTATCACATGGATGATGTCATCAGTGATGTCATCAGTGATGTCATCAGTGATGTCATTTGAGATGTCATCAGTGATGTCATCAGTGATGTCACTGACCATGTCATGAGTGATGTAATATGTGACGTCATCAGCAGTGCATTGCGGGCGCGAGTTATAGTTAGCTAAACTAACTATAACGGGGGAATTTCTATGGTTTTGTACGAGTGAAATGTCCAACTAACTATAACTGTCCCTAAAACCTATGGTTTTTTCAGTGAATTTCAAAGGTTTTTTAAATGCTAATTTCTAACTATAACGTGTCTGAAACCTATGGTTTTTTCAGTGAATTTCAAAGGTTTTTTAAATGCTAATTTCTAACTATAACGTGCCTGAAACCTATGGTTTTTTCAGTGAATTTCAAAGGTTTTTTAAATGCCAATTTCTAACTATAACGCCCCTAAAACCTATGGTTTTTTCAGTGAATTTCAAATGTTTTGTAAATGACAATTTTTAAATGTATTAATTGTTATATTTATTTTTTTGATACTGATTTACTACATTTTTTAAAACTATTTATTTTTACATATTTTATTTTTTAAATTACATTGTAATTACATTATACATTACATTACAAAATATACTTTCTCAGAATGAATTACTTTAGTTTAAATACTTTGCAAATAGGCAATAGACTTTTAAGTACAGAAGTTACAGTTGTTGCAATGGGCAACACAATTTCAAACACAATACAACATTGAGCTCAATGTGAATTTCTAGTTAAATGCAATTAGTTACTTTATGGATTACTTTTCTAACCACAGGACTGGATCCTAGATTCAGTCCTGGGACATCTCCTGTAAACAGTTGAGTAAAAGCGTTTTGGTTACAGTAGTGATTTTTAAGGAATATTATTGTATTTTAAAAGTTGACAGAAACTTTTTCACATAGAATCACCAATGTTATCCTATGGGAGGAAATTCACTTAGCAGGTAAGTAGTGTTATCGTTACTTTTTCTTACTCAGTGGTGGATCCTGGATCCAGCACTGGTGCATCTCCTGTAAACAGTTGAAAGAATGCGTTTAAGTCATACAGGCGATTTTTAAGGAATATTTGTAGTTTGTGAAAATCAACCCTTTGAAACTTTTCTGCTGAAAACCAGACAATGGATTCCTATGGAAGGAAATACAAGTTACTGGTAAGTACGGTTAGAATTACTTTTCAGGGTCAGTGCTGGGCTAAAAGATGCAGCACTGGGTTCTCTCCTGATAACAGGTGAGTAAATCAGAATTCGTAGTTCGGCTGATTTTAGAGGAATATTATAAAGTTCCAAAACTCCACACTTAGAAGAATTTCCAAGTGAAACCAGTCAATGTTAGCCTATGGAAGGAAATTCAAAGTACTGGTAAGTACGGTTAGAATTACTTTTCAGGATCAGTACTGGGCTGAAAGATGCAGCACTGAGGTCTCTCCTGATAACAGGTGAGTAAATCGGAATCCGTATTTCGGCTGATTTTAGAGGAATATTATAAAGTTCCAAATCTGCACACTTAGAAGAATTTCCAAGTGAAACCAGTCAATGTTAGCCTATGGAAGGAAATTCAAGTTACTGGTAAGTACGGTTAGAATTACTTTTCAGGACCAGTACTGGGCTGAAAGATGCAGCACTGAGGTCTCTCCTGATAACAAGTGAGAAAATCGGAATTCGTATTTCGGCTGATTTTAGAGGAATATTTGCACAATGGTGAAGGGAGGGGGCGGGGCCTGAGGTGACATCTGTGCAAACGCGCCCCGTGGCGCGTTCTAAGTTGGGGGTTTAAGTCCCCTTGAATCATGAGGGTCCCTGGGGGCCAACTAGCCCACCAGGAACCTCCAGTATGCGCCAGGGGGCTGCGTTGCAGAGACGTGTACAGAGGCCACACCCTTTTACACCTCTCTGCAACGCAGCTCTGTGGCGCTTTCTGGACGTACCAGTTGGGCTAGTTGGCCCCCAGGGACCCTCAGGATTGAAGGGGATTTAATTCCCCATCTTAAAACACGCCACGGGGCCTGTTTGCACACATGTCACCTGAAGCCCCGCCCCTCCCTTCCCCACTGTGCAAACGCGCCCCGTGGCACGTTTTAAGTTGGGGGATTAAGTCTCCTTGAATCCTGAGGGTCCCTGGAGTCCAACTAGCCCACCATGTACTTCCAAAAAGCGCCACAGAGCTGCGTTGCAGAGAGGTGTAAAAAGGGGCGTGGCCTCTGTACACCTCTCTGCAACGCAGCCCCCTGGCGCATACTGGAGGTTCCTGGTGGGCTAGTTTGCCTCCAGGGACCCCCAGTATTCAAGGGGAATTACTTCCCCTTCTCAAAACGCGCCAGGGGGCGCGTTTGCAGAGTGCTGCAGGGAGGGGGCGGGGCCTCCGGCATGATGCCGGTCTTTTTTTTTTTTTGATTGGGAGGGGGCTGCGTGGCCCCCTTTCCTCAGCCACTTTTTGCCCCGGGGACCCCATCCCCCGGGGCCTGAGGATTTTTTTGGTAATAAAATTTAAAAAACGGGAAGGGGGCCGCGTGGCCCCCTTCCCTGGGCCTGTATTGGCCGCGGGGACCCCATCCCCCGGGGCAAGCCCTCTTTTTTTAAATTAAAAATGTGGAGGGGGCTGCGTGGCCCCCCTCCTCAGGCCATTTAAGGCCCCGGGGACCCCATCCCCCGGGGCCGGCCTTTAAATATTTTTTTATTTTATTTTTTTTAGGGGAGGGGGGCTGCGTGGCCCCCTCCCTGGCCACTTATGGCCCCAGAGACCCCATCCCCCGGGGCCTGGCCTCTCGTTGGGGACTGTGGGGGGTCCCCAAACCCCCACAGTCCCGCCGGCTCCCCGTGTCCTACGGGAGCCGGCATTGCTTTCCACATGGGGAGCAGCTAAGATGCTGCTCCCCATGTGGAAAGCACTTGCTTTGGATATTGGAAGCGAGAGCAGGTTTCCTGCTCTCGCTTCCAATATCCAAAGCAAGTTTGCAATGACAGGACGGGAGCCGCGAGGCTCCCGTCCTGTCATTGCAAACAGCAGTGTCCCGGGGGTAGGCACCCCGGGACACTGCAGGAGCTGGCCCTGGGGGGTGGCGGCTCCCCTCCCCACATTTAGAAAGCCCCGGGGAGGTGGTGGTCCCCAGGGCTTCGGGGGTCCAAAACGGACCCCCATTTTAAATTTCTTAGTGCCCCGGGGAGGTGGCGGTCCCCAAGGCATGTGGGGGGGCTGGAGCCCCCCCACACAGGTTAAAACATTTAAAAAAAGAAGCCCCGGGGAGGTGGCGGTCCCCGGGGCAGCGGGAGGGCAAAGAGCCCTCCCGCACCATTATTTTTTTTAAGCCCCGGGGGGTGACGGTCCCCGGGGCTTTGGGGGCCTTAGAGGCCCCCACATATTAAAAAGAAACCCCTGCATGCCCCGGGACTTGGCCCACCCGGGGCCAATTAACAACGAGCGCGGGAGACCGCGCTTCGTTTTTTTTTTCTGGCGGGATCCGCGCACCCTGAGCGCATCCCGGCGATTTTTTTATTTTTAAAAATGCTTTTTCTGCCCAGGGGGTCCTTGTGGGACCCCTGAGCAGACCTAGGGGTCAGGGTGTTTCTACCCTGCCCCCTTTGTGCGTTTTGCGCACTTGTTTCTTCTGGGTTTTTTTCTAATCGGCAGGATCCGCGCACCCTGAGCGCATCCTGCCGATTTTTTTTTTAAAAAAATGCTTTTTTCTGCCCAGGGGGTCCTTGTGGGACCCCTGAGCAGACCTAGGGGTCAGGGTGTTTCTACCCTGCCCCCTTTTGCGCTTTGCGCACTTGTTTCTGTCCCTCGGTTCTACCGAGGGACAAAATGGCTGCCAACACTTCCTGATTTGGAGTGTTGACAGCCACTTGACAGCCAATTAGCATGCAGCTCGTGGTCGGGAGGGTACGCGGACCCTACTCGGCCATAGATATATATGTGACTTAACTTTTGATTTTCTCAGGAACTACTGAACGGATTTACACCATTTAACAAAAGGGTTCTTTCTGAACCAAGAACTACCTCTTTGCCAAATTTGGTGTAATTCCGTTCAGCAGTTCGGGCTGTAGCCGTGTCTAAAGTTTCCTATGGGAAAATGAATGGGGAAAACACGTTTTGGGACCCCCTTTTTCTCGGCCCCCGCTTGACGAATCACCCTGAGACTTTCAGGGTAGGAGCGGACCGGAGCGGGCCATAAAGTTTGAAAGTTTCGCGAAGATTTGTCAACCGACGCAAGAGTTATTTCAAATAGAATGTCGCGGATTTCCTATGGAAAATAGGTCCTAACTATAACTATCTACTGGCGACCGGGAATCTATATGAATTGAACCAAGCCTATATTCACAGAACACATTACATTGTTAAATGAGCTCAGGCTGGATCATCCATTTCTCAGGACACCATCTATAAATGTATTGCCACAAGCAATTCTTTTCTTGACCTCGGATATATGAAATGCAGAGCAGGAACTGCCTTGATTGTAACCTGTGACTTTGAGTTTATGGACAGCTCTTTGCAGCAAGGTCTCAAAGTACGGCGCTGTCTTTTGATAAGTGTATTATGTCAACACATTTCTAAAACAAAATATAGTTTCAACAAATCTGACTCGAGAAGCTAGCATTACAACAGGCACCGTTATATTGAGTAGGGCCACCTACAGAAGGTAAAATGATGTGAGTGCAAGCTTTGAAACTGTCTCGATCAGCTCAAACATCTTTGGAACTCACAGGAATTCGATGAAAGACCCTCCTGGAGTCTACAGAGCTCCTGTCATATTCAGGAGATCAAATAGAACTCTGTGAGCTTAAGGGGAAGTGGAAGAGAAATGGTTACTGCCTGGAGGTCATCTGACATCTAGTATAATTTGTGTTGGACCTTCTGGAATTGCCTGTTCTATCTACATGGATAAAAGAAAAGATTAGTAATGTAAAACTGAAAATTGTTTATTAAAACCTTTTCCCTGAGTATTAATTGTATACCTGAACAGCCACTACTTCTCTTTAGCTGAGATACATAGCCACGTATTAAATAGGGAAACAACATCTATCAATTCTGCTTCTACTTTTTGCTTTCTCACAAAGAATGCTAATAGTTACTAAAGCCTACCTCGACATAGAAAAGGTAAGTTGTACAGATACACCAAATCAAATGTAGTTTAAAAGATAGTTCGAATAATTCAGTTGTTAACCACACAACCAAAATAATAACACACCAGGTGCTCAGGGCACACCTGCTATCGGAAACCTTGGTATTCTCTTCAGGAACTGTTGGGCTCAAGGGACTAGCCAGAAAAATAAAATACCTCTCTTTGAATGACACTAAACAACGGAGCAGAGGGAGTGATCCTAACCTCTCCTTTGAAAGGCAGTGAGAATTGTTCCCATGATGACAATTTGCATAAAATGGTTTAAAAGGATGCATTGTACAGCATGAAAGAAATTTGGCCATAAACTACAGTTACTTGTCTTGATATCTTTCTTGCATTCTTTTCTTCTTTTCATCTTCTTTTTTTCCTTATGTTCTTCTTTCATCCTGCCCTTCTTTCTAGCCATCTTTCTTCTCTACTTTCTATTCTTTCTTTACTTCTTTCCATCTTTTATTTCGTCTCTCATTCTTTCTTTATGTTTTTCTTTATAGTCCTGTTTTATTTTATTTCCATATTTCTTTACTCTCGTTCATTCATCCTTTATTGTTCCTTTCTTTCCAATCCAATCCAATCTTTCTTTATTTCGGTCCATGGACCATAAAAGAGCATTGCAAAAAACATACAATGTATAAAAACAAATTTAAAATTTAAAACCCAATAAAACCATGATAAAATTGATAAAAGATCAAATAAAAGGTCAATCAACATTAGGTCCATTGCTGGTTCCTAAAAAAGCATTACGCACCCACCACATAACCGTTAGAAAATGAGATACAGCATAAACAATTGGCAATTGGGTATTGTGTTTCAGGAGCCTAAATGCTTCTTCACAGCGCCTTGTACCTTGGTTCCTACACAGTTGTACTAACCATCTTTGTCTAATTTTTTTGTACCCAGGACAAAAGAAAAATACGTGGAGTTCGGTCTCCTCTTCCCTATTGCATGCTGTGCACCCCAAGGCAGAACTGCTTGTCCATTTGTTAGAAAATGCACACAGAGGGCGAGAGCCGTGCCAGAACTGTACATAGAGTTTCCTAGCTAGGGCCGGTTGTATTTCATCTAAGCATGGCTCCAAATTATAGGTATCTTTTATTTTCAGGAAATTAACTGTGAGAGAGCCAGTGGCAGAATTTTCATGGAGTTGGGCGAGTTTACCCCCCTGTAGCTACTAACTAGTTGTTTGCGCGAGATTGCAGTACAGGCTACCTCCTGGTTACTCCATAGGCTACCTATGGTATGGAGACCTTCCTTGTTGTGTGCAAGCCATGCCAGTTTACCTATACCCATTATTTCTTGTAGCTCTGTCCTGTATTCGGCCAATTCAGGGGTCACCCATAGTCGCCGCCAGAATATTAAGGGTATTCAGCCAATTTCCTCTACAATTGGTCTCACCCCTAAGTACAAGCACAGGGGAACAAGTAGGGTGCTCGCAGGGAGTGGAGAGGTGTGGTGCAGTGGCCAGGGCAGCTGACTTCGGAGCACAGGGTTCAGGGTTCAATCCCCGGCTCCGGCGGCATCTCAGCTCAGCACCATGTGACTCTGGGCAATAGCTCACTTAATTTCCACTCTGGCCCCCAGTGCCTTGAGACCCGTAAGGGTTAGTAGCTGCGCTATATAAAAACGGACTTACATTTTTCTTTTTTTTTTTACATTTTAGGCCGAGCAGCTGTCTAAAGAAATTGTTCTCAGTCTTAATGATGTTCTTGGGAAGACGATGCCCCCAGAGTTCTGCCCCATACATAGCAGCACTCCTTAGTTGGGTTTTATAGATCTCTATAACCGGTCCTACGGGCTTGTAAAAAGAGTTTCTGTATAGCTTGGCCATCCCGCCTGCGGTCTGGGCTAGCTTAAGACTTGACTTATCCATTTGTGGCCCCCAGTCCATTTTTTCTGTTAGGGTGAGACCTAGATAGTCAAAGACAGATACCCGGCCGAGTTGGATATGATTCATGTGCGGGTTATGGCGGGTTGTGTGAGCGGGGTTGAAGACCATATATGTTGTCTTCTGTATATTGATCTCCAACCCCCTGTTGCTACAAAACTTGCCAAAACCATCAAGGACTCTCTGAAAGCCCATCGGTGACTTGGAGAGCAGGAGGGTGTCATCTGCAAACATCATTGCCGGGATTAACTTGTGCGCTAGTTTAGGAGTGTATATATCTATCAGTCTTTTCAGTGCACAACCAGTCCATTGATGTAGATGCAAAACAGGGTAGGGCAAACACGAAACCCTGTCTAACTCCTCTGTTAATTGGAATGGGTGGAGTGAGTTTCCCTTACTTCCCATGCCTAATTTGGGCATAATTGCCTTCATGCAGTCTTCTTAGCATGGTCAGGAGATAATGGGGGATTCCAAGGTCGCTTAATACCACCAAGAGGGCATCTCTTGGCACAAGGTCAAAAGCACTTTTGAGATCCAAAGGACCAAATATAGGCTACCACCTTCCAAATACACAGTTTTCCAAAAGAGGAGTTGGAGCCTGAATATTTGGTCGATGGTGGATGTTTTTTCCCTGAAGCCAGCTTGGAGTGGACTCATAACTTTATGTTCCTCCAGGTAGGTCTGTAAGCGATCCAATAAGGTCCAAGCAAAGATTTTTTACATCAATCAGACTTGTCGGTCTATAGTTGATGGGCAGTAGTGGGGACCCTTTTTTATACACTGGAAGAATCTCGGCTACAGCCCAGGTTGCAGGGAATGCCATCCCTTGTAATATGGCATTAAAAAACACCCACAGGTATGGCCCCCAGATGTTAGGCACGGCACGGAAGAGATCCCCAGGTATCTTGTCCAAACCTGGGGCTTTTCCAGGGGCTATTTTTCTTACAGCACTAATAACTTCTGTAAGGGTCAACTCAGGGGTCTCTGTGTGGGGATTGTGTGATGACTGGATTGCTAGGGTCTGGGTGCTAACCTCGGCCTCCCGTGGGGCGTAGAGGGCCTGAAAGTGCTCTTCCCAACTATCAGGCGCTATGTTAGGCTCTAGGGCTGCCTTTCCATCGCTGCTGCCTGTACTTACGATGTTCCAGAAGGCTTTCATATCCTTAACTGCTAGAGCCTGTTTCAGGGATGCCCTTTGGTCCATTTCCCATGATTGTTTTGCAAGCGCAATGGTGTCTTTATAGAAAGCCCTTGCTATTTTGATTTGGGTTCTAATCTTAGATTTTATGGCCTCTATCAGGACCCTATATCCACCAGTTTAGCAGTCAGTGCCTCATGCATCTTGGCAACTTCTATTGGGGATGCAATGATACCATCTGCAGTTGAAAACTTTACTAGTTCCAAGAGGGTTGTTATGATGGATTCGTATAGGGAGGCCATCCTTTCAGGCGATTGTTCAATCCATGCCCATCTTACTTTCCGCCTACCATTGGTGAATGATAGTCTATCATCTATCGTTGTGGAAGGATCAGGTTTTTCCCCTGCGTCTGACAACTGCAGCTCTAGAGTTAGAGCATTATGATCGCTGTTGTGCCGTGGCAAGACAGCGAAATCAACAACCCTATCCTACATCCTAGTTTCTACCAGGATGTAGTCGAGGACAGAAGAATGGCCGACCCTATTAAAGGTGTATTTCCGTCATCCTCTTGTTCTTCCTTTTCCTTTTCCTTTTCATTCCATTCTTTTTCCTTTGTTTTTCTTCCATTTGTTGATTCTTTCTCTTCTGATTTCCAACTTTCTGTCCTTCTTAGCATTCCATTCTCCTCCCTACCTTTGTTTTCTCACTCCATTTGCCTCGCATTTCTTTTTGCTTTACCTTTTGAATTATTACTCTTTTGGTCACCGTTTTTGGCTACTTGGGCACCCTTTGGCTCCCAGCCCAAAGCTGCGTCATGGTGATTATTATTGCAGTGTTTATTAGTTTCTGCTTTTGATGACCTTGCGAGACACAGCTCAAAGTTAGGAAGGGCCGAAAAACACTTTTATCTGCTATTGTGGCATCCCCAGTTAAGCCTATATAGCGGGTGCTTCAAGACGCCCTTAGTTGGCAGGGCCGGACTGGCCGTGGCGGGCATCGGGTGTTTCCCTGGGAGGCTGCAAGGGTGGGTGCCGGTTTTGGAGCGGTGGGAGCCGCTTTTGTTACTGGGGGGAGTTTTGCGGCAGTGCTGCAGTATCGACCCCCAGCAACAAAAGCAGCAGTGCTTCTCACTTGCAACCTCGCTCCCCCCAGAGGCAGCTGTGCTCTTTCCAACTATCAGCCGCTATGTTGGCCTCTAGGGCCGCCTTTCCATTGCTGATGCCTGTACTCACGATGTTCCAGAAGGCTTTCATATCCTTAACTGCTAGAGCCTGTTTCAGGGATGCCCTTTGGTCCATTTCCCATGATTGTTTTGCAAGTGCAATGGTGTCTTTATAGAAAGCCCTTGCTATTTTGATTTGGGTTCTACTCTTAGATTTTATGGCCTCTATCAGGACCCTCTTTGCCTCCCGACAGTTGCCATTGAACCAGGACCGCTTTGCCTTTGCCCCCCCGCCCCACGGGTGCCCACTAGCCAGAATATATCCACCAGTTTAGCAGTCAGTGCCTCATGCACCTTGGCAACTTCTATTGGGGATGCAATGATACCATCTGCAGTTGAAAACTTTACTAGTTCCAAGAGGGTTGGTATGATGGATTCGTATAGGGAGGCCATCCTTTCAGGCGATTGTTCAATCCATGCCCATCTTACTTTCCGTGCAGGTAATAGCAGTGGGGCGTGGCGAGAGGGGGGAAGTTGACAGACGATGGAATAGGGAAAACTAAATAAATAAATAATTCCTATTCCGGCGTCTGTTGACATCCCCCTTGTCCCTCCCGCCCCGCCCCCACACCCCACCGCGCATATCTGTACAGACTGCCACTGCCCAGAGGGCTGTTCGAACAAAAATTGCCAGGACTGCTTTGGGTTCCCAGTCCGAACCCTGTTGGTTGGGCTGCTTTCTGTAGCAAGTTCCCATTAGGAAGCAGTCAAATTAGTGTACTTGAAATGAATGTCCTGCGATGATGAATGTAAACAGCAAAACAAATTATTCTCTTTACAGTGACACTTAATAACTTACCCTTAGAATCTTGAATACGTTTATGGGACCATTTCTTTCTATTACGTGTTGTCATATATTGTCTATAACATCGAACCTAACCCTCTACTGTAGTGGCAATAGTGACAGAAACATCGTCTGTCTTTAAATCAATTGAATTCTGAAACAAAGGTCTGGAATCCAAGAATAGCTACCAAGCGATCACATGTTCCTTTTGATTACTGCTAGTCCTGGCTTTTTTTTGTTGCCAAAAACACTTTTCATTATGGGACACATAGTTTTGATTTTTCCATTTATGGCATGGGCATCACAGGTCCAGTATGCAAGTGGTATTGGCTTAAGATGCAGATCTGCTGGTTTGGGTTCTATATCTAGACTTTGAAAACTAACAAACGTTCTCATAGTTTCATCTCAAAAGAAGTTACATCAATTGTGCGCACTTCCCAGTTAACAGAGCACATTTGACAACGCTGGACTTATCTTGTGCAATCGGTAAGACACCCCAAAAGTAATCAAATACAGTGATGCCTTTCATTTTGACGAAAACCCTTATGACGTTAGCACTGGTGTGGCTCGTGTATGCAAAATGTCTAGCAATTTTCCAATAATTTAAAGAAAGACTTTTTAAAGCATTGGAAATGCACATATAATTCACAGTTTGCCCATGGATGCCGTTTTACCAAAACGCCAGGGTTAGCAGAAGCGACATCACACACCCTTTGACCTTTATGACATCAAAGTAAGTGACATAATATGACCTTTGACCCTGAGGCTTCCCAGGAAGAGATGTCACTTGCTCTTAACCCAGATAATTGACATTGTTCAAGTTCCATAAAAACTGTATCATTATTATAAAAATACAACACAATTGTCTCTTTTGGATACACCTATACGAGGAGGCTGACATAATATTTGAAAGTGGTCGCATGTAATACAATATTTGCCCTAAGTTGTAGTGAGTCAAACAAATGAGCCAGACCTCTTCTGGGAGGCTCAGGGGATTCTTCCCATGAGAAATATTAGAAAAATTGGGGTCAAATAAAGCATATTAAAGGAAACTTTTCATGTAAGGTTGCTAAAAAGACAAGTGCTGTAAAACGGCATTCATTAAATGTCATTGCATGGTGTTTCAACTCAAAGAAACCTGACACTCTCCAGAAGTTGGTCTACTTTTTTTTAAGGCATTTTCTCCTAGGTGCCCCAATATGCCATGGGTGTCTCTTATGCCAACATCCAAAACAATACAATATGACAGTCCCAGAATTTTGCTATTAATGTTATTTATACAACATTGGTGATTCTTATTTCAAAATGTATCTTTAGCATGTTAGAGCCAGCATTTGTTCATGGATGTCCCCCTCCTATATGCCAAGACTGTCCTCCTTTATGCCATGAATAACCTTTAAAGTGCTAGAGCCAGCATTTTGCTATTGGTGCACCATATGCCATGAATTACTTCTAGTATGCCAGTATCAGTATTTTACCCTGGGTGATCATCATGCCAAGAATTACCTCCATTACTCACTACTTATCACTGGCTGTCACTTACACTCACACACCTGCTCACTTACAAACACACACATACAGATAAATACTCCCTCTCTCACATCAACTTTCACCTGCAAGCACGCACACAACTTACCTTTAAATTTTTTTTACCTACACCAGCTGCCAATGAAGGTCCTATTACAGCTCCTAGTGCTCCATTTATTTTACAATAATACTGAATAATATAGAAGCATAATAAAAAGTGAACTGAAAATGAGAAGCGTGGTGACGCTGAGTTTTCCACCTCCAAGATCATGGGTTTGAAAGGCAGTGCCAGGGGTTGTACGGGGCAAATCAAGGGTTGCAACAGCGACAACTGGTGACCCATAAGTGATATCAAAGATTTTATCCTGTATGTGTGTTTTTCTGAACTAGCATCTTTGAATTCTTTAGGTGAGCCAACTTTTCTTCCTGGATGGTACCCTTTTGTAGAAAATAGGGGGTTATGTTATGTTGTATAATTTACAGAGCGCATGGCGTCCCGGCAAAGGGTTGTCCCAGCGCTAGAAGCAGAGAAAGGAGGATAAGAAAGGAAACTAACGGTCAGCGAAAGAGTCAGGTCTTCACCGCCTTCTGAAGGTCAGGAGGTTGTGAATGCTTCTGATGGAAAGAGGCAAGGAATTCCAGAGGGCCAGCGCAAGCACCTTGAATGAACGCCTTCCGGCTCTGGTTCTGTGAAACCGAGGAACTCGTGCCAGATGGAGGTCTGACGAGCGTAGATCACGTGTCGGGATGTAGAGAAGGCATAGATTGCTCAAAATCACTGGACCCGAGCCTGAGAGAATCGTGTGAGTGAGGCAAAGCGCTTTAAATTGAATTCTCTGTTCTATAGGCAGCCAGTGAAGTCGGCGCAGAAGGCCGAAACCAGAGCAGTGCCTAGGGAGGGCAAACAGGGCGTGGGCTGCAGCGTTCAGGGTGCGCTGTAGCCTTTTAGTCACGGACTTGTTGGTGCCAAGGAGCAGTCCACTGCACTAGTTTAGCCTGGCTAGAACAGTGGCTTGAACAATCAGCTGGCGAGAGTTGGGGGGTAAAAAAAACCCAATATGGGTTTGAGGCCCCGCAGCAAGCAGAAACAGGTTCCTGTAACAGACTTGGCATGATCTTCAAAGGTAAGGGCGCTATCGACCCAGATGCCTACATTTTTTTAACAGTTTTCGTTTTGGAAGGATGGTAGGAAAAAAAATGTTCACTAGGACAGGAAACACCTGTTGTATACTGTGGTGTGTGCTTTGCATTGCATTCATCTTGGTTACCTGGAAACTGGACTGATTCTCCGAAGGAGGTGACCTCAGCCCCTGAGCTCAATGACTCGACTGGACATACAGCTCTGTCCTTATCTGAGGCAGTGGTAGCTGCAAGCTGTGGGTGCTGCAGAAGGTGATCTGTGAGCAGAGCTTGAGGTGCATGGGCAAGCTGGAGGTTCCTCAGAGAGGGCTAGCTGCAGTGGTCCTGAATGAAGGGTGCTGGAACGCAGCCAACACACCGCGTCAGGTCTTTGGTTGTCTGCTTGCAGGCGCCGTGACAGCGATGAGTGCTGCCTGGTTTTCCACTGTAAGTTCTCCCAGTTCCATCCCTGGCTACACTGCAGACAGAACTCAGCTTTTTAAAGCAGCTCATCCAAAGAGATGGGCACCTGTTAGCAGTATGCGTGGAGTGGGCAGCCTCGGCGGTGAGGTGCCAGAAGCTATGACAACCTATGAACTCTCCTCGGCCCTGGGCATGATCACCAAACTGCAGAAAAAACGAAACACTGAACCAACATAGATAGTCAGTCTCCATGCTCAGTGCGTCACTGGCAAATAAGGTGCATGGGCATGGTAATTCGAGTGCCACAAAATATTTGATTGCAGGAATGTGGTAACAGGAATATGTATGCATTATTTTAACCCCTGTTGTGGTACACGTGGCGAGGCTGGTATGAGTAAGATGTAATGGCTATACTGCAGACTGCCAATCATACTGGCTCACCATTACAATATCAGAAAGAGAAAACAAAGCAACATTTTAATATAAAACATGGCAATCCACGGGTTACAGTCTGCTTCAACATTTTGTTATTGATTTTGTGTCAGTGGAGAATGCCATCAAGCACATTTAAATATGTATGTGATGATGCTGCATCTCCAAACCAATTTCTGCAGGATTTGGCCCCTGCTCGAAGTCATTTGAAATCATATGTGGCTAATTTATCAGCCATTCTCGATATGCAGCACCATAATCCTCTCAAGGTGTCTCTGACCGCACACAAAGAAGTCATGCTGCACTCCTGCGGTTTATACTGCAGTGGGCCTAGGTGAGCACCAAAGCGGGCCCTGGTGACCCATGAGAGAATTGTTCATATTAAACTCTGGGCTTCAAAGGATATATATTTAAAAGCAGAGCTTATGTCAAGGTCAATTAGCAGAAATGAAGCTCTAGTGGTGGCCATTTACTCCATAACAGACTGTATACTTTATGAAACTGCTTTTTTAGCACATGAATAACAAATACTGTTTGTGTATGAACACTGTCGATTGGGATCAAAATAGACCTGGGCATCCCAAAAAGGTTACCTACCATTGCATACCATGCAATTCATGAAACGATTCTTGGTTCGTACAAAGGGACTCATTTTTGTGGCGAAAGCTTTGATAAATTAACCATTTTAAAGCTTGAACAAACCACTTTAAAGCTTGAAGGGCCATTCATTTTGGCCAAGACTTGAAACTCTGCAGCTCTGAAAGCTGAATACTTACTTGCTGCATCAGTGCCTTTTTAAGGTAGTGAGAAGCCCACACCCAGCCCACTATATCTTGGACTCTGTGTATCACATAACTTAGAAATCTAGTAGAGAGCCAAGGGGAAAGGGCAAGGTCAGGATTTGTGGGAGTAGAACCTTTAATGACAAAATAAGAAAAACGTATCTGACATTCTTTCTTGCCTAATGATTCACAATGGAGAGAATCTGTAATGACAGAGAGTAAAGAAATATATTTTACATATCACCCATAGCAAATCCCACAAAACACCGAAAAGAAATAAAATCTAACTCCCTCCCATATTTTGATCTTTTATCTCAAAGTATGTATCCTTTAATCATAGTCTTCATGGTGCTGCCTATGTAGGGTCGAGTGGTATTTTGTTAACAACAGCCCTTCCATTCTTATGAATAATACTCTTGTCATGAACCACTGGGGAGAGTCTCTGAGAATAAACCCTGTGATGACAAAGAGAAGAAAAAATACAAGTCGCCTACAGAAGACAAAATGTAATGATCTCCGAAATAAATTCTAGGTCTCTCACAAGTCTGGTCTTTTACCTAAAAGTATATAGCTTTTGCATTAAGTATTCATTGGGTCATATCCATAAGTTAAAGTGATCCAAAAGTTAAAGTGACCTTGAAACAATGGCACTCACATTTCTATGGCTCCTTGTCATGGCTTCATTCACTGGATAGGCGTCTCAAAGAATAGAACCCGTAATGACAGATATAATACTTCATTTGGACTTACCAAAATTACCAAATTATACTCCAAAAAAACCCTAAGCAAATAAAATTTAAAGCCAGCAAAATTTCTCATCTTTTTATCAAAAGTATGTCGCTTTTGCCCAAGCCTTCATTCTTCGTAGTGCTGGAGGGATTCTGAAACATTAGCTCTGATACTCATGTAAATAATTTGTGTAGAAAAATTCATTTGGGAAGTTTTTTTTTTGTGTTCAAAATATTTAAATGAATTATATAGGTAAATGAACAGGAAACAGACAAGAAATATCAGCAAAAGTGTGTTACACATTTACAAAAGGGATATATATATATATGCTATGTAATTGTATAATAATAAATACGCTGGAATTAATGACAACCTTGAAAAAGAAATAAAAATTATAAACTTATACAGGGCTACATATGGAACATTAAATTAAAAATATTAAAAAGAAGTGCACATTCATATCCTTTTAATTAGACATATATTCATCCAAAGCTTTCCATATAAGGGTCCGGATTATAGGAGATTTCTTAGCTTTGTTAAACGAAAAATCAATTTCTTATCTAAAGATTTCAGTCCCACCATACTTGTAGAGATAAACGGTCGGCAGACTTCCAATTCATAGTAATAGATTTGATTGCACATGAAATAAGAAGGTCAAACAGTTTCATATCCATATATGATAGATGTATAGGAAGGGGAAAAGATTTGGTTACAATAATGTTAAAGGTTTGGGGTATATCAAATATAAATATATCCAATTTTATTTTCCAAACATTGAACCAAAACTCAAAAATGAGTGGATAATCAAGAAACATATGTTGGAGAATAGGAATACGATTCCAAAATTGACATAGCAGTGTGAGGTTGGAGGAGTTAGTAAAAATTTATTTTTATACGTTTTAGAGGCAATATGACCAGAGAATCTTTGCAGATTGAAAAAAATCTCCCATATCTGAACATAAAGAGTGAGGAATAGAACAAATATATGCATTGAGAACTGCGTTACATTTTTTTTTTTTAACATATTTTATTAATTTTCTTATCATCACAACTTCTTCTGTCAATTGTACACCTTATCAAATCGCCAGTAATATGCCATGCAGTAGATCACAATATAAAATACACAATGGTTCTATTGTCCATGAATTACCAGTGTTACTATCTTACAGGTTTAACATGTATACTTCCAGTGGATTGTAATGTCCATCTGCATGTCGTTTCTCCCATACTTATAACACAGTATAGGTGCTGCAGCAAGTTACACAACCCATTCCGTCCCTCCCAATGTAACCTAATCTAACTATGCCTCCCACTCCCCCCCGCCCCTCAGACTCAGTTCTTCATTTTATATTCATGTTGACAGTCAGCATATCAATACTTAACAGTTGTAATTCGTGGCATAAGTCCAGCAATTGGTACCTATTACATAATATAGCATTGCGATGTCCAGATCTCTACAGTGAATACTTGAGAACTGCGTTACATAGGGTGACAAATTGGTGATATGCAAATGATGGAATACTATATTTGGATTGTAGATCTGAAAAGGTTAAAAACATGTTATTATGACAAATGTCAGAGACATAAAATATCCCAGCATCAATCCATGGAGACCAAGAAGAGATAGGAGAATGTATTTTGATATTAGAATTGTACCATAGCGATGCTTTTTTAGAAAAAATAATTTTATTATGAAATAACGCATCAACCTCAGAGCATATTTTGTTACATTTAGTATGGATGAATTCAATCCTAATTTGCGAAGGTCCATGGTAAGGATTTCAGGTAAAGGATAAGGAGGTGCAATATTTCTCTCAATTTGGACCCAGTTTGGCGTGGTATTAGCGTCTGGGCTTGCAAACCAAAGAATACTTTGTGCAGCTAAAAAAGAGAAACTATACTTTTGAAAATCAGGGCGGGGAAGCAGCGTTTACATCGCATGCGGTACAACGCATGCGATTACAACGCTAACCATTACAACGACTGCGTTGTTTCTACGACTTGCTGTAGGGAGCGCTCTAAACTAAGGAATAGTATAATTAACTATTCCAACACCTTCCCTACTGTTGCGCACGCTGGAGTTGGAATAGTAAATTATACTATGCCCAAGTCCAGTGCGCCCCCTACAGCAAGTCGTAGACACTGGGAATAGTAGTTATGGGGTCACTAATGTAAAGTAAAACATCATCAGCATAAGCAGGAGTTTCTAAAATAGTATTATTAACTTTAATTCCTGTATTATCTGGTGAGTTACGTAGTAGGCACAATAAAGGTTCTATGGCTAGCAGAAATAATAGGGGTGAAAGAGGGCAGCCTTGTCTTGTACCTCTATATAAGGGAAATGATTTAGAAGTGGAGCCATTAACATAAATAGTAGCTTGAGGTGCAGAATACAAAGCTTTAGTCATAGACAGGAATGTCGCTCCACAACCAACTGCTTCCATAATATTAAACAAAGATTTCCAATTAACTTTATCAAATGCTTTTTCAGCATCCAAAGCCAAAAGGCCAATAGGGTGCTTTATTATGGATACTGAAGCAATAGTATGACATACAAGTCTTGTGTTATGGGCAGATAAGCGTCCTTTCATAAAACCAGTTTGGTCCGGGTGAATACGTTGATTTAGTACACAGAATAGTCTAACTGTGATGACTTTTGCATATATTTTGCAGTCTTGATTAATAAGTGAAATAGGGAGATAGTTAGAAATTACAGTATGGTCCTTATCCGGTTTGCGGAGCACAATAATTGTGGCATCTTTAAATGTACCCTCAACAGAAGCATTTAAAGCAAAATCTTGAAACAAGGAACGGACAACCGGGCCTAATTGGGAAGAAATCGAAAAATCTGCTTGGATTCCGGGAGCCCTTTTGGACTTTCAGGATTTAATGGCAGAGTAGACTTCTTTAATAGTTAAGGGAGAGTCAAGAGTATTTCTATCTGTAAGGGGTAGTGATGATAAATTACAATGAGAAAGGAATTGAATAATTATATCATCATAAGCAACGTGGGGTTTACTGTATAGGTTTGAATAAAATTCTTGACATTCGTGAGCTCATTCAGTAGTGGATAAAAATAGCAGACGACTTGAGGAATGAATGGCAGGGATCTGTATATTATCTCTATTAATGCGTAGGTAGTTTGCAAAAATACAACCAGCTTTATTAGCATTAAACTGGAAATTAACTTTCTGCTTAAACATGTAAAGATTCGCACGCTTACTAAGTAATGTATTGTATTCATATCGAAGGGATTGAAGTTTTAGCTTAAATTGTAGATCATTAGAAGGTATAAACTATTGTTCCGCTATAATAATTTGTTTATCTAGCAATGATAATTTGGAATTAAATAACTTGTTTTCATATGCCATTATAGAGATGGAAACTCCACTTATGTAAGCTTTAAAAATGTTCCATTGATGAATTTTGGTAGTATCTTCAATTTTGTTATTTTGAAAATAATATGCAGGAGCACCTGCCAATTTGAATTGATTTTGTTCAGATAGTAAAGTATTAGTATTCATTCTCCACCGATGTGTATTTTGAGGAACATCAGATAAGATTAATGAAATAGAAATTAAAGCATGATCAGATATAGTGATTGGTTCTATTTTAGAATTGGATATCATATGCATTAAATGTCTGGAGGATAATAAATAATCAATACGAGAATATGTAGAATGAGCATTGGAATAGAATGTAAAGTCTTTGTCAGTTGGGTGTGCGAGCCGCCAATTATCTTACAATTTAGTGGCAGATAGAAAGGTTTTAAACAATGCATATGATTTTGTTGGATGTAAGTTAGATTTGGAAGCTCTATCTAAAAGTGGGTTGGAAATTATCTTAAAGTCATCTCCCAAAATAATAGGAACGGGTCCTATAGCTAGGATTTCCGATGAAATCGTTTGCCAAAAATTAGGGTAATCTTGAGTGGGAGCATAAATATTGACTAAATGAAGAGAGGATTTATCAATTTTAATATGAGCTTAAATATAGCGTCCATCTAAATCAGCTTTATGATTTAAAATGGCGAATTGTAATTTGCAAGAGAAAAGGATAGCAACACCATTTTTACAACCCAAAGCTGGCGAAGACACCATAACTCCTACCCACGATTTAGACATAGATGCTAGGATAGCATCCTCAATATGTGTTTCTTGCAGAAAACAGATGTCAGCTTTACATTTATATACATAATCAAGAACTTTGACTCGATGTCGTAGACCATTAACATTAAGGGG
>CAWUFW010019216.1:0-194055 GCA_963921515.1 Calotriton arnoldi | reverse complement strand
CAGATCCTCACACTGAGCATTAGATCGCCATCTGGTGTTGGGCTCGGATGCTTGCACTTTGTTGTTGTCTTAGGAGAAGTCTTTGTAGTCAGGAGATAGGTGACTCCTCCCTTGGACGATAGTGCGCATGGGCATCGACTCCATCCTCAGATTGTTTTTCGCCATAATGGGAAAAGATGGAGTTAGTAGAAAAGAAAGAGATGCCTATGTGTGTATATCTAAGTAAGATAGGACTGGAACACATACAGGTCCCGGGAGGTGGGTGGGCGTGTGAGGATCTGCAGCTCTACATGCCAAGAACAGATGCATACTGGTAAGTAGCATTTTCCGTTCGAGGCATCAATCAATCAATCAATCACGGCATTTATAGAGCGCGCTACTCACCCGGGAGGGTCTCAAGGCGCTGGGGGAGGGGGTAAGTTACTGCTCGAACAGCCAGGTCTTGAGCTGCTTCCTGAAGGAGAGATGGTCCTGGGTTCGCCGAAGGTGAGTGGGGAGGGAGTTCCAGGTCTTGGCTGCCAGGTAGGAGAAGGATCTTCCTCCGGCGGTGGTTCTGCGGATGCGTGGTACGGTGGCGAGGGCGTGGCTGGTTGATCGTAGCTGGCGTGTGGGCGTGTAGAAGGTCATGCGGTCGTTGAGGTACTTTGGGCCCAGGTCGTGGAGGGCCTTGTGTGCGTGGGTGAGGAGTCTGAACGTGATTCTCTTGCTGACGGGGAGCCAGTGCAGGTCTTTCAGGTGCACGGTGATGTGGCTGTGTCGGGGGATGTCCAGGATGAGTCGTGCGGAGGCGTTCTGGATGCGGTGGAGTCTCTTTTGAAGTTTGGCTGTGGTTCCGGCGTAGAGGGTGTTCCCATAGTCCAGTCGGCTGGTGACGAGTGCCTGGGTGACGGTCTTCCTGGTTTCAGTGGGGATCCATCTGAAGATCTTGCGGAGCATGCGCAGGGTGTTGAAGCATGAAGATGAGACGGCGTTGACTTGTCTGGTCATCGACAGGGAGGAGTCCAGGATGAAGCCCAGGTTGCGTGCGTGGTCCGTTGGCTTGGGCGCGGTGCCCAGGGCCGGGGGCCACCAGGAGTCGTCCCAGGCGGAGGGTGATGAGCCCAGGATGAGGACTTCCGTCTTATCTGAGTTCAGTTTAAGGCGGCTGTTCCTCATCCAGTCGGCGACGTCTCTCATCCCGTCGTGTAGGTTGGCTCTGGCGGTGGTGGGGTCGTTGGTGAGGGAGAGGATCAGCTGGGTGTCGTCGGCGTAGGAGATGATGTTGAGGTTGTGTCGGCGTGCGATGGCTGCGAGGGGGCTCATGTAGACGTTGAAGAGGGTTGGGCTGAGTGAGGATCCTTGTGCAACGCCGCAGATGACTTCGGTGGCTTCGGATCTGAACGGGGGGAGGCGGACTCTCTGGGTTCTTCCGGCGAGGAACGAGATGATCCATTCCAGTGCTTTCTCTCGGATTCCGATGTTGCTGAGGCGCTTCACTAGGGTGCGGTGGCAGACGGTGTCGAACGCCGCAGAGAGGTCCAGGAGGATGAGGGCAGCTGTTTCCCCGTTGTCGGTTAGGGTTCTGATGTCGTCGGTGGCTGCGATAAGGGCGGTCTCGGTGCTGTGGTTGGTCCGAAACCCGGACTGCGAGGGGTCGAGGGATCCATTCGTCTCGAGGAAGGCGGCAAGCTGTCTGTTGACGGTCTTCTCGATGACTTTGGCCGGAAACGGAAGGAGCGAGATGGGACGGTAGTTCTTGAGGTCGGTGGGGTCCGCCGTTGGTTTCTTCAGGAGGGCGGTAAGCTCGGCGTGCTTCCAGCTCTCCGGGAAGGTGGCGGTGTGGAAGGAGGAGTTGATGATGTCCCGGAGATGGGGTGCGATGGTGGCGTCGGCTTTGTTGAAGACGTGGTGTGGGCAGGGGTCGGTTGGTGATCCGGAGTGGATGGAGTTCATCGTGCGGGTGGTGTCTTCGGTGCTGATCGGGGTCCAGTTGCAGAGGGTGGTGGTGGCGGGCGTTGGTTCGGCGGTAGGGTGCGTTGTTTGTGCGTCGAAGCTGTTGTGTATGTCGGTGATCTTGCGGTGGAAGAACGCGGAGAGTGAGTTGCAGAGGTCTTGCGAGGGGGTGATGTCGTTGTTTCCGGCGCTGGGGTTGGAGAACTCTTTGACGATGCTGAAAAGTTCCTTGCTGTCATGGGCGTTGTTGTCCAGTCGTTCTTTGAGTGCCGACTTCTTGGTGGCACGGATCAGCTGGTGGTGTTTGCGGGTGGCGTGCTTGAGGGCGGTCCTGTTGTCTGTGGTCTGGTCGAGTCGCCAGGTTTTCTCGAGAGTGCGGCAGTTCTTCTTGGATTCCTTGAGTTCGTTGGTGAACCAAGGGGTTTTCTTGCTTCCGGGTCTGCTGGGAGGGTTTTTTAGTGGTGCGAGGTCGTCGGCGCAGGCGGTCAGCCACTTGGCGAGGTTGCTGGCTGCTTCGTTTGGGTCCGTTGTGTTGGTGGGTGTGTTCTGGCTGAGGGAGGCGGTGAGCTGCTCGGCGGTGATCTTGCTCCAGCTCCGGCGGGGAGCCTGTTGCGGGTGGTGGTGGGTCGCAGTCTTTCTGAAGCTGAAGTGGACGCAGCTGTGGTCGGTCCAGTGGAGTCCGGTGGCGTGGCTGAAGGAGATGTGCTTGCTGGACGAGAAGACGGGGTCAAGCGTGTGGCCGGCGTAGTGGGTGGGCGTGTTCACCAGTTGCTTGAGTCCGAGGTTGGCGAGGTTGTCCAGCAGGGCGGTGGTGTTTCTGTCGTTGTTGTTCTCCAGGTGGAAGTTGAGGTCCCCTAGGAGGATGTAGTCGGCTGAGGGCATGGCGTGCGGGCTGATGAAGTCTGCGATGTCTTCGCTGAATAGTGTGCGTGGTCCCGGGGGTCTGTAGATGAGGGTGCCTCGGAGGGTGGTCTTGGGGTCAGTGTGTATCTGGAAGTGTAGGTGTTCGGCGGCGGTGAAGGTCTCGTCGGAGTTAGTCGAGATGCGGATGGTGTTCTTGTGTACGATGGCGATGCCTCCTCCCGTCTGGTTGACGCGGTCCTTCCGGGTGATCTTGTATCCATCCGGGATGGCTATGGCGATGTCGGGCGCTGAGGAGGCGTTCATCCAGGTCTCGGTGAGGAAGGCGATGTCCGGTGCTGTTGCGTCGAGCAGGTCCCAGAGTTCCACGGCGTGCCTGTGGACGGAGCGGGTGTTCAGCAGGATGCATTTCAGGTGGTTGCTGCTGGTGCTCGACTTGGCGGAGGTGGTGCACGTCCGGGGGCAGGTGAATCGGCAGGTTTGGCAGGTGAAGGGTCCGTGGGTGCGTCTCGGTGAGGCTCGGTAGCAGGCAGGGTTCCGGCCGGCATTGAGTGCGGTGAGTGTGGCGGCGTCGTAGGTCCGTCGAGTAGTGTTGCGTTGGTGGGATCCAGGGGTTCTGGCGCTGGGCGCGGTCCAGTCGCGGACGGGCGCAGACGGGCTTGCCTTAGGCGCGCCTTCGGCGCGCCAGCGGCGCGCCCGCTGCGCACGTCCGCTGCGCGGCCGTGCAGCGGCCGCCATTTATGGGGAGGTGGGAGGGAGGAGCAGCTGGGAGGAGGGAGGCAGGGGCAGCGAATGGGCAGTCAGGGGGCGGGGCCGCAGGGAACGCAGCGGCGGGAGTGGCGAGAGGCAGCGAGGGGCACAGAAAGGAAAAACAGGGGGAGAGCAGGCAAAATCACGGGCACAACAACAGTGGGGCAGCGAGGGGCACAGAAAGGAAAAACAGGGGAGAGCAGGCAAAATCACGGGCACAACAACAGTGGGGCAGCGAGGGGCACAGAAAGGAAAAACAGGGGGAGAGCAGGCAAAATCACGGGCACAACAACAGTGGGGCAGCGAGGGGCACAGAAAGGAAAAACAGGGGGAGAGCAGGCAAAATCACGGGCACAACAACAGTGGGGCAGCGAGGGGCACAGAAAGGAAAAACAGGGGGAGAGCAGGCAAAATCACGGGCACAACAACAGTGGGGCAGCGAGGGGCACAGAAAGGAAAAACAGGGGGAGAGCAGGCAAAATCACGGGCACAACAACAGTGGGGCAGCGAGGGGCACAGAAAGGAAAAACAGGGGGAGAGCAGGCAAAATCACGGGCACAACAACAGTGGGGCAGCGAGGGGCACAGAAAGGAAAAACAGGGGGAGAGCAGGCAAAATCACGGGCACAACAGCAGTGGGGCAGCGAGGGGCACAGAAAGGAAAAACAGGGGGAGAGCAGGCAAAATCACGGGCACAACAACAGTGGGGCAGCGAGGGGCACAGAAAGGAAAAACAGGGGGAGAGCAGGCAAAATCACGGGCACAACAACAGTGGGGCAGCGAGGGGCACAGAAAGGAAAAACAGGGGGAGAGCAGGCAAAATCACGGGCACAACAACAGTGGGGCAGCGAGGGGCACAGAAAGGAAAAACAGGGGGAGAGCAGGCAAAATCACGGGCACAACAACAGTGGGGCAGCGAGGGGCACAGAAAGGAAAAACAGGGGGAGAGCAGGCAAAATCACGGGCACAACAACAGTGGGGCAGCGAGGGGCACAGAAAGGAAAAACAGGGGGAGAGCAGGCAAAATCACGGGCACAACAACAGTGGGGCAGCGAGGGGCACAGAAAGGAAAAACAGGGGGAGAGCAGGCAAAATCACGGGCACAACAACAGTGGGGCAGCGAGGGGCACAGAAAGGAAAAACAGGGGGAGAGCAGGCAAAATCACGGGCACAACAACAGTGGGGCAGCGAGGGGCACAGAAAGGAAAAACAGGGGGAGAGCAGGCAAAATCACGGGCACAACAACAGTGGGGCAGCGAGGGGCACAGAAAGGAAAAACAGGGGGAGAGCAGGCAAAATCACGGGCACAACAACAGTGGGGCAGCGAGGGGCACAGAAAGGAAAAACAGGGGGAGAGCAGGCAAAATCACGGGCACAACAACAGTGGGGCAGCGAGGGGCACAGAAAGGAAAAACAGGGGGAGAGCAGGCAAAATCACGGGCACAACAACAGGCATGTGAGCTGCAGAGCTCACACTGAGCGTAGACTGTACAGCAGTATCTCCCCTAGCGGTGATCACCTGTATGTGTTGCAGTAGTTTGAAAAAGTGTTTTAAGAACAGCTTGGCCCACAGAAGCTTGTTGCTTGGCTTGCACATCAACACAATAGTGTTTAGTGAAGGTGTGTGGTGTAGACCATGTGGCTGCCTTACAGATGTCTTCTAGGGGAATATTCCCTAAGAATGCCATGGAAGCCCCTAGTTTGCGTGTTGAGTGCGCTCTAGGGGGAATTGATAATGTGCGTTTGGCTTTTTGGTAGCATATTTGAATACATTTAACAATCCACCTTGCAATCCCAGCTTTTGAGATGGGGTTACCCTTATGTGGTGGAGAGAAAGCTACAAACAATTGTTTTGTTTTGCGAAATGACTTGGTCCTGTCAATGTAGTACATTAGAGCTCTTTTGACGTCTAGGGTGTGGAGAGCTCTTTCTGCTACGGAGTCCGGGTTCTGAAAAACACGGGTAGCTCTACAGATTGATTAAGGTGGAAAGGAGAAATCACTTTAGGAAGGAATTTTGGGTTTGTCCTGAGAACTATTTTGTTACGATGTATTTGTAAAAATGGTTCTTGTATGGTTAAAGCCTGGATCTCACTCACCCTCCTGAGAAAGGTGATTGCAATAAGGAAAGCTACTTTCCATGTGAGGAATTGAAGTTCACATTTATGCAGAGGTTCAAATGGGGGACCCATGAGCCTAGTAAGCACGATGTTAAGATTCCACACTGGAGAAGGTGGTAATCTGGGAGGTATGATCCGTTTAAGGCCTTCCATAAAGGCTTTAATGGCTGGGACCCTAAAGAGTGATAAGTGTTGTCTGTTCTGTAAGTAAGCAGCAAGTGCTGCTAGGTGCAGACGTATGGATGAGTATGCTAAATTACATCTTTGCAAATGTAGTAAGTAGCAAATGATGTTTTGTATGGAGGCATGTAGTGGCTGGATATTATTGTTATTGCAGTAAATAGCGAATCTTTTCCACTTTGCTGCGTAGCAAGCTCTGGTGGTAGGGCGTCTGGCCTCTTTAATGATGTTCATACAGTCCGGTGGTAGGTTAAGGTAACCGAACTCTAGGACCTCAGGAGCCAGATCGCAAGATTCAGTTGAGATGGATCGGGGTGCCTTATCTCTCCATGGTTCTGCGTTAGTAGTGATGGGGAGAAGTGTAGTTTTTGGTGTGGGACTATTGATAGTTCCAGCAGTGTTGTGAACCACGGTTGGCGTGCCCATGTGGGAGCTACTAGGATCATTTTTAGCGATTGTTGTCGGAGCTTGTGTACTACTAGCGGAATGAGTGGGAGTGGTGGAAAAGCGTACGCAAATCTGCCTGACCAATTCATCCATATTGCATTGCCCTTGGACTGCGGGTGTGGGAACCTGGCGGCGAAGGTTGGGCATTTTGCGTTTTGGTGTGTGGCAAATAGATCTATGTCTGGTTGGCCCCACATCTGGAAAAAAGGTAGAAGAACCTGTGGATGTAGTTCCCATTCGTGAATCTGTTGTGTCTGCCTACTTAATAGATCGGCAATCTGATTGTGAACTCCTGGTAGGTGTTCAGCGAGAAGGTATATGTTTTGTGGAATGGCCCACCTCCAAATGTTCTGTGATAGTTGGGACAGTTGTAGAGAGTGTCCCCCCCCCTGTTTTTGTATATAATACATAGTCGTGATGTTGTCTGTTCGGATCAGGACAGCTTTGTTTTGTACGTGGAGTTGAAAGGATTTGAGGGCTAGGAATATTGGTAGTAGTTCTAGATGATTGATGTGGAGCAGTCTTTGTTGAGTGGTCCACTTGCCCTGTGTTGTATGATCTAACAGGTGTGCTCCCCATCCTGTGAGTGATGCGTCTGTTAGTACTATTTGTGGAACAGGCTCGAGGAACGGCCGCCCTTTGGATAAGTTTTTTGTGTTCCACCACTGCAGAGAGCGATGTGTGCGGCTGTCCACCAACACCAGATCTGTAAGTTTTCCGTGAGCCTGATTCCATTGGTGTGCTAGACACTCTTGTAAGGGACGCATTTGCAGCCTTGCGTGAGGTACGATGAAAATGCAATATGCCATCATGCCTATTAGTTGCATGAACACTCTGGCTGGGAGAGAGTTTTGGATCTGAAATTTGGGGATGAGGGCTTGTATACTGGCTATCCTGGCTGGGCTAGGATAAGCTAGAGCTGTGGAAGTGTTTATTGTGGCCCCCAGATATTGATGTACATGGGAGGGCTGGAGGTGCGACTTGGTATAGTTGATTGTGAACCCCAAGTTGTGTAGTGTTTGAATGGTTTGATGAGTGTGTTGGACACACTGGTTGAATGATCTGGCTTTTATGAGCCAGTCGTCCAGATATGGGAAGACATGTATCTGTTGTCTTCGTAGGTGCGCTGCTACTACTGCAAGGCATTTGGTAAACACCCTTGGAGCAGTGGTTACCCCGAATGGAAGGACTTAGAACTGGTAGTGTTGTCCATTGAGTACGAACCTTAGATACTTCCTGTGAGCAGGATGTATGGGAATGTGGAAGTAGGCGTCCTTGAGATCTAGTGTGGCAAGGAAGTCTTCTTCTTGTAGTAAGGGAAGCACTTGTTGGAGAGTGACCATGTGAAAATGATCCGAATGTATATACTGATTGAGGGGTCTGAGGTCTAGAATTGGCCTTAGGGTCCCGTCCTTTTTGGGGATTAGGAAATACAGGGAGTAAACCCCTGTTCCCTGGTGTAGTAAAGGGACCGGCTCTATGGCGTGCTTTTGAAGCAGTGAGAGAACTTCTTGCTTTAAAAGTGTAAGGTGGTCTGCGGACATTGGATGGATGCTTGGGTGGTATGTTTGGGGGGGTAGCAGTAAGTTCCAGGCAGTAACCATGTTGGATAATTTGTCTCACCCACCTGTCTGTTGTGATGGAGTTCCAGAAAGGTAGAAACTGTGCTAATCTTCCCCCGACAGGAGTGGAATGGTCGGGGGGAAGTGGAGGGAAGTCACTGTTTAGCAACAGGGGAGGTACGGGTGTTGGTGTTACCGCGGCCTCTCCCTTTACTGTTGTTCCCTCTGTAACCTCCTAAAAAATATCCTCTATTGGGGGATGTTTGGGTGGTGTTTTTGAAAGAAGATGAACTATCTGTGCTGATGTTCCTGGAGGCTCCTCTGTAAAAGGAGCGACAAAAGGAGCCACGCGGTTGCGGAGACTGCAACGCTCCCATTGACTTGGCAGTTTCTGTATCTTTCTTCATCTTTTCAAGAGCAGTGTCTACAGCCAGTCCAAAAAGTTGGTTATGATTGAACAGCTGATTTAGAATAGTGGTTTGGACCTCCTGCTTGAAGCCTGAAATGCGCAGCCATGCATGTCTTCGGAGCAGTACGCTAGTGTTTACAGACCTAGCGGCAGTGTCAGCTGCATCAAGGCCACATTTAATTGAGGCGTTGGTGACTAGTTTGCCCTCTTGAATTAGGTCATTTGCTTGAGTTCTATACTGGTCAGGCAAGTGTTGTAAAAGGGTTTCTAATTGGTCATAGTGGGCCCTATCATATCTGGCCAGCAATGCTTGAGTGTTGGCTATGCGCCAGTGATTGGCAGCCTGCGCAGCCACTCTTTTGCCAGATGCGTCGAGTAATTTTGATTCTTTATTAGGGGGCGGTGCGTCCCCTGAGGTTTGAGAATTAGCTCGTTTCCTAGCATTGGAGACTACCAACGAGTCTAGAGGCAGCTGGCCTTTAATGTACGCAGGATCGTCAGGGGCAGGCCTATATTTTTTATCGATCCTGGGGTTAAGAATCCTGGCGCGTACAGGATCTTTAAATATGTCAGGAGCATGCTTAATGACCCCTTTAATCATTGGTAATATTTGTACAGTTTTTTGGGACTGTTCAAATGTATCTAATAGGAAATCCTCCTCTGGTGCGTTTGTATGCATGTGTAACCCATGAAAAACAGCAGCCCTGTTGATGAGTTGCCCAAACCCAATATTATCATCTGGAGGAGAGGGTTTTGTTGGGTATGGAAGAGGCCTTGGGAGGTCTGGGGGATCGATTGGATCATTGTAATCCCAATCATCTTGGGGAGGGTCATCTGGATCAGTGAATGGGTCATCAGGGTCACCACCGTCCCCTATGTCATCGTGATAATGATGTGTAGGTAGTGTATGTGGTGGAGATGTTACAGGCTGAGGCGGTGTAACAGGTTTGTGAAGAGGAGGGGTGTTAGATGGAAGGACAGGAGAAGAAGGAGACATAGGTGAAGTGGCACAGTCTTTCTTCTCCACAGGTACTGGCTTGTGGCGTGGTACAGCTGTGAGATGTCCTGTTTTGGGGTTAATGTGGATCTTTGATTGCTTAGGATCAAGAGGATCCGGATGAAAAAGCTCCTCTTCCTCGGTAACTGGTTTCGGCGCCGACTTTTTCGGTTCTGAGCGGGGTGGTGGCTGCGTTTTATGCTCTTTGGCCTTAGGAGGGGTGGAAGAATCCTTAGGCTTGGTTGTCTGCTCCGAAGGCTTTGGCTTAGGGGCTGTGGCGTGATGTTTAAGTTTCGACGCCGGCTTATCCCCATGCTTGGATGTGCTCGAGGCGGGTTTGGTTTTAGAGGTGGAAGGAATCGGTGTGGATTTCGGAGCCGAGTGTTCTTTTGGCTTTGGCGCTGAAGGTGCCGGTGGGACTAGCACATGCGGTTTGCTCGGTGCCGAGGGATCGGAAGGCTTGAATTTTTTCTTCGGAGCCGGGCTCGAAGGCGGGGCTTCTGAAGTGTGTTTTCGGTCGCGACTGGGGCCAACGGGCGAAGTCTTGACCGGTGCCTTCTTTGGTGGGGGGGTTGGGGTAGGGGCAGTAGTACTCACTCGTTGCCCAGGAGTGATGGGGTCGTCTGAGTCTTCTGCCTCTGACACGATTTGGAGATCTTCGGAATCTTCTTCAGGGACATCTGGGCCTTCGTCGAAGATGTCCACCGGTTCTGGAGCGGATCTCTGCGCCATGACGTGGCTTCGAGCTCGACGATCCCGAATCGTTTTCTTCGATCGAAAGGAGGCGCAAGCTGGACAGCTGGACTCGTTGTGGTCGGGCGAAAGGCACAGGTTACAGACCTCGTGATGGTCACTGTGGGGGAATTTTGCTCCACACTGGGGGCATTTTCGAAAGGGCGTCCTTTCCATGAGCCGTAGGCCTCACAGCGTCGATGGGCCCAGCGGCCCGCGTCGATGGCTGGAAAAGGAATCGATGAGAGGCGCGTCGAGATTTCAATGTCGATAGAAAGTTTGTAGGAAGTTTTGCGCGATGAAAAGTTTCAAAACTAAGTTTCGAACCGGTGCGCAAAAATTGCATCCGAACCCAATGGCGGAAAAAAACAATCTGAGGATGGAGTCGATGCCCATGCGCACTATCGTCCAAGGGAGGAGTCACCTATCTCCTGACTACAAAGACTTCTCCTAAGACAACAACAAAGTGCAAGCATCCGAGCCCAACACCAGATGGCGATCTAATGCTCAGTGTGAGCTCTGCAGCTCACATGCCTCGAACTTATTATTCTGAAGGGCAAGCTTGAGGGCGAAGGTGTCCCTGTTTAACATGTACTCCCCAAATGTCAGCAATGATAATTTCTTTACAGGTCACATCAGTGGTCAGCACAGAAAGGAAATGACTGTGGGGTGGAGACTAACATCATTGTTGATAGGGCATCACGTAGACTACTCAATGGATAGGGTAGCATCCAGCTTGAGTGAACTAGTTGGGAGTCACAGACTGACAATCTTTAAGGAGATCAGGTTGGGATGTGGGATGAAGTACCTTGGGAATGTATCACTGTAACGCTGCAACGGAATAGTCTTGTTTGCAATACTGCAGGTTAGCCGAGGTGGTAGAACAATTTCAAGCACATACAGGCCAATATGAGATTCCTCCTTTGATGACATAGCCAAATGAAAGATATAATGGGTGGGAGACAAGGAATGGAATTGAAGGATGGTCAATGGGCAATGTTCGTTACTATGGTGTAATTGCAATCAGAAATGTAAAGATACATTCTGAAAACTGAAATAACCTTTTAAGTTGGTGCAACACAAAATAAAGTTCTCTATACCAAATACATATCAGAGATGCAGAGTACTGACAGCTGGCTTTTTCCACAGGCAATGGGGGTGCAGCATTATACAGGTTTTCTATGTTTAAAAGGGTTCAAGAATGTACAGGTTTCTAAGACCATGTGCCTTAGGGGTCTCATTCCAGTACAAAACAGAAAAGTGGGAAGTGGGTATTTGGCCAAATTTGCTCCAATGGTCTTGTTGCTTTCCAAAAGAAGGATGACAATGCCTTAGGAGGAGAGAAGTTGTCCCCTCTCCCAAACAGCGTGAAGTGAACAAGAGTTTGGTGGACAGGTTGCTCTGTCACTAACGTGATGGATATCCTGTCTGCCTTGTTACAAGTGCATTTGTTCAAGGGCACTTGTAAAAAGGAAGGCGGGATATCCGTTACATTCAGAGGTTCAAACTAACACATATAGGAGCATATTTACAAGCCCCTTGTGCTGCCAGTGCGTCACTTTTTGTGTGGTGCTCCATATATACGGGGACACGTAAAGCCACCCTTTTCTTGTCCTTGTAAATATGGCCTCTTTTTATGCAGCACTTTGCGTGAAAGGGGCGTTCAATGGGGGTTGCTGTGGGTCTTCCCACGTAACACCCATGGATTTTACAGCATTACCAGATTTACAACGTTTTGGAAACCTGGGAATGCGCCAGAATCTTACGCCTCCTCAGAGGAGGCGTAAGGAGGCGCAACGAGGAGAAATACTTTTATTTTTCTTAGTTTTTTCCTCTTTCTATGCATGCTGCATTCTGTAGCACACATAAAAAGAGGACAACACCTCTTATGATTAAGGGTGCCAGGGTGCCTGCGTTGGCGCACGGCATCCAATTGTGTGCCAGCGCTGGGGAGACATCAGGGATACGTCATATTGTTGTAATTATGACGCTCTTCTTTGCTTCAGAAGTAAGGCAGTGTGGCGCAGACAAATGGCTTGCAGCACCACACTGCGTTACTTCCTTGTAAATATGGGCCACAGTATATTTCTTCCCAGATGAATACACAATTGAAAGTTTATTTTGTAACAATTTTTTTCAATCAATATACTTATCAGTAGATAGTGAATTATTACCTGCTGCTTGAAACTGTGCCATTGTCCTGTGTCCCCCAAAAACTGCCAAATAGGTTTTCCAGAAATATTCTGGTTGTGCAGCGGGACACTTCAAAAAAGAAAGAAAAAACAGAAAGGCATAGAAAATAAATATGTTTTATAAGCAGACTGAACATGAACCCTTGCTGTTTTGATAAAAAGGATCAGTATATTCAGTGTACAGCACAGGTTTTAATGCCATTGGGGCTAATAATCTTTTATGCTTTGGAGACTGTAAAATATAGACCACAAAGTGGGAATTCTCTCTGTGCATAATGATATACTAACACGCAAGCAAACAAACCCACACCTCCTTCCTCCTCCCACAAGAGCATCACATACATCCCTCCTGCAACACCATTATTACTACTGAGTTTCACACACAACCCTCTTGCAGAAACAGAGTATTTTCTAAACATTCACAATGTGGCCTGTGTCCTCCTAGCTCTACCCACCACCACACCGTCCTTACTCCTCCCCCAAAACAGACAGGGCAAAATGCTATATTATCTCGATGAAGGAACATTAATTAAGGGCCACGCAGCTGGTAGAGAATAGTAACAGAAATTGTAATTAAAAAAGTATCATGCTGATGTTTCCTTTCGCCACTGCTAGCAAAGGGAGGTTTGTTTTGTTAGGGTACACTGTTTCCATTTCAACCACATGAATACAAATCCTCTAGTTTTCATCCAAAAGCTCGATTCCAAGGAAACCAAAATGTATAACAATTCAACTGAGCCTAATGACCTTGCCACAATTGTATAGCGCTAAAGAGAATGTTTCCTTGTTTATTACCGAGGCTTCATCAAAGGATGCATCGGGAAGCTTCAAAAGAGATGAACTAATGACGTCATTTAAAAAGAATGTTCGCCCCAATTTGTACTGCCTTAATTTTAAGAATTTGTGCTTGTTTGCTTCAGAGTCGTTGTGTGTCACAGAAGGTGAGAGATTCTTAAATGTATTGCTACTTATGCCAAGGCTTGTTTACTATTTCATTCTCTGATCTCTCATTCCCTGCTCCCGTGGTTACTGTAACCTTTTCCTGGCGTTTTATATTTAATCTTGAACCAGGAGATCAATGGAGGGATGGACTCTGCCAAGACCTTTGGATACCCTCTCTAATGTTTCTTTTCTGCTGGTGCTGCACTGGTACATCCAGTTACCCACCTACAGACCCTTCTGGTGTTCTCGCTTCTAGGTAGGACTAGTACATTGCTTGTGCAGCACAGATATAGAAACCGATAGATCGTTAGGTGTAATAATTGTGTTATTTTTGGCAGCAGAATCTCACGTGACATCAAACAGACAGCAAGAGTGAGGCTGGAATGGTCAATAATGCCACTTGTGACCCCGTAGAGGAAAGCTGATAATTACTTTCAACTACACAGCGACCAAATCTTACTCCCCCTTCCCAGCTCAGCTAGGCAGGAGTAGAGTTCTAGACAGCCATGGACAAGGTCGCCTCAGCTCACTTAGCTGCATGCTGTTCCCTTAAATGACATACCATCCGCTGATTATCTCTCGTTCCTTGCCCAATTACAGCAAATAGATCGGGTGTTCTTTACTATGGCTTTCAATGAAAGTTCCAGATTTTGGCAATGCATACTAAAAAGGAGGTTCCCCCACGTCTAGATTTTTTTAAAACAGGGAATTGCTATGAGGTGGGCCTGACTGGAACGTAGATTTCTGCTAGGCTGGTACTCGGTGATTCTACTGTTCAGATAACTGGGAACGGAGCTCTACAGGGTCCTGTGTGCTAAATTGAGTGGTTTAAAGATGATGCTTTTATTGACAGGGCGCCAGGGCAGTCTGGTAAGGTAGGGTGAAGTGGGGATACCTTTTCGCATATTGAAGAGGAGGCGCTGCCATGTTTTGGACCACTTGTAGTTGCTGGATTAAATATGCAGGTAAACACAGGTACAAGACGTTCACGTAGTCCAGCCAAGAGTGGATCGTAGCTCAAACTACGGGTTTGCGGGCCTCCCATGGAAGAAGGGGAAGGAATTTCCAGAGAGTCATGAGGATCCACATACAGTTTCTAACAACTGAGTGGATCTAGGTCTTCAAAGATAGGTTGTCATTGAAGGTGACTCCCAGGTTTCTAGTTGGCAGGGTGGGCGTAGGGGGGGGAAAGTCCATCTTTGGGTCAGGCACAATCCCAACCCGGATTAAGGTTAGGTCCTAACAATATGATTTCTGTTTTATCCGGGTTGCACTGCAGTTGGCTTTCTTTGAACCAACCTAAGACTGCTCTCATGCAATTTGAGAAGGTTACTTTGCGGGATTCTGAGTTGCCCTTGTAGGGAAAGACCAGCTGGGTATCATTATCAAATGAAACTACTGTAATGCTGAATGTCTCAACCAGGGAGGCCATTGGAGACATGTACACATTAAACAATGTTGGGCTAAGTGCAGAGCCCTTGGGTGCCCCACATTTTAGAAGTTTGGCCTTGGAGAGGTGAGGTTTCATCCAGATTGCTTGTTCTCGCTCACAGAGGAACGAGATCAGCCAATAAAGTGCTGCAACCCTGACCCCACAATAAGATAGGCGTTTTAAAAGGATTTTATGGGTGACAGTGTCAAATGCCACCGAGAGGTCCAACAAAATGAGTTCCGGCCTTGTGTCCATGATCGAGGGACATTTTTAGGGACTCAGAGAGCTTTCAATGAAAGCCATACCAACAGTTTTTCATGAGAGACGAGTGTGCATAAACAGCCGTCAGCCTTAACTCCCTATATAGGGTGGCCACAAGCTCCCTACTCATCATTCCTTTTCCACTGCGTCTGCCTGTTTTTTCGTACTGAGCATGGGTGTTTTCTCCTATGCTACCTATTTTAGTACTAATTCTTAAGTTTCTTCGAACCACCAGACTTATTAAATCTCAACCTTTCGTTTGCAGCCCCTGTCCCCCAAAAATATCAGAGATGACTGCCTTTAAATTATACAGCTAAAGCCAATCTTGAGTCACCTACTTTGACAAGTAATCTTTGTCTTCGCTGTACTAGGTGGTCGTGAGCCCCTCACCTGAAGGTATGCTCTGCATATCTGTGGCCAGAAAGAGGCTACTATAGTTGCCTTCTTTTACTTAACATCTGTGGATTCTCAGAATCAGGTGTTTTCACTCTGAAAGAGGAATGGAAGCAGAAGGCCCAATTGAGCTCTCCCATATTTCAACAGCAACCACCTCTCATCTGTTGATTATTTCTTCCTGGATATTGGTCCAGACAATAGCAGAAGGTTCTTTCACAATCCAGACCAGCCTGTTATGGTTCCTCCTCCACTGGAGCCAACTCATAGTCCAGTGCCAGAGCTCACTCTGAGATACCTTCTAGGCCTATTTCTGGTACGAAGGGGAATCTATATCCTGATCCACAAGGGTTTTTTGCATGGTAGTAAAAGTTTTAATATTTTTGCTGCTACACTCTGAGCAGCAGCATCACGTTCAAATAATGCAGGTGCATATTCGGAGGTAGAATCAGGTTCTTATAATACTGTTGAAGACTAAGCGACAGCATCAGATTCTAATAATACTGTTGCAGACTGAGCGACAGCATCAGATTCTAATAATACTGTTGCAGACTGAGCGACAGCATCAGATTCTAATAATACTGTTTGCAGACCGAGAGACTGCATCAGGTTCTAATAATACTGTTGAAGACTGAGCGACAGCATCAGGTTCTAATAATACTGTTGCAGACTGGGAGACAGCATCAGATTCTAATAATACTGTTGCAGACCGAGAGACTGCATCAGGTTCTAATAATACTGTTGAAGACTGAGTCAACAGCATCAGGTTCTAATAATACTGTTGCAGACTGAGCGACAGGATCAGATTCTAATAATACTGTTGCAGACTGAGCGACAGCATCAGATTCTAATAATACTGTTGAAGACTGAGCGACAGCATCAGGTTCTTATAATACTGTTGAAGACTGAGCGACAGCATCAGATTCTAATAATACTGTTGCAGACTGGGAGACAGCATCAGATTCTAATAATACTGTTGCAGACTGAGCGACAGCATCAGATTCTAATAATACTGTTGAAGACTGAGCGACAACATCAGGTTCTAATAATACTGTTGCAGACTGGGAGACAGCATCAGATTCTAATAATACTGTTGAAGACTGAGCGACAGCATCAGGTTCTAATAATACTGTTGCAGACTGAGCGACAGCATCAGGTTCTAATAATACTGTTGCAGACTGGGAGACAGCATCAGGTTCTAATAATACTGTTGCAGACTGGGAGACAGCATCAGATTCTAATAATACTGTTGAAGACTGAGCGACAGCATCAGGTTCTAATAATACTGTTGCAGACTGAGAGACTGCATCAGGTTCTAATAATACTGTTGCAGACTGGGAGACAGCATCAGATTCTAATAATACTGTTGAAGACTGAGCGACAGCATCAGGTTCTAATAATACTGTTGCAGACTGGGAGACAGCATCAGGTTCTAATAATACTGTTGAAGACTGGGCGACAGCATCAGGTTCTAATAATACTGTTGCAGACTGGGAGACAGCATCAGGTTCTAATAATACTGTTGAAGACTGGGAGACAGCATCAGGTTCTAATAATACTGTTGCAGACTGGGAGACAGCATCAGATTCTAATAATACTGTTGAAGACTGAGCGACAGCATCAGGTTCTAATAATACTGTTGCAGACAGAGACTGCATCAGGTTCTAATAAAACTGTTGAAGACTGAGCGACAGCATCAGATTCTAATAATACTGTTGAAGACTGAGCAACAGCATCAGGTTCTAATAATACTGTTGCAGACTGAGAGACTGCATCAGGTTCTAATAATACTGTTGAAGACTGAGCGACAGCATCAGATTCTAATAATACTGTTGCAGACTGGGAGACAGCATCAGATTCTAATAATACTGTTGAAGACTGAGCGACAGCATCAGGTTCTAATAATACTGTTGCAGACTGAGCGACAGGATCAGGTTCTAATAATACTGTTGCAGACTGGGAGACAGCATCAGATTCTAATAATACTGTTGAAGACTGAGCGACAGCATCAGATTCTAATAATACTGTTGCAGACTGAGCGACAGCATCAGATTCTAATAATACTGTTGCAGACTGGGAGACAGCATCAGATTCTAATAATACTGTTGAAGACTGAGCGACAGCATCAGTTTCTAATAATACTGTTGAAGAATGAGCGACAGCATCAGGTTCTAATAATACTGTTGCAGACTGAGAGACAGCATCAGGTTCTAATAATACTGTTGCAGACTGAGAGATAGCATCAGGTTCTAAAAATACTGTTGCAGACCGAGAGACAGCATCAGATTCTAATAATACTGTTGAAGACTGAGCCACAGCATCAGGTTCTAATAATACTGTTGAAGACTGAGCGACAGCATCAGGTTCTAATAATACTGTTGCAGACTGAGAGACAGCATCAGGTTCTAATAATACTGTTGCAGACCGAGAGACTGCATCAGGTTCTAATAATACTGTTGAAGACTGAGCGACAGCATCAGGTTCTAATAATACTGTTGAAGACTGAGCGACAGCATCAGGTTCTAATAATACTGTTGCAAACTGGGAAATAACATCAAGTTGAAATAATATTGCTGCAGACTGAGAAGTAACATCAACTTCTAATAATATTGTTCAACACTAGGCCTAACATCAAGTTCTAATAATACTACTGCAGATTTTGAGGTAGCATTAAGTTCCAAATATATTGCTACACACTGAATGAATGAAATGCAACTTGTACCGTGCGCAGCTCCTCAAGGGAGTGTCCAGGTGCTTTGTTCAAGGTCACAGTGTAAGGTACTATCGTGTCATCTATTCCTGCATGAAAAGCCAGGTTTTCAACCTTTTTATGAACACTGAGATAGCATCCACTGCACGTAGCTCCCGCGGGAGATTGTTCCATGCTGCTGGTCGTAGAAAGGAGAACAAACGTCCCCCAGCTCTAGAGGAGCAAATTCCGTCGATCCTAACTTGAAGGCTGTTGGAAGACCTCAGATTTCTTGAAGGAACATAGCTGAGTCTTGTTCTGAGGTAACCCACACCTGTATGGTAAAATGCTTTGAACATTTTTCTTTTCCTTATTGGGAGTCAGTGGAGGGCGTGTAGGTGCGGGGACACATGCATCCTTGATGGTAGATTCATGAGAATGCAAGCTGCTGCATTCTGGACTACCTGAAGTTTGTTAATCAGGTATTCAGGAAATCCAAAATAGAGGGCATACCCATAGTCCAGTCTTGAGGTTATCAGTGCCTGGATGACCGTTTTTCTTGCCTAAATGAAAGAAACTACAAGAACTTTTTTAGTGAGCGCAGTAGTCCAAAACATGTGCCTACCACTGATTTGATTTGTCGTTGGAAGGTCAGACAGTTTTTGAATTTGACCCCCAAGTTTTTAATTGTACCCCCCGTGGGCCTGGGGAGGGCATCTTCAGGCGAAAAATGCTGCCACATTTCTGGGCGAGTGGTACCGAAGAATAGAATTTCGGTTTTGTCTGCGTTGCACCTAGGTGGTGTAGGGCCAACCAGTGAAATACCACTGTCAGGCAGGTTTTAATAGTGTAGCTGGCAATCTCTTCCCCCTTACCACATAAAGATAACAGCTGAGTATCATCAGCATATGATATATCTTTAGCCCCCAGGGCTTCTGCTATTTGGGCAAGTGGAGTGAGATACACGTTAAATAGTGTGGGGCTCAGGACGGAACCCTGTGGAACCCCCACTGTCAGCTCACGAGGATTCGAGGAGAAAGGAAGAATTTAAACCTCCTGACCTCTACCTTCTAGAAAGGAGGCAAGCCAGTCCAAGGTTTGACCCACTATTCCGATGGATAGGAGATGCGCTAAAGGTCCGGAGTGGGAAACAGTGTCAAATGCAGCTCTAACATAATCAGTGCTGCCTTCCCACTGGCATCCAGACTGCCTCTGATGTATTCTGTCACCTCCATCAGCGCTGTCTCTGTGCTGAAGATGGGTCTAAAGCCAGACTGGCTAGGATGGAGCAGGTTGTTGGTTTCCAGGTATGGGGAGAGCTGCTGATTAACATGCTTTTCCAGCACTTTAGATAGGGCAGGTAGTAGAGATATAGGCCTATAGTTAGAATGTTCTCCCAGGTCAGCCGATGGTTTATTTAGCAGGGGCAAGATTTGAGCCTGTTTCCAGGAGCGGGGTACAGTAGCTGTGGATAACGAAGCATCGAGCACCATATTGGCCAGAGGGTTGATGGCGAGTGCCCCTAATGCTAGCAGATTGAGAGAGCACCGGTCTGAGGGAGACCCAGATTTAAAGTTGCGTACAGCTGTTAAAGAGCTCTCCAGAGGGATATGATGGAAGCTAGAGAGTGTAGCTTTAATTGAGGTGATAATACTGGATTGCATTATGTCCAACAAACCCTCTTCTAGTTGGGAGCTGGAGGACAAACTAGCTTGAATGATTAAGATCTTGTTTTGAAAATAAGTCACCAGCTGTTCGCCCCAGTCCGCTGAAGGATATTGGGATCTGGCACGTGCCTCCGGGGACATAAAGTTTTTAACAACTTTAAAGATTCCCCTTGCTTTGTTTCCTGCTCCTTCAAGCCTTTCTTCCAAATGAGTTTGCTTAGCTTTTTTTACTTCAGCATAATATTTTTTGGGGGCTGCCTTATAAACGTCCTTGTCATTAGTATTGTATTCCTCCTCCATTGTCTTTCCAAGGTTTTCACTGCCCTGTGAGCTTACCTCAAGTTCTAATAATACTGTTGCACAATGGGAGGCAGCATCAAGTTCCAATAATATTGCTTGCAGATTGGGAGGCAGTTCTAATGATGCTGGTGCGCATTGGGAGGTAGCATTAAATTGTAACTCTATTACCATAAAATGTCATCTGAGGTGCCATATGAGCTCAATTCTTTGGTGTCCCCTCCCTGTGAAGTGTCTTTTTGACTTTAACACTAGGGAAGGTCCAGAGTGTGTAAGAGCTAAAAGCGCTAAAATTGTGATATATAGTCAGTGAACAAATAAATATTAGCTGATTAACGAATAATCACATACATTTGAGGGAAAACTATGGAAAAAAGTTAACATTGGTTGGTTAATAATCTCTTAACAATCAAGAAGCACCTTGAACATTGTCTGTATTTACTCCCCGGAAGGCTGACACACTTTCAGTCATGCTCGTTTGCCATCATTTCGTCCCACTTTTGAGTCAAGGGAAGCACTTGACTTCAGGTCAGGCTCTGTACTGCATTTTAATGAGCATTATTCCAATTCCCTATATTGATTTACCATGCATTTTTTACTATTATTTTTGCCTTCTGTATTGCACTTTAATAATTTAATAAACCTTCATGCGTTCCACTATTTAATTGAAAATGCTGATCTACTTGCTACCAAACTGTTATCTGGAGGGGCACTTTGCCTCATATGTTCCTGGAGTTAACACCACATCCGATCCTGTGAACATTATCTGATAAGATAGCATGACCATGTAGGTGACCATGCATCAAGGCCTCTAGTCCCATGCCCATCTCTCTGTGTCCATATGTTAGTGCTGGATTGTTGTTCATTGTGAGCAAGTGCACCTATGTCTATTTTTGTGTCCGGGTTTCTGTATGCTTTACCTCCACTTTTCTTCTTGTGCTGCTTTATCTGTGCCCATGTCTGCACCTGTATGCCTGCTGCACTGTGTCTGTACAGATTTGTTCTTTATCTCTGTATGTGTGCATTTGCTTGTGTCTTTCTGTTTATATATGTTTGGCTGTTTCTGTAACTGTGTTTCTGTTTCTATTTCACTGTGCCTCGTACTACAATTTTGTGTCTGTTCTTGTTTGGGACATGTATGAGTTTATGACTATATATCCCTGCTGTGCATGCAAGCTCATTTCCAGGTGATCACAGAGTTGTGCTCATGGGTGTGAGTTGCTGTAACTGTGTATATAATTTTGTGTTTGGTAATCTATGCATGTGTATCTATGGTTGTGCATATTTGCCCACATTTGTCTATGACTATGTCTGTGTTTACGTTTTAGTGCCACTTTGTCAATACTGTGTGCCAGTCCCTTGTGCTTCTTCAACTAAACTCACATACCAATGTGTCTTTGTAATGGTGTTTGTACCTGTGCATGTGTTCCTGAACACATACTTGTGCTTACGTAAATTTTCCTCTGTGAGTCAATACCAGTGTGTCCGGCCCTGGAGAGGTGGAACATTGTACCTGCTGAGGTCCCAGTGGGCCACTGTCGGTGAGCCTGTGTTTCTGTTTTAAAGTGCCTTTTAATCATGTCTCTTTGTATTCAAGCATATGTTTGTGCTTGTGTCCATCTGTCTATGGCGGGATGTTTGATCCTGCATAACTGTGCTCAAGTGCCACATGCTCCCCTTTCCTGTCTGTTTGTGCCCATGTTGCTGTGCCAGTGGCCATGTGATTGTGTTTGGACTTCTGCAGGTCTACCTGTGTCTCTGTCTGCCTGTGTGTTGTGCCTATGTCTCTGTGTAAAATCATCTATATCCGCGAGTCAGTGCCTTGCAAGTGGAAATGCATGCCAAACACCTGTGGATTTAACTACATGATCAGGTGTTTATGTGTGTGAGTTTGTGTATCTATGCCTGTGGTCCTGCACCTGAGTACCTGGTTGTCTATATCTGTGCCTATAGCATCTTTGTGTGTCTTTGCCCAATATCTAAATTTGGGTTTACTGTGTACCCGTGTATCTATGGTGATATGACTTAGTCCAAATGTCTGCACCTCAAACCTGATGCTTGTGTGTCCATCAATTGTTTGTGTGTGACAATTTGCCTCTGTCCATGTGCATTTGACTTAGTCTATTGGTTCTGACCCTCAATCTGTACCTGTGTCTTTGCATCGGTACCTGTCTGTTTATGGTCATATGCCTCTTCTCATATTCTTGGGTCTATGTGCTTTTGGCCATGTGCACCTTACTCCACATGCCTCTGTTTCTGTGGCAAGCTTTACCTGGGAGTAAATCTGAATCTCAATAGATTGGGGTGATGTGGTCTAATTTCATAGCTCTGAAAACTAGCATGGCAGTGGAGCTCATCAAATCCTTGAAGGGAACTCAGATGGGCTAGTGAAAACCTTGTCAGAATGGATGTCCACAATCTAACTGTGCAGTGACTAGCCTTTGCACGACCATGAGAAAATCTTCAGATTGAAGCCGTGGTTTTAAGTTTTTCAGTGGCAGGAGGGATGATCTAGGTGGTTTTATTGTTTGATAGAGGGGTGGGGATATTGGGAGGGAGGGACCCACCCAAATGCTCAAAGATTTAACCTCAGAGGCAAAGGTGGGGGAGAAGACAGCAGAGTGAAATTGCGATAACCAGGTGTGATCAGATTTGCATTATTGGACCTGTCTAGGTTTAGCTTGTAAAATTTGCTTGACATTCACGTAGGTTGTTTGGAAGGCAGTTTTTTTACAACACAAACAACAGCAAAAGATAAATGTCAGTGCTGTTGGCGTACTGGGTGATTGCAACACATGATTTTTTAAAAATGTGTGTGAGTGGTTTCACATACATTAAATAAAGTAGAAGGCAGGACAGAACCTTGGGGAACACCGCAGGAGATACTGACTGGTCTAAAATAAACTTTCTAGCTTCAATATTCGTTTGTGTTTAGCTAAGAATGGGCTAAACTACTTGAGTACTTTTCCTTTGAACCACGTCAGATTCTGTAAAGTAGAAATTATTCTCTGATGGTCAATGGTTGTTAAAGGATGCTCTTAGATCACGAAGAACCTGAAGACATGCTTTGCCTTCATTCAGAATGCTGTAGATGTCGTGCGATTTTCAACATGACAGCTCCAGTACTACAGTGTTGCGAAAGCCAGACTGATAAGGTGTTACTGAGGTTTTTTTTCTATAACTACTACAAGCTTATCTATCTCAATCACATTTCGCCACAACTTTGGAAGCCCTAGAAGTTTGGTGACAGGTCTGTAGCTGAAGAGTAGAGATAAATTAGTGATTTGCATGTGTTTTTAGTAGGACTGACATTATACCATATTTAATCATGTCATGGAAACCACCTTCTTGCTGGAGGTGTTGGAATTTCTTTCTAAATATTAATGGTAGGATTAAGTCATCACAGTAGAAGGTCATGTTCACAACTTTCAAAGTTTTGCTTAATTGGTCTTCATGTACCAGAAATTATTTGGTCAGACCTAGGAAGGAGTACAGTCTTCTTTTAAAGTTCCTTTTATCTGGTAAGATGGAATCTCTTGAGTAGTGTAAATTTATAATGGATAAGGTCTGGTATTCATGATATTTTGACTTCGTGTGGACTATTTGCAAATCTATCTCGCATTTCTAATTTAGTTTCATAATTTGAAACAGTTCTTAATATCTGCTAGGTGAGGTTAGAAGATAACTGAATTTTGCACCAACAATGTCTTTTAGATCATTTTTAGGTCTCGCCTAGCGTTGCAGCGCGAATGCGCTGCCATCGCTTTGCGAGGCATGCAGTATACACTAAAGTGTGGAAGCTTCGTGGAAGCTCCGCCCACTCTCTGGCCCATCTTCTTCATTGGCTTAGGTTATAAATGCTGCCTTCCGATTGGTTTTAAGCTTGTTAGTCCCTCCCCATGACAGCCATGTCAGTCATTTGTATCCTTCCATGGCTACTGGCCCCTTCACTGCACAGACTACTTTCTTCCCGTGCTCCCCTCCCCCCTCCCGCAGTCCGATGCCTTCTCGCCGCCCCCCCCCCCCTCTCTCGTGCCTCGTGCTCGGGAACTAGCAGCCACGCGCACGCAATCCCTGCCTTTCAATTTCCAGGCAGTGCGTGTCTTCGGCATTGCTGTGTTATAGTATGCACGTTACAGTGCCCCGGGGGCACAAGCAGGGACCAACTACAGTGCTCCTGTACTAGCACGCAGTCTACGTTCCCCCCGGGGCACAAACAGGCATCTACTTCTGCGTGCCTTTCTTGTTAAAACTGAAATGGGAAAAAAGCGAGGTCGGCAGACGTTCACACCAGTAAGGTTTATAAGGTAGGTAAAGTCACAGACTTGTATTGCCTCCTTGACACCACCGCCGGTGCAAAAGGAAGTCGATGCCCTGGCCAAACACTCCCGATGAACACGCATCGCAGACCACGTGCTGGTTTGGCAGAGTGTTTGACTGTAGTAGTGTGCAAAGTGTATTCGTTAATGGCAGGTCAGGAGCGTCGCGCCGACCTGGTGGCTCATTGCTGCGCTGGCTGCAGCAATGAGCATTCATTATTAGCCCAGATTCTGTGGCCGGCCGGGGATACCCACTGCATTCACGTGACATGGTGAGGTCACGTGATTGCAACAAATACTCTATCCGTAACTCTCGCTGAGTGCGCGGCAGAGCGAGCAGCATTTTTGTTTCTTTACTTTCATTACTTTGCAGCTGCCCGCCACGCCGCAATCTTTATTTTGGTGCCCCCTGCCGCACACCGGCGTTCACTGGACTGATCCGTCACAAGAGGCAGCAGGAGCAGATGATTAATAGAAAAGATCCGGGGCAGCTGAGGTGTTAGCACGCCACCGCTCGCACCACGCAGGCTTGCTTCAGCCTGTAAAGCTCACCCGACCCCTCCAGTTTTACCTGCTGCTGACCCGCCTTTGTGAGCCTGCTGCCACCCTGTTGCAGAGATTACTGCTCGCCACTTTCGACCCGCTGCATGCTCTGTCTGTGCAGAGTGCTTAGTGTGGTATATTCATGCCAGATTCCAATGCCTTTATCTCAGTGTTCGGTTTGGACCAGTTTTGGATGGATGACAGTACAGTGACACGCTATACCCAACAGGACTGCCAGTGAGTTACTGTGAGTCATGACATCATGAGTATACCCTTTGCCTTACTTTAATGTTTTTTATATCTAACCACATGCGCTCAAATATATGCTGATATTATGACACTGAATGGTGATATTTACTCTGTTTTTTGTTGTTGTACAAACTACGGAAGAAAGCTAACGGTGAAACCGATTGGGAACGTAGATTGATTATACACAGTATAAAGTAATTACTGATGTTTTATTCATGTGTGGAACATTGGCATGACATGCACATTGGGACATGGTTTTATCCCGCGTATTAGGGGTCAACCAACTCGGGTCGGGCTGCTGCCTGCAGCTGTGAGAGCATGTACCAGCCTGCCTCAAATCGAAGTAAGAGAAACATTAAACTTCACTTATAACCTCTGAAGTCGTAAAACTATCAGTGCTCTTAATAAAATTGATGTCCCTTTGCTCATTTGATTGGCCAGATTTATAGCGGTCGAGCAGTCAGGAAAGCAATTATAGGTAAAGCTATTTATTTTACGTTTGTCAAAGCAGAAGAAATTAAACAGGAACACCTGCTCAAAATTTCGGTAGTGGAGTCTGCGCCTCGAATACATTCAGTACCCCAGCGAATGATGATGTGTGGTTTCAAGTGATGAGACCCAATCTGGAAAACAGTCCTCATCGCCTCCTTTTCTCTGTCCCCCCCCCCATATAGCAGTCATTATGTTATTCTCTGTACTTGAGGTGAGCAAGTGGCAGGCACACTGTGCCGGTTTTGCAACAGATATTCTGACCCTACTACAATAACTGACTTTGCTAACATTTACAGAAACGTTCTTTTGTTTGCAGTGGCGCAGCGCGCATTGTCAATGAGAGTGGTGCAGATCTGAGTCCTCGTTTTGTTTAACAGTATGATCAGTTTAGAAGGGCACTAGGTGCTTCAGTGTCTGGTTAATTCCAGCAGTTTTAACATCTTCTTAGCGAGTCTTGTTGCTCAAATGGGTGTAATTGCTGATATTTATAGGTTTTCCTGGTCTTCATTGCTTGATTTTGCTTGCGAGAAAGTGTCACTCATAGTCATTGAAATCTCACTCATATTTACACTGGAATTATGAAACTGTCACACATATCAATCAGAAACCTTGGCAGCTATGACAGAGGGAGGTTAGCATTGGGATTTTATACTAGAATGGCACGCGCATTCCCTGGAACTCGTCCTTTCTGGTCTACTGAGCTCCAAACGTTGGCTCGTGACCCTACGTTACATCCGCCTCGGGCCTACGGAGTTTGAACGGAAGAGGCTGGGAACATTTAAGCCCTTGCTGTTTTGTCCTTGATTGCTCATCTGAAATTCCTTTTGCATTAAAGGACTAGCAAAATCTGCTCACAGCCATCGTCTCATTAGCCTAGAAATCACTTGAGTCCAATCACCATACCTCCCCCACGCAGTCTCACCTGCGTCCACTCTGAAGTATCCGTTTGAGCACATTTCATGTGCAAAACTAGCTCCCGTTTACATGCTCTAAACAGAGCGAGCCCAGCATGCACATGCATTATGCAGGCAGCGCTCAGTGGGTCATCTGTACCAGCAGCGGTTTCTTTCAAAGGGCGTTGGAGCTCCGACCACACACTTTTCTAGGTGTTGTGGATGGTAATTGCTAAGAGCAATTACCATCCACTTAACCATTAAAGCCTGTGCCGCTTTCAGTGCCTGCCTGGCTCTCGTGGTCTCATAGGAGAGTCAGGAAGCCAGACACCCTCCAGATTGTGATGCTACATCGCATTCACTTTTTTAGGTCTCGCTGAGCCAGCGCATGCGCTGCTCTGCGAGAAATTTAGTGAGTGGCTTTTTAGGTCTCGCTGCCAGAGGCTTTTGCTGGCCTCAAGCTTGCGTTCACGCGAGCGTGCACGCGCGCAGCCGCCATGTGGGTTTCTGTCAAGGCTCATTAAGCCTTGCGTGCCTGCTCTCTGCTCTCACTACCCCCTCCCGGCTCCCCCTCCCTCATCGTCAGTTACGGGGCTACAGCTTGTTCTCTTTCCTTCTATGCTCCTCCACCCCCTGCTCTTTGCTCTCACTACCCCCTCCCTTCTACTACCCCCTCCCTTCTCCCTCTCCCTCCTCGTCAGTTACCGGGCTACAGCTTGTTCCTTTTTTAACCTATTCTCTTCCGTTCTGCCTACCTCTCTCCACTCATTCGTACTTTGTGCCCTCCCTATAACTTTCTTAACTTGTGTACACCTCTTTTATCTCTTTCGTTTTTTCATCCCCCCTTCATTGGTTCTCACTCTACTCCATTCACAATACCAATCTACTTCGTTGCATCGCTTCACTACACATCATTCTCCCCTCCTGCATTTTTTCTGTCTCTCTCCTGTCTCTCTCTTTCTGTCTGCCTCTACGCTCGATTCCGCCTCTTCTCTCTGCTCCTTGAATCTCTCCCATTCTTTTTCTGACTCCGTACCTTTCCTTTGCCTCCCGTCTTCTGGGCGTCTCTCTCTGTACATCGTTCTGTATCGCTTTCTACCCTTCTTTAAATTATATCGCTCCCTGTTGACCTGTTTATTCAGCCCCCCTAGTGCCTGTCTCCAGTGTCTATCCAGGTTCTCCCATTATTGCCCCCTCCCCGAGCCTGTGAATCTCACCCTCTGCTGCTTCTCTTACTCGCACTGCCGTTTCTCCTCCCTACCCAGATGTTTGGCTTATTCTTTCATTTTCCTTACTCGAAGGTGATCTTATCCCCTGCTGTTTCTCTTATTCATCCCGAAGTGTCATTTACTTTCTTTTTTTCCATACTCTTTAAAGGGGATCTTCCACCCACCGGTTTCTCGTGCTCTCTCGCTCGCCCCATGTTTCTCTAAGCCCTTCCCCAGCCAGATGGTTTGCTTACTCCCTCATTTTCTTCACTCAAAAGTGATTGTAACCCTACCCCGTTGTTTTCCCTTATTATCCTTTAATACTTTGCCGCCTCTCGCTGGCCCCTCTACCAGTATCTTTCTAGTGCCTATATCTGCCTTTTCACCTCTGTGTTCACCATTTTCTGTACTTCTTCCTTGCCTCTTCCCTTGCTTTCTCCGCAAGGCCTTTCGACTTCTATTTCGCTGTGTAGGAGAGTAGGATCTGCCTCTCATGTTGCCCCCACTTTTTTTCTGATGTTTACACTGGTTTCTGTTAATAGTCTGGCTGGGACCCTGCCAATCAGGGCCCCAGCCTCTCTGTTCTCTCTAAACGATTTGGAGTGCACTCTAGGTGCACTAGTGATTGGATACTGTGGTACCTTATGAGTCCCTAGTATATGGTACCTTAGGTACCAAGGGCATAGGTACTTCACAGGCCTACCAGGGGCTGAAGCATGTATTATGCCACCCCTGGGAAGCAGACTAAATCTGACACCACAGGCCTGCTACTGCAGCCTGGGTGAGGAAGTGCTAGCACCCCTCACTGAGATATAGGTCCCCTATATCTCTCCTGCACACACATTGAGACTTATCAGTCACCCCTAAAGCAGGCCCTATCAATCCTGAGAGCAGGGTGCTTAGTTTCCATGTGAGGGGGTGCCTCTGCCTGAGCAGGGCTCCTCTGCAGCTCTCAGAGTCCATTCTCTGGGGCTGTTTGTGGATGCGGTTAAACCATATACTCTTAAGTGCATTATATCCTCGCAGTAGAATGCTAACTTTGGAATGGCTGCATCAAAACATGTTGTGTTTGGTGTCAAACATCTTGGAATACTACCCCCCACCAGTTCTGGCAGCGGGGGTAGCATTCCACCCTTCTAGAGGGATAGACATGTACCTACTGTGGAAACGCGATAGAATCCTGCAGAGCCCTGGCATCACAAAATGGATGCCACCAGTCACAGACACTGGGCTGCCCTCCTGCTGATGACCAACACTCGCAGTGGAGGAAGCCCAACAATAGATATCCTGTCCCAAGGGGGTGTGACCACCTCCCAGACAGGGTTTAGTGTATTGGGGCTGGGTGGGTGCACTCTTAGAGTGCTTTGAAGTCCTGCACTGGGGGAGCAGAAGGCTCCTCTGTGCATACCCCAGTTCAAACCGGCTCAGGGGCTACCTGCCCCTGCTCTGGCGCGAAACTGGACAAAGGGAAGTAGGTGTAACCACCCACTCCCCGGACCCTCCCATAGGTGGGGTCATAGAGCTAGTCCCTCCCTTTCTTTTAGTATAAGAGGGGGAACCTGTGCATTGCAAACTAGATACCCCTGGACGATGCTCTACAAGAAGAATCCCGGACCTTCGACGTTCCACTACCTTTGGAAGACTGAAGAATCTCCCTTGGAGTCAAGGAGTGACTCCCCTGCTTGGCAGGCACCAAAAACGACAACGACGGTCGCAAACTACGCCACTCCCGCCGGAGCCCGAAGTCCCTGCAGCCCAAGAAGTGGATTTCCTGACTTCTCAAAGGCCATCGTGAGTCTCCAGTGAAGCTGAGGCCAGTGGACCCCAAGAGTGACGAGGAACCGCGACCCCTGGGTACCGTGCACTATTGTCGAGTGCAACCCTTTCACGACGTTCTACGAACTTGTGCTTTGGACCACGTGTGGTCCCAGCCTGACCACAGAGTGACCACTGCGCTTCTGGCCTGGTCGCCCCCTCGCTCCTCACCTCTCCTGCTCCAGAGCCTCCTGCTGCCTGAACTCTTCACCGCGGAGAGCCGACGCCGTCGCAGCGACCCAGCCGCCGCTGGGCCGCCCGCCTTGCCTGCTCCCGTTTTCCCGCCGCTTCCTGCCTGCGGACCCGCCCCCACGCCAGACGATTGGAACAGATGATCCCACCTCCCAGCTGACCCGCCCTCCCGGCCCCCTTATTAAGGGGACCCTGCCTGCCTCCTGGGAGTGACCACTGCGCTTCTGGCCTGGTCGCCCCCTCGCTCCTCACCTCTCCTGCTCCAGAGCCTCCTGCTGCCTGAACTCTTCACCGCGGAGAGCCGACGCCGTCGCAGCGACCCAGCCGCCGCTGGGCCGCCCGCCTTGCCTGCTCCCGTTTTCCCGCCGCTTCCTGCCTGCGGACCCGCCCCCACGCCAGACGATTGGAACAGACGATCCCGCCTCCCAGCTGACCCGCCCTCCCGGCCCCCTTCTTATGACGCCCCTCAGCGACCGCGCAGCGGACGCGCGCAGCGGGAGCACCGTATGAGCGCCGAAGGTGCGCCTAAGGTAAGCCCGTCTGCGCCCGTCCGCGCCTGGACCGCGCCCAGTGCCAGGACCCCTGGCCCCCACCGACGGAAGCCGACCCAACGGACCTACGACGCCACCGAACTCATCGCACTGAACACCGGCCGAACCCCGGGCTGCTACCATGCCACACCGAGACGCACCCACGGACCCTTCAGCTGCCACTCCTGCAAGTTCACCTGCAACCGGACCCACGCCACACCAGCACCCACCAAGCCGAACGCCAGCAGCACCCACCTGAAGTGCATCCTGCTCAACACCCGCTCCATCCACAGACACGCCGTCGAGCTCTGGAACCTGCTCGACACCACAGCCCCAGACGTCGCCTTCCTCACGGAAACCTGGATGAACGCCTCCTCAGCGCCCGACATCGCCATCGCCATCCCGGACGGCTACAAGATCATCCGGAGGGACCGCGTCAACCAGACAGGAGGAGGCATCGCCATCATCCACAGGAACTCCATCCGCATCACGACCAACACCGTCGACACCCTCACACCCACCGAACACCTGCACTTCCAGATCCACGTCAACCCCAAGACCACCCTCAGAGGCACCCTCATCTACAGACCTCCGGGACCACGCACTCAATTCAGCGAGGACATCGCCGACTTCATCAGCCCACACGCCCTCCCCTCCGCCGACTACATCCTCCTCGGGGACCTCAACTTCCACCTGGAGAACAACAAAGACCGCAACACCGCCACCCTGCTGGACAATCTCGCCAACCTCGGACTCAAGCAACTGGTGACCACCCCCACCCACTACGCCGGACACACACTCGACCCGGTCTTCTCTTCCAGCAAGGACATCGCCTTCAGCCACGCCACAGGACTCCACTGGACGGACCACAGTTGCGTCCACTTCAGCTTCAGAAGAACCACGCTCCACCATCACAAGCAACAGGCTCCCCGCAGAAGCTGGAACAAGATCACTGCAGATCAGCTCGCCACTTCCCTGAGCAAGAACCCTCCCACCAGCACAACGAACCCCAGCCAAGCGGCCACCAACCTCACGAAATGGATCAGCGACTGCGCAGACGACCTCGCCCCTCTGAAGACCCAGCCGAGCAGACCCGGCAGCAAGAAAGCCCCATGGTTTAACGACGAACTCAAGAGCTCCAAGAAGAACTGCAGAGCACTCGAGAAAACCTGGCGCAGAGACCCAACACCGGACAACATGACTGCCCTCAAGCTCGCCACCCGCAAACACCACCAACTGATCCACACCACCAAGAAAACCGCATTCAAGGAACGACTGGACAACAACGCACACAACAGCAAGGAACTCTTCAACATCGTCAAAGAGCTCTCCAACCCCAACGCCGGAAACAACGACATCACCCCTTCGCAAGACCTCTGCAACTCCCTCGCCTCCTACTTCCACAACAAGATCGCGGACATACACAACAGCTTCAGCACTCAACCGACGCACGCCGCGACCGAACCACCGCCCCCACCACCACCCTCCGCGCCTGGGCCCCGATCAGCACCGAAGACACTATCCGCACGATGAACTCCATCCACTCCGGATCTCCGACAGACCCCTGCCCTCACCACGTCTTCAACAAGGCCGACGCTGTCATCGCACCCCACCTGCGGGACATCATCAACACCTCCTTCGACATCGCCACCTTCCCGGAGAGCTGGAAGCACGCCGAACTCAGTGCTCTACTCAAGAAACCATCAGCCGACCCCACCGACCTCAAGAACTACCGCCCCATCTCGCTACTCCCGTTTCCGGCAAAAGTCATCGAGAAGACCGTCAACAAGCAACTGGCCGCCTTCCTCGAGACGAACGGGTCCCTCGACCCCTCGCAGTCCGGCTTCCGGGCCAACCACAGCACCGAGACCGCCCTGATCGCAGCTACCGATGACATCCGAGCCCTACTCGACAACGGAGAAACAGCGGCCCTCATCCTCCTGGACCTCTCCGCAGCCTTCGACACTGTCTGCCACCGTACCCTAGTACAGCGCCTCAACAACGTCGGAATCCAGGAGAAGGCACTAGAGTGGATCATCTCCTTCCTCGCCGGAAGGACACAGAGAGTCCGCCTCCCCCGTTCAGATCAGAGGCCACCGAAGTCATCTGCGGCGTCCCTCAAGGCTCCTCGCTCAGCCCAACACTCTTCAACGTATACATGAGCCCCCTCGCAGCCATCGCACGCCAGCACAACCTCAACATCATCTCCTACGCCGACGACACCCAGCTGATCCTCTCCCTCACCAACGACCCCACCACCGCCAGAGCCAACCTGCACGAAGGGATGACAGACGTAGCCAAATGGATGTCGAACAGCCGCCTGAAACTGAACTCGGACAAGACGGAAGTCCTCATCCTGGGATCCTCACCCTCCGCCTGGGACGACTCCTGGTGGCCCCCGCCCTGGGCAGCGCACCCAAACCAACAGACCACGCACGCAACCTGGGCTTCATCCTGGACTCCTCCCTCTCCATGACCAGGCAAGTCAACGCTGTCTCCTCGTCGTGCTTCAACATCCTGCGCATGCTTCGTAAGATCTTCCGGTGGATCCCCACCGAGACCAGGAAGACGGTCACCCAGGCCCTCGTCACCAGCCGTCTGGACTACGGCATCTCCCTCTATGCCGGAACCACCGCCAAACTCCAGAGGAGACTCCAGCGGATCCAGAACACCTCAGCACGACTCATCCTGGACATCCCCCGCCGAAGCCACATCTCCGGACACCTGAGAGACCTGCACTGGCTCCCCAGTCAACAAGAGAATCACCTTCCGGCTCCTCACCCACGCACACAAAGCCCTACACAACCATGGCCCAGGATACCTCAACAGCCGCCTCAACTTCTACGCTCCCAAACGCCAGCTTCGATCGACCAGCCACGCCCTCGCCGTCGTCCCCCGCATCCGAAGAGCCACCACAGGAGGAAGGTCCTTCTCCTACCTGGCCGCCAAGACCTGGAACTCCCTTCCGACCCACCTCCGCCTGACCCAAGACCACCTCGCCTTCAGGAAACAGCTCAAGACCTGGCTGTTCGAGCAGTAGCGGACCCCCTCCCCCCAGCGCCTTGAGACCCCCCGGGTGAGTAGTGCGCTATACAAATGCTTGATTGATTGATTGATTGATTGATTGATTGAGCCTCCAGCAGAGATCCCTCCCAAAATCAGAGGCCTACACCGTCCCGAGGGACCGTGGGCCCCTGTTGAGTGAATCCTCCAGAGGCGTCTTCGCGATCCCTTGCCAGCCGGCTTGTGGGTCCCCAGAAGACTTTCCAAAGAAACCAAAGGGCTCCCCTGGTTGCTCCAGGCCTGCCCTGACCTACCCTCGCTGGGTAAGTTCCTCAGACCTTGCTGGTCTGCACCATTGACTTTTCCGTTCCACCACGAGACATGCTGCTACCAAGGCTTGTTGGCTCCAATCGGGTCGCCGACACCGCAGTCAGCTGCAGACTTCGTGGGACACGCTGAATCCAGCTCCTGGCCATCCTCGATGCCTCCTGGACCTCGTGGTTGAAGAGTCAAGACACCAGTGAACAACCTGAATCTGTCGACGACGGTGGGCATTCATCTTCCTTGCCCCGGGTCACTGCCAAGTGCCCTTGAACACTGTCCCCTCTGCTTTCAGGTCTTCCTCCTTCCGAATCCAGGCTTGGATTCCACCGGACACTTCTTCTGTCGCCGCAAGCAGCAAGTCTTCACTGGCTCCCATTGAAAACGACGCCGCGACCCGACACCAAAGGACACCTATGCACCCGGCTCCCCTGGGTGAGGTAACTTTAGCATTACGGTGCTCCCGTGGGTGTGGGCCCTAGAACTACTTACCCTGTAAGTGGCTTGCTTATAGCTACCCTAGAAGTGCCCTAAAACTCTTATTTTCTAAGTGCGACAATTGCACTGACTCGTACAGGGTTCGCGTCTGTGTTAGACACATCGCGTCCATCTCCCTTGTAACACTATCTATAACCGTGTCCTTCGACTCGTACTGAGTCCGATCGGTGTTCGCCTCGAACACACAAGGGGCCTGTAACATTGAAATATCCATTGCGCTGACTCGTACAAGGTTCGCGTATGTGTTAGACACAGCGCGTCCATCTCCCTTGCAACTCTATCTGTAACCGCGTCCTTCGACTCGTACAAGGACCGATCGGTGTGTTCGCCTCGAACACGCAAGGGACCTTTAACATTGAAATCTCAATCGCGTCTGTTCGCATAGACTCGTACAGGACTCGCACCGGTGCCAGGACACCGCGTCCGTCCCCTGTGGGTCTCCTACAACTACCTGGGGTGGTTCTTAGGGGTCCCTCGATTCTAACTGCTCTAGACCTAGGTCTAGCCAAACTAAGATTGTGATATTTGATTGTGCTAACTTATGTGTACATATGTTCCTGACTTCTAATCTCATAAAGAGATTAGTAGAGAGTTGTTTATTAATAAATACATATATATTTGATATATATACCTGTGTGGTGTCTTTTCATTTGGTGATTCAAGAGATTGTGTGGTAAAACAAGCTGCTTTACATTCCTCCAAGACTTAGCCTGAAGGCTGCTCTCCACAGCTACCACTAGGATAGCTTTCTATAAAGGTTGTCTTAAACCTACCAACCATAAGAGTCGAATTGTTCTGGTGCAAGGTGTCCACTTTAATTAGTGAACAGCATATACCAGGTCAACTTCTCACACGCTACTTTTCCCTTCGTGTTTTCTCTCATCTCTTCTCTGCCATCAGCCTACTAACGCTTCCCCTCATTCCCTCCACGTGGCCCTCGTCAACCATTGTCTCTCTTCTTCTCACATTAATTCCGACCTTGCCCTTAACTCGTGCCGCAGCAAGGGTCTCATGCGCCCTGGTGCAACCAAGGAAAAATGCCCCCCTCTTTTCCTCAGTGCGCCCCAATAAGCTCGGGGACCCGGTGCCACTGCACCTGTTGTACCACTGATAGCTACACCCCTGCACGCGACCCAATTTAACTGGACTTGGTCTCTCCACGTTCTGATCATCTATTCCTTGCATCTATCTCGCTCAGACTCCCCGTGTCTCCTCACTTATCGTCCCCACCACTGCCTGTCTTTCTGTTGCATACTATTTTATCTTCCATTGGAAAAAACATTCTACCCTATTTTTAGTCCTCTTCTGCCATCCTTATTCTCTTTACTGCTATCCACATTCCCTCTCACCTTCCAAAAGGGTATCCCCAATCCTCCTCACCCTGACTCCCTTGTCCATATACTTTAATGTCACATGCTTAATATTTATCTAGAGAAGCGTTCATCACTAAAAGGAGCGCTGGTAAATAGAATACACTGCCAGTCTCTGCGTGTTCGCCGATTCTTCCCGTTCTACTTCCTATTGGTCCTCCTTATATCGGCCCTCCCTTCTCTGCTTTCCAATTGGTTGGTCTTCGCCACATAATTCAGCCTCTTCACTGCATCGAAATGATCGCTTCTGTATTGGCTCCTTACATACACAAGCGGACTACATAAAATTGTCCTGTACTTCAAGGTCACTGCAAGTCTAACACAACTACTGCCAACAACAAGCATTGGCATAGCCAATAGGTCTCGCCTTTGGGACCTTATAAGTGTTTAGCCATGCAACAGTTGATGTTGTTGCACCAAGGATATTGTACTGCATAACTAAATACTTATAAGGTTCCAAAGGCGAGACCTATTGGCTATGCCAATGCTTGTTTTCACTGTGAGTAGGCTAAGCAGGGCTGACCTACCACCCTGGCCTGCAGTCCGGGGGGGGAGGGGGAGGTCTCAAAGACCACTCACTTATGACGCGCAGCAGCGTCATATTTTCAAGCAGCCCCGGCCATGTAGGGCCTCAGACCTGTATTTCCTGGGGCTGCCTGTCAATCACTGCACAGGCCAGCAACACCCTTTTTCAAGTCGTCACAGGGTGACGAGTAGGGAAAGGGTGGGGTTACTACCTGCTGCCTGTGAGTGATTGAGGGCATGTGACCTGATGTCACAGAATCGGGTCACATGCATCCTGTAAAAAGATGCTCTGCTCATGCTTCAACACGTGCAGAATATCCGTTCACAGCATAGATAGCTCCTCATCGTTTTGCACGGAGCCAAACTAGGATGGGGAGCTGAGCCTACCACTTCTGTCAGGTAAACTGGGCCAGAGGCCTTGTCTGATGTCTGCCAGCCTGTGTATGTTTTTTTTTAGTAGGGCCAATGGGAGAAGGGTGGGAGTGTTGGTGGCAGGGGATATCGTTGTGGCCACAGACGCTGACTTTGAGGCTGTGGGCTCATCATCCTGTGGTTCTGCTTGGGCCCTGGGCAAATCACTTAATCTCCTCCTGCCAAATCATGTTTGTGACCTTGTGTAATGTAACTGGTGCTAAGGCACGGAACGGTATACAGGGAAGTAGGCCGTTAGGATGATGGAACATTTAAAAGAGTGGCGTCGGGAGAGAAGGAGGATATGAAAGAGAAGGGTACAGGGAAAAAAACTAGAAAATGGAATGGGAAAAGACAGGGTGAATTGTGTATGTTGTTCTGGGGATCCAGGGTGCAAAAGCACAGGTCCATTATTCATCCGCCCTGAGCCAGGCCGCTAAAGGGTCAGAACAGTCTCTGCACGAGAAGCCCTCATTGAGCAAGAACAGGAGATTTTATTTCTCAGGCCGCCCACTAATGCCTGAGTCTGCCCCCATATCCAGGGAGTGGTGCTTAAGAGGTGACAATTAGGTTTTCGACACCATTTGCTCACAGCAGGTAGGGTATAAATCTGCATTCCTGAACACAAGCACTGCTCGCAGCTTCTCACTCACTCCGAGAAGCACCAACCTCTTGCATTTCAGCCACACTTCACAATTGTGCTATCTGGCTCAATCTCACCCACATATCACTCTGACACAGGAAATGATAGATGTTTCTTTTGCGGAATCTTCAGTTCACCAGTAACAAATGGTGTACGCTGGCTGGATTCAGCTGGCAGCATCTCTTCTCTGCCATCTCAGTGGATTCCGATTGCACAAGATGCTGGTTATTGAAATAAAATGGTGTATATTGATGTCATTTGACATTTGTAGCTAGCAAGTATAGCTTCCTTTTTTGCTGTTGGACATGTGTGGTACAGTACTACCCAAACACCCACATATTCTAATTGGAGCCAGTCCGCCTTTCGGCCAACCATGCTTAGCATTCTGTTATTTGTAGGCCCATGTTGATGCGAAATTGGAAACCAGATGATCTGGGCGCAGAGGAGACAAGGGTTTGCCCGTAATTTAGTAATGGTGTCAAGATGAGGGAGAGAAGGGTTGGAGGGATATGCAGAGGATAGACAGTCCACTCCGATGGGTGGGTAGCTGACACACTCCAGAAAATACATGATTCATGCTGCATGTGCCTGCTAGCCGGCAATGCTCGTTTATTGAGGGGCATACACGCTTGAAATGTTTGGAGTGGTAACATGTTTGATTTAAAGAATGGCACAGACACGGGGTGTGGGGTTTAAAGGAGGCAACAGTTTCTGTGCTTCCTACGATTTACATTAGTCAAATGGGGGGAAAAAATCAAGATTTCGAAATGTTACAAGAATTTCAAATATCCACATGTAGTAAATGATAAGCGGCCATTGAGCCTGAGTCACGCATGGAAAAGTAGGCAAATGCGTATTATAATGCAGATTTCTAAGCACTTCCAATATATGCAGATAAGGGCACTAAGTAACGGAGCTGGGATTCCATCAAAACATTCTATCCCTGATATTTACAGGCTATGTAAGGATTTATTTCTATAGCTTCTCGCCATGTTGATTAGTTAAGAGCTTCCGGCACAGTTAAGTAATATGTTGTCTTCTGCAAATAAAGCACATGAGCAGAGCATTATCGAGTAATAGTGTCCCTGCCTGATGAGATAGTCGTTTGATAACCTTGCACACTCTGCAGACCAGTTTCTGCAGTTTTTTTCATTGGGAGAGCCAGATACAAAAGACATTTTTAGGGGAAGGAATTTCACCGTTGAACAGCTGAGCTTTGATCATATTTACAGAAGTTGCATGTTAGTTGCAACACCGCCAGGCATTTCTGGTTTTTAAGTCAGTGGCACTTTGCCTTCTGCCAATTTTGGGTCAATGTTTGCGGTGTTGAAACGGCTGTCTGAAGGTGTTACGCATGTCACGGGGCCACTTAGGACCTGTGCATGACACACAAGGTCAGCAGCAACTGGATCAGCTTGGTTAACGTTTTATCTTGTGGTGCTAGTAAGCATGAAAAGAACATGTGCTAATGGACCATGTTGGGCTCTTCATTGTTTTTCTGAAAGATATCATGAATCATTTGTTAAACGAGCTAACCATGGTGCTCTTTCATCTCAGACATTTGAACAACACTGCAATTTTCTGGGGCTGCGATGTTTTGATATTTAAACACAAAAGATGTCCCTTATTTTGCATGTGGTTTAATACTTGCCCAATTAATTTATTCTTGTGAACTCTTGTACTTGACTTTACACTTATCCTGGAAGTGTATGCAGCTATTCTATTGTTTCTACTGGGAATTTATATTTAATTTAACTTTTACCCATTCCTGTGTTTATGGCCTGACAAATGATTTGCATTGTACTGCCTACATTTGGCAGCTTTCGGTAAAACACAGTTTTATCCAGGTTGCAAGGTTGCAGGACAAACGGTACTGTAAACTTCGGGGAAGGAAACCCTGCCTTGCCTTTGATGCGCTCGCTGCTCTTGTGATCACGGATTTAGCAGATGTGCAGCTTCCATTCTGAGCCTCATGTTGCTGATGGAAAGTTCAGCAGGTACTGACAGCACCATGAGTCCCAGTATGGAAGTGCATCGGTCTATCGATCTGGTCTGCTATGGAAGCTGCAGTGGTGCTGGAACAATTTACAGAGTGGGGGTGTTGCCATCAATGTTACATAACTAAAATGAAAAGGATTGTGAAAAAAGGGTAGCACAAAAAATAAGTCTCACAAATGCCTTATAAACCTTCTTGCTTTCTCAAATTTGCTTTAAAACGCACCATTTGCCATGTCACCATGCCAGTTGGGGTCGCTTACTTGCGATTAACACTCGTCCCCAACTTTTAAGCCTCACCACTTCCAAATGTCACCAGCCACCACTGGCACGCACTCTGCAGAACTAGCCCCAGAGGCACATGCTCAGCATTTAACTTGTACGCCAGACCAGACAATCAATCAATCAATCAGACATTTGTAGAGCGCACTACATACCCGCGAGGGTCTCAAGGCGCTGGGAGGGGGGGGGTGTTGCCGCTACTGGTCAAACAGCCAGGTCTTGAGTAGCCTCCTGAAGGTCAGCAGGTCTTGGGTCTGTCGTAGGCTCAGTGGGAGGGTGTCCCAGGTCTTGGCGGCGGGAGGGAGAAGGATCTCCCTCCCGTGGTTGTTCTCCGGATGCGAGGGATGGTGGCGAGTGCGAGGCCGGCGGAGCGGAGCTGGCGGTTGGGGATGTAGAAGGAAAGTCGTCTGTTGAGGTAGGCTGGGCCGGTCTTGTGGAGTGCCTTGTGTGCGTGGATGAGGAGCTTGAAGGATATCCTCTTGTTGACGGGGAGCCAGTGCAGGTTTCTCAGGTGGGGGGTGATGTGGCTTTGGCGTGGTATGTCGAGGATCAGTCGTGCAGAGGCGTTTTGGATGCGTTGCAGTCGTTTGATGAGCTTGGTCGGGGCTCCCGCGTAGAGGGCGTTTCCGTAGTCGAGTCTGCTGCTAACGAGGGCCTGGGTGACTGTTCTTCTTGTATCTGTCGGGATCCACCTGTAGATCTTGCGGAGCATGCAGAGGGTGTTGAAGCAGGAGGAGGAGACGGTGTTGACTTGCTTGGTCATGGAGAGCGTTGAGTCGAGGATGATTCCCAGGTTGTGTGCATGGTCGGTGGGTGTCGGGGCTGCCCCCAGTGCCGTCGGCCACCTGGAGTCGTCCTAGGCTGAAGGGTTGGAGCCGAGGATGAGGACCTCCGTCTTGTCCAAGTTCAGCTTCAGTCGGCTGATCTTCATCCAGTCGGTGACGGCCTTCATTCCTTCGTGGAGGTTGGATTTGGCGGTGATGGGGTCCTTGGTGAGGGAGAGGATCAGTTGAGTGTCGTCGGCGTAGGAGATTATGTTGAGGTCGTGCTGTCGGGCGACGTGTGCGAGCGAGGCCATGCAGATGTTGAACAGTGTCGGGCTGAGGGAAGATCCCTGGGGTACGCCGCAGATGATCTCGGAGGCTTCGGATCGGAATGGGGGGAGGCGGACGCTCTGGGTTCTGCCGGAGAGGACGGAGGTGGTCCATTCCAGAGCCTTGTCTCGGATCCCTACGGCATGGAGGCGTGCGCGTAGTGTGTGGTGGCAGACGGTGTCGAAGGCGGCAGAGAGGTCCAGGAGGATGAGGGCCGCGGTCTCACCGTTGTCCAGCAGGGTCCTGATGTCGTCGGTGGCGGCGATGAGGGCAGTCTCGGTGCTGTGGTTGCTGCGGAACCCTGACTGGGAAGGGTCCAGGATTCTGTTTTCTTCGAGGTATCGGGTTAGCTGTCTGTTGACGATCTTCTCGATGACCTTGGCCGGGAACGGAAGCAGGGAGATGGGCCGGACGTTCTTGAGGTCTCTTGGGTCCGCCTTGGGTTTTTTGAGTAGGGCGTTGATCTCGGCGTGTTTCCAGCTCTCTGGGAAGGTCGCGGTCTCGAGGGAGAGATTGATGACGTTGCGCAGATGGGGTGCGATGGAGCTGCTGGCTTTGTTGAAGATGTGGTGCGGGAATGGGTCTGACGGGGAGCCGGAGTGGATTGTGCTCATGGTCTTGATGGTGTCATCGATGCTCACGTTGGCCCAGACTAGCAGGGGGTTGTGGTCGATGGTGTGCGGAGAGTCTGTTGTGTTGATGTCTGTTGGGGCTGTCTGGGTGTTGAAGCTGTCGTGGATGTCTGCTATCTTGCAGTGAAAATAAGTGGCGAGGGAGTCGCACAGGGCTTGCGACGGCGGGATGTCGTTGGTGTTGGAGCTGGGGTTGGAGAGTTCCTTCACGATGTTGAAGAGCTCCTTGCTATTGTGTGCGTTGTTGTCGAGGCGGTCTTTGAAGGAGTTCCTCTTGGCAGTCCTGATGAGGTGATGGTGGTTGCGGATGGCGTCCTTGTGGGCTGCGTGGCTGTCCGGAGTCTGCTCACTGTGCCATTTCTTCTTTAGTTTGCGGCAGGCTCGCTTGGAGGCTAGGAGTTCTGGGGTGAACCAGCTGCCCTCTTGCTGGTGTCTCTGTAGGAGGGTTTCTTCAGCGGGGCGAGGGTGTTGGCGCAGTCGTCGATCCAGCGTCTGAGGCTGTGGGCAGCGTCGTCGGTGTTGGAGGGTTCGGTGGGTGGGCTGAGAGCGAGGTTAGCGTGTAGTTGGTCTTCGGTGATTTTGCTCCAGCAGCGGCGGGGGATCTGTTGGGTGCGGTGGTGTGTGGTGGGTTTCTGGAAGGTGAAGTGGATGCAGCGGTGGTCGGTCCAGAGGAGTTCGGTGGTGTGGCTGAAGGAGACGTCGGAGCTTGAGGAGAAGACGGGGTCGAGCGTGTGGCCGGCGGAGTGGGTAGGCGTTGTGACGAGTTGCCTCAGTCCGAGGTTGGCGAGGTTATCGATCAGGGTGGTGGAGTTGCTGTCGTTGTTGTTCTCAAGGTGAAAGTTCAGGTCTCCGAGGAGGATGTAGTCGGTGATGGTCAGGGCGTGCGTGCTGATGAAGTCGGCGATGGAGTCGCAGAACTGGGCTCGGGGTCCGGGGGACCTGTGGACGAGGGTGCCTCTGAGGGTGGAGTTGGGGTCTGTGTGGATCTGGAAATGCATGTGTTCGGCGGTGCTGAGAGTGTCGTCGGTGCTGGTCGAGACCCTGATGCTGTTCTTGTGGACGATGGCGATTCCTCCTCCGACTCCATTGGTGCGGTCTCTGCGGGTGATCTTGTAGCCGTCTGGGATGGCAATGGCGATGTCGGGTGCGGAGGAGTTGTTCATCCAGGTCTCTGTCAGGAAGGAGACGTCCGGGGATGAGGTGTCGAGCAGGTCCCAGAGCTCGACGGCATGTTTGCGTGCGGAGCGGGTGTTCAGTAGGATGCATCGGAGGTGATTGTGGCCTTTCTTGGCGGATGGTTCGGCGGCTCTGAGGCTGGTGTAGCTGCAGTTCCGGCAGGTGAAGGGGCCCTGTGTGCGTTTCGGGTGGCTTTGAAGCAGGTGTGGGTCCGTCCGGAGTTGAGGGCGTGGAGTGTGCTGGCATCGTAGCGGCGGCGGTCGTTGTGGTGGGCGCGGGGACCAGGGGTACTGCCGCTGGGCACGGTACAGGTGCGTACGGGCTTACCTTAGGCGCGCCTTCGGCACGGCCGCACAGCGGCCGCCATATATGGGGAGGAGCAGCTGGGAGGCGGGAGGCAGGGCAGGGGCAGCGAATGGGCGGTCAGGGGGGGCGGGCCGCAGGGGACGCAGCGGCTGGAGCGGGAGCGGTGAGGGGCGAAGAAGGGAGCAGAAGGCAAAAGGGCACCGAATTACGGGGGCAACAAGGGAACAGAAGGCAAAAACGGGCACAGAATTATGGGGGCAACAAGGGAACAGAAGGTAAAAACGGGCACAGAATTATGGGGGCAACAGGGGAACAGAAGGCAAAAACGGGCACAGAATTACGGGGGCAACGAAGGGAACAGAAGGCAAAAACGGGCAGAGAAACACGGGGACAGCGAGGGGAACAGAAGGAAAAAGAGGGCACAGACCAATACAGGCACCGGGGGAAAAACAAACAACAGCAGTCACAGACACCAAAATAACAGTAAAGGCAATACAATAAGATACAGATGATGATACAAACCTACGGCCTACCACTGGCCACCAGGGATGAGGCGCAGGTGGTAGCCTGCGGGTGGAGGAGGGCCTCGAACTTCCTCAGCAGCGGCAGCTGGGGCAAGGACACACAGGCGGTGCTGTGCGGAGGGGGAGCGACCTACCTAGCAGGGTCAAGGGTCGCTCTCCTCACCGCGCAGCGGCCGCCATATATGGGGAGGTGGGAGGGAGGAGCAGCTGGGAGGCGGGAGGCAGGGCTGGGGCAGCGAATGGGCGGTCAGGGGGGCGGGGCCGCAGGGGACGCAGCGGCTGGAGCGGTGAGGGGCGACGAAGGGAGCAGAAGGCAAAAGGGCACCAAATTACGGGGGCAACAAGGGAACAGAAGGCAAAAACGGGCACAGAATTATGGGGGCAACAGGGGAACAGAAGGCAAAAACGGGCACAGAATTACTGGGGCAACGAAGGGAACAGAAGGCAAAAACAGGCACAGAAACACGGGGACAGCGAGGGGAACAGAAGGAAAAAGAGGGCACAGACCAATACAGGCACCGGGGGAAAAACAGACAACAGCAGTCACAGACACCAAAATAACAGTAAAGGCAATACAATAAGATACAGATGATGATACAAACCTACGGCCTACCACTGGCCACCAGGGATGAGGCGCAGGTGGTAGCCTGCGGGTGGAGGAGGGCCTCGAACTTCCTCAGCAGCGGCAGCTGGGGCAAGGACACACAGGCGGTGCTGTGCGGAGGGGGAGCGACCTACCTAGCAGGGCCAAGGGTCGCTCCAGCAAAGCAAAGGAATATAGCTCAATGTACAGTGCTACTCCACAAAGTCTGGAGCCATGCCAGGTTTAAGGACAACCACTGACTATAAGAATGATTCCAATATAGATGGTTTACATGCACTCCAAATTCAAGTGGATATCATGAAAATCTGGTATAGCTCCGACCCTCTTTAATCAATTTTGGACACCCGTTCACAATTAGTTTAGGTACTGAACTGACAGCATTTGAAGAACCAGTTGTGCACTCGTTTCCTTTACAGCATCAGCCATATGTGTACAATTTCCATAGCATAATCAAAATGCATGCATACTGTGCAGAATAATCTGTGTACCTAACTTGTCCACAAGTAGCCTATGTTTACCCTGTGCACATATCTGCATATACGCACTGCCAAATTGTTTGCAGATTATAGAGTATTTTGCAGTTGATTAATAAGTCTGGCGTTGGCCAAGACCTTTTTGATTTTACTAAATTACATATATATAATATTCTCCTATAGATGCTCTCAGCCTGCCTTCTCATTCTGTCTACGCTCCTACACTCACTCACCCCCTCTCCCCATTCCAGCTCTAATTCTCCCTTACCCCATTTCACTTTCGCTGCCCCCTCTTCACTCTTCTGCTCCTTTCTCTCCTCTCCTCTTCCTCCCCTCCCCTCCCTTGCCTTTCTTTCCTCGCTTGCACCCCTTTTCCTACTTCCTCTAACTGTGAACTCTCTGCCCTGACTGTGCCGTCTGTTCTGGGACATTCCAGTTCTCTCGGCAGCTGGACCACCAGTTTCGCAGGCCCCAAACCCGGAATCCTGTTGAGGAGATGTACAAGGGGCGGGGTGATGCGGCTGACGCACAGGGTTTTTATTAAATTTGCTATTCCGAAGGGCTTCGGTGTGTGAGTGGTAAGAAAGAACACGCTTGAAGAGGTACGTGGTGGTGGTGGTATGGACATGGTTTGTGGTAGGTTGACCAGAAGTCCCTGATTTCCCGGGACAGTCCCGGATTTCAGAGGAGTGTCCTGAAGCTTTTTTTCATTTTAAGTACGTCTCGGTTTTTAGAACAAAGGTCAAGTCATCCTGCAAACCAAAGCACTGTTGGAAGTTGTGCTCATGTTTCCAGAGTTTTTAAAGGCGCGTCAAATGTTGGAAATAATGTATCTGCCTCTTTCAAGCAGCGCAGGTGAAGGCCGGCTGCATGCTCAGAGGAGTCAAAGTGGGGAAGAGGGCAGGGGGCTCAGGTTGGCGATCCTGCCAGAGACACGCATTTACATAGATAACCTAGCAAATGTACAGGGCTTTAGGTGGGATGGAAAAACTGGGGGGTCTCGCAAAGGGGCATGGCCGATGTAATTAAGGGTGTGGCTTAAAAGCACCTAAGCTGAAAATCTATGCTTAGCTTAGGCAACAGCTCCTCTGCACTTTATTTACTCTCCCCATGGGTGTACAATTTTACTTTATATTAGCCACTAAACTACCGCATGGTATAGAATTTTAGAGGGGGCTGCATCTCATTATTTGTCAGAGCGCTTACACAGTGATACATTTATAGCCACGGAGATCTACATTGCACTAATGTGCGATAATATGCTGCATCACTAAATACTTATAAGGTCCCAAATGCGAGACCAATTGCAGTGCAAATGCTTGTTATAGTAGCCTTTAGGGGAGTTAGAAATCTGGGGATTTTTTTGCATCTTAACTTTCTTCCAATTTTTGCAAAAGGTTCTCGTTTTAGAGAATAGAAGGCCAGTAAACAGCAGGTTGCTAGTCTTACCAGAATACCTTTTTGGTTTGACAGGGCTGACTTTTTGAATAATTATTCAAGTGGTTTGTGATAAGTGTCAGAGGATTTGTTAAGATCATTGTTGAAGGTTTGAGTTTTTATAAAGATTTCTTGCTGGGCGAATCCAGAGAGAGTTAAGGGATACCGTAGGAGGGTTTTGTGAGATCATTTCGAAGGATGGGTGTAAAAAGAGGAGATGCTGAGGTGAAAAGGAGTCGATGTGCATTAGCAATAGTTCTGGCCAGTCAACTTCAATGGGTTTACAGCATGTAACTTTAATTAGATCAGCAATACCTAGGTCTAGAATTTTCCCTTTAAGTGAGAGGGTGGTTAGATAATTGTTCTAGTCGATTATTGTTTAGTAAATGAAAAAGTAGAGGCAAGCGAGTCGTTTTTGCTTACCTTAGCTCAAGTTAAAGTCATGGACATGAATTGTTTCGGTGAGAAGTTTGGCTGTGGTAAGATAGTCAGTGAAGTTCGCGTGTCGTCTCGGAGGCAGTCAGTGATATGAATGTATATAGTCTCTGTAGGGAAAGTGCTCTGGGAGACTTTCAAGGATAGAAAAAGAAGTAGTGGGGCAATTTGATATTCTTAAAACCAAAGGGGCTCTGCTGTATTAAAGCAATTCCTCCATCAGAGCATTTTTTTCTTTCGGTTCTCATAATTTTGTAACCTAATGTTAAAAAAGCTGTCTATGATTGTTAGCCAGGATTCCTTTAGGAATAAGAAATCTAGTTTGTACATACATGATGCTGGAGAGTACAGTTCAGCGCCAGTTGTGCAGGAGACATTTAATTGTAACCAGTTACAGAGCTCTCACATTTCCAAGTCTTAGGAGTGAGAACTATTTTGCATATTGATGATGCCACAAGAAATGAAATGACAGACCCCTCAACGCCCCGTGCCCCTCCCCCTTCAGCCCCCAGCCCAGCCTCGCCCTGATCTTTGCAGGCCCCGCCAGGAAGGGTGCGCAGAGAGAGGCATGCTTCATCTTCTTGCTGCGTCGCTGTACAGCACGAGACTGCTATAGTCAAAAGAGGCCAGAGGGACCCCAAACCCAAAGGCTGGAACGGGACTGTGGCCAGGGAAACGCGGGTAGGCCACAACAAGCAACAAGGGCAGGCGGGGCTGGGCACCCACCACAAACTCGGTCGGACAGCGGACACCGCCAGGGTGGGCAGGCTGTGGTGCGCAGGCGCGGAGAGCCCGGCCAGGCCCCGGTAGTACTGGTTCAGAAGAATCAGGGCCTGTCATTAGCATGTCTATTCCTCACCCGACACTGAGGCGTGAGCCTCAGTAGCACACGAATGCCTCCCTTGCATCTGCCATGCAGTCACAATACAGCCTGTTGGTGGTAATCCGGCTGACTTGTAGATTTCCGAACCGTACAGGATTACTCTAGTGAACTGGGTGCTTTGAGATAGTACGGATGGGCATCAGGTAGATGAGAATCAGGTTAACTTGTGCAATGCCAAGTAGGCAGTGATAACTGGGGTGAGTTCGCTACTTTGACGGGGTGGGGGTGATCACCAGAAAGAGTGGTGTCCAAAGTTAGTTTGTTATGGGTAGGCAACACCCTAAAATGGTCAGACACAGGACTGAATACGGCAGTAATATTTTAACGTACGTGGTTTTACAAGATTTCGAAACATTCAGCTGTTAACGTCCAATTGTTTGGGTTGCAGTAAATCAAAAGGCCACAAGGTGGCAATGTGGCCTTAATGAGAAATCTGTGCACCGTCATGTGTAACTTCTGATTGAGCTGTAGACTGTGTAAACAAGCATTAGCAATGCAATAGGTCTCGCATTTACGCGACTTTAAGCTATTGGCATTGTAAATGACAATGCCCTTTATTTATGTTTTAAAAACCAAAACATAAAAGGCATTGTCATTTACAATGCCAACAGCTGAAACTCACGTAAATGCGAGACCTATTGCATTGTAAAACTAGCATTTGTATACTAGAATAACACTTTATGAGAACTGACTGATGAATCTTCATATACTGTGAAGCAAAAATTCGTACTCTGTGAGATGTCCAGTCATGCACTGGGGTTGTGTCCAGGTATACTGGCCTCAGGGGGAGAGTGGCTGGAATAGATTTACTGCACCTTTGCCCTTGCTCCCAATTTCTTTTCTTTCAAATAAATGTATATGTGGACTGTCAGACCCTGATTTTCATCAGTTTGCCCCAGCCATACCCTTTTCTCTGCCGCACACGTAACCCCAGTTTATGGTTTTTCATATTATTCCAGCACTGGATGTGACTCAGAAGTACTAACCACTCTCTTCCTGTGAGGCGCTGCGGCTCTTTTCGCTTTGTATTGATGAACTTAGGAAAGAATATTACAGCAGAGATTTGGAAATGTTCTATAAGTGCAACACTCGTCATCAGACGGGAAAGGATGACGCCTTCCACTCCAAACTATTGGCTCACATCATCACTCTGTCATTGGGGTGACACGGATGTGTGATGGCCTCGAAAACTACCCCCCCCCCATCATTTTTTTAGGTCGAGCCCTGAGCCAGCGCGCAAGTGCTGCTCTGGGTTGATCTGGGGTAATTGAGTATGGGAGAGAAGCCACCCCCACTACCCCGCCCATCTTTTTCATTGGCTTGTGTCTTTGTCCTTTACTAAATGCTGCTTTCCATTGGTTTATAGGCCTGTTAGTCCCTCCCTATGACGGCCATGTCGTCATTTGTATCCTTACATGTCTACTGGCCCCTTTACTTCGAGTACTATTTTCTTCCTGTGCCTTCTCCTCCCCCCCTCCCGCAGTCCGTGCCTTCTCACCCACCCCGCCCCCCAGCACTCCCGATGTTCGTGCCTTCGCGCCCGCCCGTTTGCAATGCAATAGGTCTTGCGTAAATGCGAGTCCTATTGCATTGCAAATGCTTGTTTACCTCATTGGCCCTTCTGAGTTTGTTTAACCAATTCGTGGTAGCAACTGTTCGACGGCTACGGAAGCCTCTCTATGTCAAGATGCCTCTACCTCACCCTTTCGCGTTTGAACGAGCTCAGCTGCTTGGTAACATCAGTGCTGCCAGCGTGGAAACAGAAGTGCAAGTGGATAATTCAGGCAGTTGCAGCCACCGCAGGAGTCCGAGGGGCACCGAGATAACCCCACGCCCCGTGCAGCATGGAACCCTCCACGGACAAGGTGAGCGCGCGCAGGGACCACGGGGCGAGAAGACTCCGTCAGCGGAGACGAGCTGTTTGGTGGGGGGTGAGACTGACCATGACAGCTGATTTCTCTGTGAACTTTAGATGCTGATTGATGCAGCCCTGCCAAGCACCACGCATCGGGGGTGAGGCGAATGCATTTCAGTGCGGTGGTCCACATCACCGCACTGAAATGCAGGGTCACACATTATTGCACCTCCTCTGTGAAGCCGGAGCGCTGCTATAATGCAGGATATTGAGCTTCAATTGTAATACATTGGAATGTGCCACATGGTGTCGAGTACTGTACTGGGTTATAGACATTCATTCACTGACTGACGTCAGGAGTCAGTGCCCGGCTGGCCAATGGCTACTTCCGTTCCCAGCCACTGTGTTTATAAGAACAAATCGGCTGCGGCGCGAACGAGCGGCATGTTTCGAAGTTTGCACTAGTGGGCAATCATGGCACTGCAGCGGTTATGATCCGGTGAGCGGACCCTATCTCATTACTATCAGCGGCAGACTCATGAAAGTGCCTCCTTCTGGCGAAATGGAAGAGCCCCTCGCACAGCGGCGGTATTTATTAATTAAATTGATCCAGCCACTACCGGATTGACCTAACCCTACACCGGCGGCCAGGCTGAGAGAGGACCACGGACCACGGCGGCTGCAGGAGTGGTTGTCCTCAGCCCAGGGCACTGTCACCAGTCCACTATAATGTGTACAGTACCTGCCATAATCATGCAGCCTGGCGTTGGTTGCTGCGGGAGTAAGCATGACTGCAGGCCAGACCCGGCCGTCCTGTTGGCGGGGCACCGGCTCACTTCGCAAATAAGTGAGGTACTGTGACTTATCCTTTTAGTTGTACTTACCTTTATGCATTTAAAAATGCCCAGCGGTCATCCGGATCTGCCTGCGGACGTGGAACCAAGAACTAGTGTGCAGTGACGCAATCTGTCTCAGTAGGTTTGTGCGAAAGCGCGCAAACTTGTTTTGGGCCGGGGTGACTTAGCTCCACTGATTGTGGTGCCACTGAACTTGCAGGTAGCGGGCAGCGTGGCCGACCTGTTTGATGCCAGCGGCCAGTCACCAGGCACAGAGAGAGGTGAGCCAGGCCACGTACATGTATGGCCGCCGTCTGTATCGCTGCAAAAAAGTGTGCCTAGCCCTGAATTGAGAACATAAAATCATTTAGCTGCCGGCGGGGTAATGCAAGTAAGTAAAGTTCAAAATGTGCTTGCTTTTCACACACACGTGACACCTGCAATTCGCAGCCACAAACTTGCACATAGCCAGTGACACGCACGCACGGCACGAGACACCTATCTCAGGCTGTTAGAATTATCACATGTAACATTTCTTTGCCGGCCTAAAAACACACACTGACACTTCTACCAATGCCACCACACTGATGATCTTCACATTTTAATTGCCCACATCATGCACATAATTGTGCATTCAATTCAAGGGCAGCCGCGTGCACTGGCCATTATTGAACGCAGTCACCTCACTTGTTTATTTTTAAGTGACGCCCCCTCCGAATTTAGTCACCATAATAACAACAGCAAGCTCTGGCCCAGCTCATATGGACCTGGCGCCTATTGTTGCTTTCCGTTTTATGCAGCAGTTCAATTGTTTCCAGGAGACGCAAGTTCTTAGGTTTCTTTTTTCCAGTGCTGCACATTTAACTTTATGGTGGTCTGGGCAGTGGGCATCACCTCTTTTGCTACTTTCTCACATTTCCTGGTGAATAGTCCTGGCGCCGTGTGTGAGTTGAGCATCTCTTACAGCAGTTTATTCCCTCCACACGAATGGTGTCCCAACTGGCACAGGCCGGCCTGTCACAGGCGCGGAGAGTGAGTCCAAGACTCTGGGTGCTTCAGGGTACAAGCGGAGCTTACAATATATGGTTTAAGTAAGTGGTTTGCACCAGAGAAAAAGCAATGGAATAGCATTATAAAGAGGATGTGCCATCAGTCAGCTACTGACTTTGGAACTGAGGAACAGAAACAGGTTTGACTCCCGGCATAGGCTCAACATCCTGTGATTTTGGGCAAATAACTTCCCGTGTTCATAAAATGTAACAGGTGCTCATTTAAAGCCATTCAATACCTTTTGGCTGAGCCGGCACTACATAAAACTGCAAAAAGGAAAACAATTAATTTGGAGAAGCCAAGGTCTTGAACAGGCCAGTGACATTTTTTGGCCTGTTAAATCTCTTGCGCTGGGTTTTACTGTTGATTTCCTGACTTTATAAAAAAAAACTGGCCTGCAGCAAGCTTAAATACACGCACTCTCCCATCCATACCTTGTTGAGACATTGAGGCAGTAGCTTTCTTTTCATGCCAGCCTCCAATGCAACCCCTGAAGTGACAGTTTTGGGCTGATTGTTTTGGGTTGTTTGTGGGTGAGTTGGGTTTGCTGCCCTGGTTTTACCCTTGATTTTTCTGATATTACCACAAAACTTCCTGCAGTAAACTCACATATGCACGCTGTCTCCCAGTACAAACCCTGAAGTGTAGGTGTGACAGGTTTACTGTATGGGCTGAATTTTTGGGCAGCAAATTCTGGTGTTGTGCAGCAGTTTTAAGATCTTAGAGTTCCTAGTTGCTCAAATGGGTGTAATTTCTGATATTTATATGTTTCCCTCGTCTTCATTGCTTGATTTTTGGCTCGCGAGAAAGTGTCACTCATAGTCGTTGAATGTCACTCATAATTACACTGAAATTAATAACATGTCACACATAAGCAATCTGAAACCTTGGCAGCTATGTTGATGGTGGCGAATCTAATTTTTGAAATGGCACCAAACCGCAAGCACGCTGTAACCTGAAAATGTTTCAAGTATAGCGACTGGTAAATGTGTCCTGGGATGAAGACATGAAGTAATTTTATCAATAATCATTTTGAGAAGTAGTTTACTTCAGATCAGTTAGCCAGAGATGGCGTGTCCTTTGGGGTGGGCTAGGGTGGGGTAGGAGGTCGTGCAAAGCATCTTAACATATTGCCACTATCTTCCAAAGGGAGTGGAAGCCGAGACTCCAGGAATACAGGATCCACTCCTGAAGGAGGCCTGTGCTCCCAGTATGCAGGATCTTGTCCTATGGAATTGGTGTGCAAAGGATTTGCAGGGACTTTGCCTAAAGGAGGGGACGCAAAAGATTCCTGGATACAGGATCAGTTCCCACGAGAGCAAGTGTAAAAAGATAAGCCCTTGTCTTAGAAACTCAAGCAGAGGCTGTCCGGATACGCCATCTCTCTTCGTTGAGTTACACGGAAGCCTGCCAGGGTTCACAACCACCACTTGCAAGGAAGGGCATAGATATTGGCTTCCAGCATTTACGACCTCTCCACGGGTTGAGGCAGCGAGTTCCGGGATGCAGAATTTCCGCCTGTAGAAGTAGTGCCTCCCATTATATAAATCAATACTTGTCTTTCTGAGGTTAATGGGGACTCGCAGGATTCAAGAGTTCTTTATGTTTGGGTGCAGTGACTTCCTTGATACAGTTTCATTCAATCAGTGAGGATGAGGCTCAACGAATTCAGAATCTCGCCGTACTGTGTGAAGGGATTCTCTGGATACAAGATTTGTCACTGATTTAAGGGAGGCAGAGGCTTTTAGGATTAATTACCAATTTACTTGAATAGCAGGAATGCTGGGCTCGAGGATACACGCTCTCTCTGTCTGGGAGGGGTCGAGGCAGTGGCACGTACTACACAACCAAGAGTATTAGAGGAAAGGGAATTAGGGGTGATGCATTCTAATGATAAAAGATCTTTTATTTGGGTGGGTGAAGAGCCAAGGTCTTCCAGTATCCAGGCTTCTGCAATGTGGAATCTCTTTCGGGCTTCTAAGATCTTTTCTTGGGCTACAGGAGAAGCTGTTTCCCAGGATACAAGTCCTGTTTTTGTTCATGTGATTTATGGGTTTCAAAGATACTCTCTTCTTTACTTGCTGCAGGAGTAGAGGCTAACAAGATGCAAGATCTTCACCTAGTGGTTGGGGGCCTAATTCAGTGTCTTCCAGGATTATGGATGCCTTTGGTTTGTGTTGAATAGATGACGAAATTCCAGCATATAGGATTTTTAGGTCGAGCCTGGGCAGCGCATGCGCTGCTCTGCGAGGAATGCTGTATTGAGGTAGGGACTTGAAGCTCAGCCCACTCTCCGCACACATTTTTCATTTGCTTGTGTCATTGTAAACTGTGGCTGTTCATTGGTCAAAAGGGTTAGTAGTCCCTCCTTGGTACCGCCTTGTCCTATTTTGTAACCTCCCATGGCGACACCCCCTGTTACATGTGTTGTTGCTCGTTGGGCTTTAATTACAGCCTCCAAGCACTATTTTCTCAAATAGCTTTGTCTTGCCTGCTGTTGCAGGGAGGACACACTCTCTCCTAACGCTTTTTAAAAATTTTATAGCACGCAGTTGGAATGCAATAGTGTGGTATCTTCCGCTTGTGGGGTTGCACTGTTATTTCACTCACCCCCTCCCATGTACATGATAATGGTTTGTTCTCCTGGTGACAGGCTTTAGAATGTCACAGCGCCGAAGATTCTATGTTGAGCTCCCTGCGCGGAATGTTTGACGGAGCGGTTCTGGTCGACAGCTGTGGCTGAGGTCTTTTGCTGTACATCGTTATAATAAACTTCCTCTTTTGTACGTCTTCGCCTCCTGTTATCCAGCTTAAATTTCACACTGGCGACAGAGGACGGGATACAGGAATCAGCAAGAACGGCGGAACGACACCTCAACACGCAAATGAACTGTTCTGGGAGGTGTCCAGTAACGGTACTGTGAGTACTACATGAGGGATCTTTCCTACCTTGAAGAAAATAATATTCCTGGCAGAGCGTTGCGCTCTAATGTAACCAGTAGCACGAGTACTGTACACGCTTTTCGTGTCGGAGAAACTGACTTTGTTATTTTTCTTTAACCCAGTAATTTTGGTTGAACGCATCCTCACTACAGTACTCCACGATCCAAGTAGACGCCTTGGATCTGAACGTACAGGTTGCCATCTGGTCATCCATACAGGGTGTTCTATTCTCTGACATCGTCAGCTGGTAAGCGGTTCCCTAGCTCAGCGTGGGAGAGCCGGCGGGGCAGAGTGTACACCGCCAGTCGCGCTGACTGGCACAGCCTCGGTGCAAGTTATAGGAAAAGTTTGTGTGGGGTCATCTAAAAGTAGCACTGAGTACCACGTCTTGCCTCTGGGTACAGCTCTGTGTTGCCTCCGCCAGTTACGCTGACTGGCACAGTCTTGGTCATCGGAGCATGAGTTATCCGCCAGCTGGGCAGTTGGCACTTCAACTCCTGTCAGGTGCGCAGCGACTGCACTGACAGGAAGGCACGCCCTGTTCCGGGCTACCTTGCATAGCCTTTTGTCCTCTGCCAGTTGCGCTGACTGGCACAGCTCTACATCTTGTGAAAGGGGGGAAGGAAGCATCTGTGCTGTTATTTTGAGCAGAGAGCAGGAGCCGGTCATGCTGACTGGCACAGCTCACCTTTCATCGGCCATTTGAATCTCCTCACCACAGGATTGTCAGTCACGCCCGTTTTCTTGGCTCTAGTGGTTGTGGTCGAAGGATAGTGCCCTGCTGCTCAAGGAGGACAGTCCCGGATGAGTTTTGTTTGTATCGGACTGTCGAGGGAAAAGAGGCATTTTTACACCGCGAACAGACGGAGAGAGGAGTCTCGTGCATACACTTTCTTGTGTTTGTACTGATGTATAGATGAATAGCGCCACCTAGGGGATTTCAGTTTATTAGTTTATTCCTTATATGCTTCATTGTTCCTGCACTGCTACCTGAGAGTGGTCCAGTGTCACACGTGTCCTGGGTTTTCACTACCTTCCGTCTGAGCTTTTTTATACATACAAGTACTAAAAGGATAGTGTTGCACTGCGTAAAAGTTAAATTTCTGGTCTAAAAACAAAAGTATTTCCATTCGCCTGTGCTGCTGGTATAATATTGCTTGCCCAACTAGCTATCATGCAGAATGTCACACCACCGCCATTTTTTTGGGCTACTCCAGGAGAGCCTTTATTAAAATGGAACAAGTGGAAAAAAGTCTTCCAAAACTACGCAGTAGTTTGTGGTTCAAACTTGGGACTTGAAAGGAAAGTGGCATTACTACTACATTACCTAGGGGCTGAAGGGCAAGAGGTTTTAGAACACCTACCTGATCTGAACATAAACGATGCAAGAGGGCTGAATGAGTATGAAATTAGTATGAGAAAACTAGACATCCACTTCCTGCCGAAAATTAGCACGATTATGGAACGTTTCCATTTTGGAAAGAGAGGGCAGAAGGAGGGTGAGACTGTAGAGGAATGTGTTTCAGAATTGCGAAAACTAGCTGCCACATGCAAGTTTGGAGGAGCATGTGAGGAAAGGATACGTGAACAATTTCTCTTGACGTGTAAGATTGAGCGTATACGTGAAGAGTTGTGGTTAAAAGATGACCCGCCCCTTGGGGAGGTGCTTATTGTAGCTAAACAGGTAGAACACATGATACAGTGTGTGAGCGAAATCAAACAGTACTGTGAAGGGAAGGCCAAAGTTAATGAAGTCTCTGTTGGGAGTGAGAACGTGTTGGCAGTCAATGGTCAAAAAAAGGAACAGAAGGAGAATAAGGGTAGTTGGAGTTTCAAAGGAAGTTGTTACAGGTGTGGCAGACCTGGACATTTAGCGAATAACAGGGAGTGCCCCGCACTTAAAGTGACATGTAATAAGTGCGGTAGGAAGGGTCATTTTAGACAATGTTGCAGAAGTAACGCAAATTACAGGAAAAACAACAGAGATGACACCACCCGTGTCTGTGATGAAATTGTATTACAGATCCAGGGAGAGACAGTGAGCAATCCCAAAGATTTCATAGCCATAGAGGAGATAAGAGTTGAAGCTATGTTCGATTCGTGTTCCAAACTTACAATCATATCTGCAGAAGATTTTGTGAAAGGGAAACTTGTCACTGCAGAGGATGGATGTAAGACCGGGAGGCTATGGTGGGCAACCCATACAGATGAAGGGTTACTTCTGGGGCACCGTAGGTTACAAAGACAGACTCGCGGTCACAAAGATATATGTATCCAAGAAAGGGGACAACATACTAGGTTGGCAAGCCCAAAAGGATTTAGGCATTTACCTCAATCCCAAAAAGAACCCTCAGATATTGGTACAAGAGGTGGGGAAAAGACTGGAGGGAATAGAGAAAGAATTCAGGGAAGTCTTCACCGAACAGCTAGGATGCCTCAAACACTATGCACACAAAATAAGACTCAAAGAAAACTCCAAGCCAGTCTCAGCCAAGGTTAGGAACCTACCCATCTCGATACAGGAAGCAGTGAGGGAGGAGTTAGAGAAGTTGTGCAGGTTGGAAGTGATTGAATCAGTAGATGCAGCCAAGAAGGGTGATGGTGCAGTGTGTTTGTGCATTGATCTAAGAGCACTTAATAGGGAAGTTATAGTTGACAAATACCCTCTGCCGAACATTTCACAAATGATGAGCAGGTTAGCGGGGGCAAAGGTTTTCACGACACTTGATCTAACCTCTGCCTACTACCAAGTCAGGCTCCACCCAGAATCACAAGAACTCACAGCGTTCATCACGCCTATGGGGGCCTACAAGTTCAAGCGCATGCCGTTTGGACTTGTGTCCGCTGCCGCGGTTTTTCAAAGGATCATGAGCAACCTCCTAAAGGGCATACCCGGGGTTTTATGCTATCAGGATGATGTTCTGATCTTCGGGGAGGATGGTACACAACACGATCTCAGGCTCAGACAGGTGCTTAAGAGATTCCAAGAACAAGGTCTCACGGTAAAGAGAAAAAAGTGCAAGATCGGGTGCGCTGAGATAGAGTTCCTGGGGCACAAGGTGACAACGGAGGGCATTCGCCCTAAGACAGATCTGCAAAACACCATTCTTAACCTCACACCCCCCAAAAGCAAAGATGAAATCAAATCCTTCATGGGCATGGTGGAGTTCTACAGCAAATTTGTTCAGAACTTTGCCAGACGCACATATACCATCCGCAACCTGCTAAGGAAAGGGGTAACATTCGACTGGAGTGAGGCGTGCCAGAAGGAGTTCGAAGACACCAAGAAGGCCTTGGCTGAAGCACCCGAATTCAAATCCTTTGTACCTGGCAGGAAAACTGTCATAACCACGGACGCCAGCTCCAAGGGCTTAGGAGCAGTTCTGATGCAAGTAGGAGAAGGTGGAGAGGAAACAATAGCGTTTGCATCACGCTCGCTACGCAAGGCAGAGGTCAACTACTCGGTGATAGAGAAAGAGGCTTTGGCGGCTCATTGGGCCATTAATAAATTCAGAGACTTTGTGTGGGGAATGAAGTTACATCTGAGGACCGACCATAAGCCTCTAGTCGAAGTATTCACGAAGAAGGGTCTAGACTCCATCTCAAGCAGAATCAGGCGGTGGGTTGTGAGTCTTCAAGAATATACGTTTGAGGTCGAATACGTACCCGGGGTGAGGAACTTTGCAGCGGACTGTCTCTCTTGCCTGGTGAGAGAAGAAAGTGATGAAGCAGTCGACAGTGTGGAGGAAGATGAGGCAGACAAGGAGATGCAGGCGGAGAGTGTGTGTGTCATCACTCAAGGAGCCGTAGAAGAAGAACGCTGGAAGGAAGCTGTGAGAGCTGACGTGCTCCTGCAGAAGGTGTGTGAAAAGACTAAGGGTGTTTGGATGGACCAAGACAAGCGGGAAGAGACACTTAGACCGTTCTGGATGGTCAGAGACGAACTATCCATCGCCGACGACTGTCTTTTCAGGGGTACAAGGTTGATCCCTCCCGAAACTTTGAGAGAAAGCTTGGTCAACTTGGCCCACGAGGGGCACCTGTGAGTTACCAAAACCAAACAGAGGTTGCGTCTAGACTATTGGTGGCCCAGCATGGATCGGGAGATCGAAAAGAAAATAAGAGACTGTGTAACATGCTCCACAAGTGACAAGGTTCTAAAACAACACACGCCTCCTATGCACTGTAGGTCTCTTCCTGTTGGCCTGTGGGCGGATGTGGCTCTTGACATAGTGGGTCCATTGACAGGGGAACATTGCACACCTTACATACTGGTACTCATAGATCTCTACTCCACGTGGCCCGAGTTAAAGTTTTTGTCTGAAATCACCACAAGATCTGTCATAGACCTCCTACTAGAAGTGTTTATCAGAGAAGGTTTGCCAAGTAGCTTGCTTACGAGCAATGGGGTGCAACTCTGCTCGAAAGAAATGAGGGAATTCCTAGAGTGCAATGGGATAAAGCACAAGCTATGTGCACTTTATCATCCAGAGACCAATGGGATGGTCGAACGATTCAACAAGACCATCAAGGAGGGTATCCAACTAGCGAGGGCAGGTGGGTTGTGCTGGAAGGACGAGGTATTGAAACGCCTAGAAGCTTACAGACTTACCCCGATCAAACCACAGGCATGACACCTTTCGAATTACTCAAAGCTAGAAAATCCAACTCAAGGTTGGTACCAGGGAGGATGAAGTGGTACAAAGGTTGGACAGGTCATTCAAAAGAGACACAGTGGCGAGACAGAGAACGGAAGGCCATGACCGAGAGAAAAGCCAGATTTGACAAGTTGCATGCAGTTAAAAACATGAGATTTCAAGTGGGGGATCTGGTCAAAATTAAAGCACCCTCAGGTAGGGCAAGTTGGTCCGAGTTCACTGAGCCTACCAAAATTGTAAAGTTGTTCACAAATGCTATAAAAACACAAGAAGGGAAGATTTGGAACCTGGGGAGGGTGGTGAAGTACACTGCTCCCACTGTGGACACCAACGACCCTTTGGAATCTGAAAGAATAGTTCAAAGCAGTGCCAGGTCACTAGAGCCAGGGTGTTCCAGGCAGGCCAACTCTTTTCCTAGAAAGAGTTGCAGGAAGGTTTTCCGCCCAAAGCATTTAGAACACTATGTGGACAAGTAGATTTAGCCATCATCCATCAGCTCCTTATTTTCACTGTTGTTCATTAAATGTGTAAAGGAGGGGGATGTGTTGTATCTTCCGCTTGTGGGGTTGCACTGTTATTTCACTCACCCCCTCCCATGTACATGATAATGGTTTGTTCTCCTGGTGACAGGCTTTAGAATGTCACTGCGCCGAAGATTCTATGTTGAGCTCCCTGCGCGGAGTGTTTGACAGAGCGGTTCTGGTCGACAGCTGTGGCTGAGGTCTTTTGCTGTACATCATTATAATAAATTTCCTCTTTTGTACGTCTTTGCCTCCTGTTATCCAGCTTAATTTCACAAATAGGTCTCGCATTTGCGAGAGTATAAGCTATTGGCATTGTAAATGACAATACCTTTTATTTATCTTTTTTTTAAAAACAACACATAAATGAAAAGCATTGTCATTTATAATGCCAATAGCTCAAACTCTCATAAATGCGAGACCTATTGCATTGCAAATGCTTGTTATAAAGGTTTAGCCACCCGAGTCTATAGAGAAACAAATTAGGAATTCTGAGTGTTGGTACTTCATGGTAAATTACACATATGTGACAAATATACACTGAAAATGTTCCTCACAGGTGAAGTGTTCACTGCGTGCACACGTATACTGGGTGAGGTTTACATTAACGTAAATACACAACAGCTTATGTTATTAGCAGTCGAACAGTGAATTTCTACCTTTTATCCCGCCTTATAGCACGATACGCATCAAACATTTAGCTTAGCTGAAACAATCTCTGTGGCAATAGCACATACACTAAATAGAACATGTATCATGGTAAGCGTTCTTCTGAACAAATACATTTGTATTTTCAGCTAGGACTGTAAATTAAATTTTCAGCGGATGTAGCCTGGAGCCAGAATAACTTATTACAGATACTTTCTTCTGTGACTCACAAAAAAAGACAAAACTCTTCTAAAGCCACGCTCACTGGATTTAAGCTACCTAACTTTGTTGCTTTTAATGAAACCTCTGACTGGGAATAGACCCCTTTCTGTTAAAAAATATTTATCTGTCCCCAAATAATCTGAAATCCCACAGCTGTGAACAAAGTTACGTTGCCATTTCTGCATAAAACAGCTTATAACGACAACGTGCTGAAGTTGGGATTGCGTTGTGCTACAAATACCCAAGGTATGGTGGTCACTTTGCCAGTATTTTACCGACGTGGACATTACTTTTATGTTTGGCCGAATAAAAATAATAAAAGTCATAATTTGTCATTTTTGAAATATAAACGTAAACCATCAAATCCAAGAAGAAATGAAAGCAAAAGTATTTAGAGCTTTCTAACCAATCCTAAATGATTAATGCAAAGCCATGCACACTTGCTATGTCCGTAAAGAACATAGAATAGTTTACATTTTTTTTTCTCAAGTACCTGTTTTTGGTCCTTTCAATCTAAAACCATAAGGAAAATGCTACTTACCAGTATGCATCTGTTCTTGGCATGTAGAGCTGCAGAGTTGTACACTATGCATAGATCGCCATCTGGTGTTGGGCTTGGATGCTTGCACCTTGTTGTTGTCTTGGAAGAGTCTTTTGTAGTCACGAGATAGGTGACTCCTCCTTTGGACGATAGTGCGCATGGGCATCGACTCCATCCTCAGATTGTTTTTCGCCATGATGGGAAATGATGGAGTGAGTAAGAAATAAAGAGATGTCCATGTGAATGTATCTATTTAAGATAATACTGGAACAGATACAGGTTCCGGGGAGGCGGGTGGGTGTGTACAACTCTGCAGCTCTACATGCCAAGAACAGATGCATACTGGTAAGTAGCATTTTCCGTTCGAGGCATATGAGCTGCAGATTGTACACTATGCATAGACTGTACAGCAGTGTCTCCCCTAGCGGTGGTCACCTGTATCTGTTGCAGTGGTTTGAAAAAGTGTTTTTAGAACAGCTTGGCCTACAGAAGCTTGTTGCTTAGCCTGCACGTCAACACAATAGTGTTTGGTGAAGGTGTGTGGTGTAGACCATGTTGCTGCTTTACAGATGTCATCTAAGGGAATGTTCCCCAAGAATGCCATGGAAGCCCCTAGTTTGCGTGTTGAGTGCGTTCTAGGGGGAATTGTTAATGTGCGTTTAGCCTTTTAGTAGCATATTTGAATGCATTTTACTATCCACCTAGCGATCCCAGCTTTGGAGATGGGGTTACCTTTATGAGGTGGTGCGAAGGCTACAAACAGTTGTTTTGTCTTTCTAAAGGGCTTAGTCCTGTCCATGTAATAAAGTAGGGCTCTTTTGACATCCAGTGTGTGAAGAGCCCTCTCTGCTACAGAGTCTGGGTTTTGGAAAAACACTGGTAACTCAACTGATTGGTTAAGATGAAAAGCAGAGATTACTTTGGGAAGGAATTTTGGATTTGTTCTAAGAACCACCTTGTTACGATGTATTTGTAAGAATGGTTCTTGTATGGTTAAAGCTTGGATCTCACTAACCCTCCTGAGAGGTAATTGAGACAAGGAAAGCTACTTTCCATGTGAGGAACTGTAGTTCGCATTTGTGTAGAGGTTCAAATGGGGGACCCATGAGCCTGGTAAGAACAATGTTTAAATTCCACACTGGAGAGGGTGGCAGTCTGGGGGAATTATCCTTTTAAGGCCCTCCATAAAGGCCTTAATTGCAGGTACTCTAAATAGTGACAAGTGTTGTCTGTTTTGCAAATAAGCGGCAAGTGCCGCTAGATGTAATCTTATGGATGAATATGCTAGATTACACCTTTGTAAGTGTAGCAAATAGCAAATGATGTCCTGGATTGAAGCGTCCAGCGGATCGATTTTATTGTTGTTGCAGTAAATGACAAATCGTTTCCATTTTGCTGCATAGCAAGCTCTAGTAGTAGGGCGTCTGGCTTCCCTAATGATGTTCATACAGTCCAGTGGAAGGTTAAGATAACCAAACTCTAGGACTTCAGGAGCCAGATCGCTAGATTCAGTTGACCTGGATCGGGGTGCCTTATCTCTCCATGGTTCTGCGTTAGCAACGTTGGGGAGAGACGTAGCTTTTGGTGTGGAACTACTGAAAGTTCCAGTAGTTTTGTGAACCACGGTTGCCGTGCCCATGTGGGAGCTACCAGGATCATCCTGAGAGACAGTTGTCTGAGCTTGCGTACAACTAGGGGAATCAGTGGGAGTGGCGGAAAAGCGTACGCAAATCTGCCTGACCAGTTCATCCATATCGCATTGCCTTTGGACAACGGGTGTGGAAACCTGGCGGCGAAGGTTGGGCATTTTGCATTTGTGTGTGTGGCGAACAGATCTATGTCTGGTTGACCCCACATTTGGAAAAATGATTGAAGAACTTGGGGATGAAGTTCCCATTCGTGTATCTGCTGTGTCTGTCGACTTAGCAGATCCGCAATTTGATTGTGAACTCCTGGAAGATGTTCTGCAAGAAGATATATGTTTTGTGGAATGGCCCATCTCCAAATGCTCTGTGCCAGCTGAGACAGCTGCAAAGAATGTGTGCCTCCTTGTTTTTGCATGTAATACATGGCTGTCATGTTGTCTGTCCGGACTAGTACAGTCTTGTGACGTAGATGTACTTGGAATGATTTTAATGCTAGGAATATTGCCAGTAATTCTAGGTGATTGATGTGGAACACTTTCTGTTGAGTGGTCCATTTGCCTTGAATTGTGTGGTTTAGAAGATGAGCTCCCAGCCGGTGAGTGATGCGTCTGCTGTTAGCACTATCTGTGGAACTGGCTCTAGGAACGGCCGCCCTTTGGAAAGGTTTGGTGTGTTCCACCACTGCAGAGAGCGATGTGTGCGGCTGTCCACCAACACCAGATCTGTAAGTTGTCCTTGAGCCTGGTTCCACTGACTTGCTAGGCATTCTTGTAAGGGGCGCATCTGAAGTCTTGCATGAGGTACGTTAAAAATGCAAGATGCCATCGTTCCTATGAGTTGCATGAATACCCTTGCTGGGAGGGAATGCTGTGGCTGAAATTTGGTGATTAGTGTTTGTATACTGGTTATCCTGGCTGGATTGGGATATGCCAGAGCTCTGGAGGTGTCTAATGTGGCCCCTAGATACTGGTGTATGTGGGAGGGCTGAAGATGTGACTTGATGTAGTTTACTGTGAATCCTAAGGCGTGTAGCAGCTGGATGGTTTGATGAGTGTGATGAACACACTGGTTGAATGACTTGGCTTTTATTAGCCAGTCGTCGAGGTATGGAAAGAGATGGATTTGTTGTCTTCTTAAGTGTGCTGCTACGACTGCAAGGCACTTTGTGAACACCCTGGGTGCGGTGGTCACCCCGAATGGAAGGACTTTGAACTGATAGTGTTGTCCGTCCACTATGAATCTTAGATATTTCCTGTGAGCCGGGTGTATGGGAATGTGGAAGTAGGCGTCCTTGAGATCTAGTGTGGCAAGGAAGTCGCCTTGTTGAAGTAGTGGGAGGACCTGTTGAAGAGTGATCATATGAAAATGATCTGATTGTATGTATAGATTGAGGGGTCTGAGGTCGAGTATTGGCCTTAGGGTGCCGTCCTTTTTGGGGATTAGGAAATACAGCGAGTAAACCCCCGTTCCTTGATGCTGTAAGGGAACTAGTTCTATTGCCTGCTTTTGAAGCAGTGAGAGAACCTCTTGTTTTAAGAGTGTGAGATGTTCCGTGGACATTGGACGCTGTTTGGGTGGTATGGTGGGTGGGGTTGCTGTAAGTTCCAGGCAGTATCCATACTGGATAATTTGTCTTACCCACTTGTCTGTAGTGATGGAATTCCAGACAGGCAGGAACTGTGATAGTCTCCCTCCGACCGGGGTGGAATGGTCTGGAGGGATTGGAGGGAAGTCACTGCTTATTAGTGGGGGAGGCGCGAGTGTTGTTGTTACCTCGGCCTCTTCCTTTGTTGTTATTTCCCCGGTATCCGCCTCAAAAATATCCTCAGTTGGTGGATGTTTGCGTGGTGTTTTTGTAGGAAAAAGAGGCGGTGTCTGTTCCGATATTTTTGGATGCTCCTCTATAGAAGGAGCGACGAAAGGAACCACGTGTGGATGGAGACTGTAATGCCCCCATGGATTTAGCAGTCTCCGTGTCCTTTTTCATTTTCTCTAGAGTGGTGTCTACAGCCGGTCCAAAGAGTTGTTGTTGATTGAACGGCTGATTGAGGATTGTTGTTTGTACCTCCTGTTTGAAGCCTGAGATGCGTAACCAGGCATGTCGTCTGAGTAGTACACTAGTGTTAATGGACCTAAAAGCTGTGTCAGCTGCGTCAAGGGCACACTTGATTGAAGCATTGGTTATTAATTTGCCCTCCTGAATTAAATAATTTGCCTTGGTTTTATATTGATCAGGTAAATGTTGTAATAGGGTTTCTAGTTGGTCATAGTGAGCCCTATCATACCTAGCAAGTAATGCCTGTGTGTTGGCTATCCGCCAGTGATTAGCTGCTTGGGCGGCAACTCTTTTGCCGGCAGCATCTAACAACTTAGACTCTTTATCCGGAGGTGGTGCATCACCGGAGGTCTGAGAATTGGCACGTTTCCTAGCATTAGCTACCACTAGTGAGTCTAAAGGTAGTTGACCCTTGATGTAGGTGGGATCATTGGGAGCAGGTTTATATTTTTTGTCAATCCTGGGATTGAGAATTCTAGCCCTAACAGCGTCTTTGAATATGTCGGGGGCATGTTTAATGACACCCTTTAACATTGGCAGGGTTTGTACAGTCTTTTGTGACTGTTCAAAGGTGTCTAGAAGAAAGTCCTCGTCTGCAGGGTCAGAATGCATCTGAACCCCATGGTAGAGAGCAGCCCTATTTACAAGCTGACCAAAGCCGATATTGTCATCTGGGGGAGACGGCTTTGTTGGATATGCATGGGGATCAGGGAGGTCTGGAGGATCTATTGGGTCATTATAATCGTCCCAATTGTCCTGTGGCACATCCGTATTGTCATCAGGGTCAGTGAAAGGGTCATTGTTGCCTCCCCCATCCCCTAGATCATCATCATCCTGTGGTGGTGGTGAGTTTGGTGGAAGTATAGGAGAATGTGGAGGAGAGACAGGGTTAAGAGGAAGAATAGGAGAAGAGGGTTGTATAGGTGAAGTGGCACAGTCTTTCTTTTTCACAGGCACTACAGGAGTGCCTGGTGTGTCCAGTTTCCTCTTCTTGTGTGGAACAGTAGCCAAATGTCCTGTTTTGGGGTCTATGTGGAGAGTTTTTTGTTTTGGATCAATAGGATCCGGCTGAAAAAGTTCTTCCTCTTCGGTAACCGCTTTTGGCGCAGATTTCTTCGGGTCCGAGCGAGGTTTAGATTTCTGCTCCGAGGCCTTGGGAGATGGTTTGGGGTCCTTTGGCTTGGCTGTGGAGGCGGAAATCTTTTTCGGTTCCGAAGGTTTTGATTTCGGATCCGATGACATTCTTTCGGCGTCGAGGTGTTCGGTGCCGATGTCTGTTTGGGAGTAGGCTGCACACTCGGTTTTGGTGCCAATGGTGCCTGCGGAACACTAAGATGCGGTTTGCTCGGTCCCGAGCTACCGGAAGGCTTGTCCCTTATCTTCGGAGCCGGGCCCAGGGGCGGGGCTACTGAAGTTTGTTTTCGGTCGCGACTGGGGCCAGCAGGCAAAGTCTTGACCAGGGCCTTCTTTTTTTGAGGTGGGGTTGGGGTAGGGGCAGTTGTACTCACTCGTTGACCAGGAGTGATGTGGTCATCTGAGTCTGAGTCGTCTGCTTCGGAACCACGATTTCCAGGTCCTCAGAATCCTCCTGTGGCACATCGGGGCCTTCATCGAAGATGTCCACCGGTACCGGAGCTGCTCGCTGCGCCATGATGTGTCGTCGGGCCCGGCGATCATGGATGGTCTTTTTAGATGTAAAAGAGGCGCAGGCTTGGCAATTGTTCTCGTCGAGTTCGGGCGAGAGACATAGGTTACAGACCTTGTGGTGGTCACTGTGTGGAAATTTAGCTCCACGCTGGGGGCATTTTTTAAATGGAGTCCTTTCCATGAGCTGTAGGCCCGAACGGCGTCGATAGGCCCAACGGCCCGGGTCGACGACCGGAATCCAGTAGTTGAGGTGCGCGTCGAAGATCACGCGATCGAAAACAATACCGTCGAGTTTTTTGATAGTTTGCGCGTCGAAAAGGTTTGGAGAATATGGTGCAGAACCGGAGCGCAGAAGTTACATCCGAACCCGATGGCGGAAAAAAACCAATCTGAGGATGGAGTCGATGCCCATGCGCACTATCGTCCAAAGGAGGAGTCACCTATCTCGTGACTACAAAAGACTCTTCCAAGACAACAACAAGGTGCAAGCATCCGAGCCCAACACCAGATGGCGATCTATGCATAGTGTACAATCTGCAGCTCATATGCCTCGAACACAAATTACAGATATTTTTCTAGAGAAAGGTGGCAAGCCTAACCACTGCCTCACAGAACCTGAAGGCTGGTGCTGGTTTTCATTGCGAGGCTTAAACACGTGATTTCAGCATCACCGTACAGAAAATGGTACCAGCCCCAGCTGCCTTCACTCATTCATTCATAGCACTGGACTACCGCAGTGTAAAAGGAAGACGCCTACCGTTCTTCTCACTGCAAAGGCTTTGATGCAGAGCGATCCGGAATCGTAGACAAGGATGCAGTGTGTGTTTTAAAAAGAAAACCTGAGACCGGTCTGCCCACATGAAAGACTACGAGAACGGATGCCTACAACCTGCTTGTTTCGGCGCCATGCTCCTGCCAAGGATGATAAACCCACCTCGACCTAAAAAGGGCACACTGTCGTGATCAGGAGAGCGTAAGATGCCATGGACGTGACATTTTGTATTGTCATGGTCACTTGAGGAAGACAAAAATACATACAAGATACATACCATAAGCAATTTCATTTACAACAATGTGAAGCCCTGAATAGGTGTAGTGTTCACTGCGTGCACACAGTGATACTGCGTACACACCCAAATTGAGCTCACAGTGTTAGTGAGTGTACATTACAGCCTATAGGTTGTGATCACACTAATAAGAGTACAGTGGTAGCGGCCATATAAAAATTGTGCAAATGATTGTGAATACAGCAGTGGGGCATGCACGGAGCTAATAACAATACCCTCCGAGCTGCGCACATGCTGATGACTCCTTTGACGTTTTCTCACACTAACAAAAGCGATGCTTTACTCATCCACACGCTGCTAAAGCGAGTTTACAGTGCAGTGTTGTGCACAGACATAGTTACTTAACAGCAACACTACGTCCACGTTAATGATGAAGGTTACGACGTGTGACTCTCAGCTTAAAACCATCTTGGAATGTTCCGGTCGAGCCCCCACCTCCTAAACATTTCTACTTACTCATATAAGTGAAATCCGTCTACGAACGTGACTCCGTGGCAACCAGCAGCTGCAAGCAGATGCCTTCTTCCGGTCCCGACGGCTATGGGGGCGGGTGGGGGGAGGGGGTGGGTTGTTGTTGAAAATAAGGCGTGGGGTCACCATTGGCTGCTTCTCCGGGGGAAAATAAGGTGCACAGCCGCTTTAATAAAAGCGCGCTGTGCTTACAAATAAATAAGTAAATACTACATTTTAAAAGGAGAAAGTTCAGAAGAAAATAAAGGCGCGTGGCCGCTTGAAAGCGGACCGCGCCGTAAATTAAAGAAATAACTATTAAAGGCGCGTGGCCACGTCAAAGCGGACCGCGCCGTAAATTAAAGAAATAACTATTAAAGGCGCGTGGCCGCTTGAAAGCGGACTGCGCCGTAAATTAAATAAATAAATAAGTGCGCCGCTATAGTTGAAGCGGACCGCGCTCTAAAGTAAATAAATATATTAAAGGTGCTGCGATGCGATGGATGCAATATGGGAAGCGCATTAAAGAAAATAGTGCTCAGCAACTTATAAAGCAGACCGTGTAACACAACCAGTAAAAGGTCCAGACGTTATGGGAGGTAACAAATGCAGACAAGGAGGTACCAAGGAGGGACTAACAAACCTATTTACCAATCAGAAGCCAGCATTTACAAAGGACAATGACATAAGCCAACCACAAATATGGGTGGAGAGTGGGCGAGGCTTCCAGTGCATACCCTAATACAGCATGCCTCGCAGTGCATGTGCGCTGCCACTAGGCTCAACCTAAAAAGTAGAAATTAAGCAGTTATAGTTAGTAGCATTAACTAAACTTGGCCCCCCGCCATGCACTGCTTATGATCTCACATATGACATCACTCATGACATCTCAAATGACATCATTGATGGCATCACTGATCACATCATCCAAAGAGTGTGCTAGTTTATTTTATAGTTTAAATAGTGGCAGGTAACTACCATAGTACTTCTCAACCTAATTTTGGACAGCCTGTGTCCAGCTAATGGGTGTAAGTGTTTACAAAACGCTTGTGCTCCAAATCCACCATAGCTGTGTAAAGGTATTGAACATGTTATAAATGTTTGCATCCAGGAGTTACTCAGTGCGCAGGTGACAGTTGACTTGTATTTATTCTACTCCACAGAACTTTTTGTTCTGCAGAAGAAGTTTCCAACAGGAGAAAGATTCTGCATAGCAGATACTAACTTTTATAAGGAGCCTTTAGTTATTAGAGAGAATCGTGTCAGCTTGAAAATATATACTATACATGAAAGTGTGTGCACACCAGGTACTAACCTGTGTACGCATGCTTGTTTTGTTTTAGAAGAAGGGCTATCTGTAAAGTTTTAACCACAGTATGACATGTGCAAGTAGTATGATCTTTAGCACCTTCAGATTCTGGTTATTTTTAGCACAGTCTCTTTTTTGACCACTGTTGACTGAATGTACACTGTTCTTAGTAGATTCTTTTGAATACATTTTGGTGTATTTCTCATGAGATTTTCACTGTTTGCAAACAGTGTGGTATAGAATTACCTATGCCCATAGAGTAAACACAGTTTACAGTATTCAGTTCTCTACCGCTATCAACTTCATTTCTTAATGTAGGTTTGGTGCGTGTCAAGGGTTTGATACAGATAAAAGCTATCCGTAGTAGGGCATTCGTTTTGGAATTTGCATTTACTATTTTGGCTATGAACAGTTGTATACAGATTGAATACCGTACTCAATGAGAGGTTCCCATGATCGTTAACGTAAACTATCTATCCTACTTGTAAAGCCATTGCTATTTATACAGAAATATGCAGGAAAACAAAGCTTGGATGATGTCATAAGTGATGTCATCCGTGATGTCCTAAACAATGTCATAGAACATGTCATGAATGATGTCATATGTGAGATCATAATCAGTGCATGGCAGGGGCGCAAATTATAGTTAGCGCTACTAACCAGATCTGATAAATTTCTATGGCTTTTGTAGTTCACAACATTAACGTCATTGACAAATTCAACTAACTATAACGTAACTTTAACCTTTTTTTCAGTGAATTTGAAGGTTTTTAAAAATAAATATATATTTAAAAAGACACAGAAACTAACTACTCTAGCAATGTTTGCGTTGAGAATGTTCAACTTCTTAGTTTTTGTAACTCACATATACAGAAATATTCCCAGCATAGTTTTCATACTCTTTGCATGTATCTTTACATAAACTTCATATTTATATGTCAAAAAGACAATGATCAGTTTTTTCTATACTATAAACTATGCATTTTGACTATGTACATCCATTTTTAAGGTGTGTGATCGCTCTCGCGGGTGCCACGCGGGAGACTTGCGAGATCGCAGAGTTACTAATTTCGTTCTAATCTATTGTACAGAGATCTTTTACATGTGGTCAGTTATTTTTGAATACTAATCTTTAATAAAGTCAGTATAGTATGTATATTGTATTAATTATTTCATTTACAAACTTACGCCTCTCGTGAGACGATTGAGGGAGTCGAACACAAAAATCTACTGCGTGGACGAAAAGAGGGCTGTACACCTGTTTGGCTCTTGTGAGCTGCTCGCTAGATTGTACATTTGGAATTAAGTTCATAATAATGTATTTTTGTCATTTTGAAGAAAGTAAGACATGAGAAGTGTTGTTTAAAGTAAAAAAAAAAATAGTTGATGTATTGTTGCATTTGAGAAATTAAGAAAGTTCCCTGTTTTTACAATCTCACGGGCCTCGGCGAGACACCTGCAAGTCACCCAGGAGTGGAAAGACATCTCAAGGAAGGATTGTGATTGGTTGATATGGATGTATTTATTTAGAAAATAAAGATTGCATCCTTTTAGCTTCATTTGGCTATTGTGTTTTGCTGTGGTTAGACTTTTTTGGCTAGCTCTCCGATATTGCTGTTTTTCTGTCACAAGAGTGTCATTCTCAGATTCAGATGAGAACCCTACTGCTCTTCCTGCAACTCAGCCACCTCAGTCACCCATGGCGTCCTTGCTGTGGCACTTTTTTTTAAATGAGGCATGGTGGGAAAAAGATATCTGCCAAATTTGTGATTTGAAAAATATGCAAAAAGAATTCAGTAGGAGCAGTCGGAATATGCAATACAGCATGAGTACCATTGGGATGTGGCGACATTTGAGCGCTATGCACCCTCGAAGCCTTGCTCAGGCTGAGTTATCCTGTGTTGCAGAGCTTGATAACTCATCAGGGGCGTCCACATCTTTTAAACCTGGTGACACTGTGGCTGCCCAGGTACTCGCCTCTCAAGCAGGTAACAAACCTGCTTATCTGAACAAAGCCCTTTTTGCAAGCACCACTATATACATTAAAACTAATGAAGTGCATGGAGAACTCATCTACTTTTTACTATTCACAATCCAGCGAGATTGTAAAAATTAGTTAAAAACAATATACATCCAATTTTTTCACAGTAGTTATCCCTTAGATACTTCCTTTATAAACTTGGGGAGACAGCATGCCTTTTGATGCCCCCTTATATCTTTTTTATTTCATTTCCACAACACTTCCAATTTTTCATAGTAAACAGAAATGACGGCCATTTCATTCCTAACATTCCAACAGTTAGCCAATCAGAGCACTTGCTCCCGCGAGTACAGGAAGGCTCATGGAAAAACCGAGCCTCTCGACTAATCACAGGGCTACATTTTTTATTTTGCGCTCTCATGGGAGGCCTGTGGGACCCTAACGAGCCCAACTGCTAAAATATACAATTATTTTTTACCCTTAATTTCTCGACAATTACTGAACGGATTTACACAAAAGCATAGAAAACACAATCTGCAGACCAAGACCTAGCTTCCTGCTGAATATGGTGTAATTCCGTTCAGCAGTTTTAAAGAAGTCTATGGAAAATGCATAGAGATTTTACGTTTTGGGACCCCCCTTTTTTCTCGGCCCCCGCTTCATGGATCACCTCGAAACTTTCCAGGAAGGAGCCAAGGTGGATATACCATTTTTTTAGAAAGTTTTGCGAAGATGTGTCAAACGTGGCCAAAGTTATTAGCATGTCAAAAAATGCTCAGTCTATGGAAAAGCAGACCTCATTATAACTGCCGATCACCAGTAGGTTTTATTATATATATATATATATATATATATATATATATATATATATATATATATATATATATTCAAGCTACAAATGCGGAGCACTCACGGGACGTATTTAAGTTGATTTAATAAAGCAAATGCATTTCGGCGTCTAGCCTTCTTCAGTGCATATCAACTGACACTTAAACATTGCGCATGTTTAAATACATCTAAAAACGATCTCATTGGAGAGGCACACAATCACAACCAGTGACGAAGGACTGGAACAGTTCAAGGTCTTGATGCCTCTTTCCCTGGCTGCCATGTCTGTGTGTGCTTAATTACTTGCAACCAGATGGAAACATATCGTTTTTGCTTAAAAAGTTCTCAGTCTTTCATAGACGATTTTTAAATGCAAAGTTCAATGTCACTCACACGCTGCATGGCTCAGCCAGCCCCTCGAAATTAATCCGGTCGTGGTGCCTCCAATTGTCAGTGCCATGATGTCATGTTCAAGTCCCTCGCCTGCCAAAATCCCAAACGTTGCACCATCCTGCAGGTTTCCGTATACATTACTTCAGTCCTCCAATTCAATAATTGTCAGCAATTTAAGGGGGAGACCTGGAGCTTTAATTTAAACACTGCCAGCACCGCTGAAAGAAAGAATGAGGAAGCATCCTACCAGCTTTGCTGACAATTATTGAATTGGAGGACTGAAGTATCCAGTAGTCACACAGACAATACACCAGTCGAAACGCACATATCTAAAATATATAAATGAAGAGCTAGTTCTAAATACATACTCTGCCTAGATGAAAATTAAGGCACAGTCCAGCTGCAACCAACTGAACTCCTGCTAAGTCGCTTTACAAAGCAGATAACCAGACGCTAGACTTTGTAAGCGGTAGCTGCATAAATTAGAGGTACGTAATAGCTGACAGGACTGGTAACACCTCCACCCAATTTCATCCGACCACTGTGTGAATTTGCAGTGTAAAGTACGGCACAGCTGCATGACGAATGTTTGCAAAATAGTTCTTCATGATTTACTTCCAGTAATCATTTTGCTCTCTTTACAAGTAGCCTATGAATACTCACCAATGTCTGTATATGGAGTGTGAATATGCGTTTCATACACCAATCTAGTGTGACACTTGAAACCACTCCAGTTTTGAAATCGATGAGGTAGGATAGGAATCCTTTAGTACCGACTCCTGTAGTCCTGATGGAAGCTGACAGACCTACCGGGCTTTCTTGCGTCTGAAACATGTAAGCTTCATTAGGATATGGGAGTAATTGGCACTTCATGAGTATGCTTCTTTGGGGCATATCATCAAGGCGGCGCAATAAAATTATTGCCGCTTTTGCGTCCGTTTTCGGCCGAAAAGCGGCGATAATTTTATCGCATTATCAGCAAGGTCACGCTATCACGTGAATCCTTGCCGTAGCGCCCTTTCCCTTAACACCCAGCTTTGCATCTCTAATGAGATGCAAAGTGGGCGTACCTTGCCAAACTTATGTGGAGAATGTCGCTAAACGACATTTCTCCAATTAACAAGGGAATCGCTAACCTGCTTAGCGATAATAAGAAGCGCTAACCGCGCTTAGCGCAGGTTTCTGTACACCTGCTTTTAATCTGACTTAGCCATGTAATCCAATGGGAGGTGGATTACATGGCTAAGTCCACCCTGCCCTATCAGCAAGGTATCGCCTGTCGCAGTGCGATTATCGCCGGTTTTCCAGAGATAATCACACTGTTTTGTAGCTAACGCTTGGATTTCTATCGCTTTGGAGATATGCGTTGCTGATAGCACGCTATCTCCGCGATAGAATCCAGCGATAGCCGGCGATAATTATCCTAGCGCTAAGTGCACTTAGCGATAATTATCGCCGGTTGTTGCTGATATGCCCTTTTGTTTTTAACTTTATCAGGGGTACAGTTGCAATAAAGAGTTGCATACTGTGTAACTCACTAGATAATGTTATCTTATTCTCTCCCTAGATCAGAAGTTGAAGTGGGCAGGAACTGAGGGGCACGACATGTCCATACCTTTTTATATAACCAAAACCATTCCCTTACTTTATGTTAAAAGGCAACTGCCAGAGACGGTTAATTCAGGCATTTGAGATGCCTCATCTGAAGTGGAGGGGAGAGAGTCTCCTGTGCTGTATATTCCAGGGAGGGACAGACAGTTGAACAAGAAACACACCTTATTGCCAGGATGCCTGCTGCCTGAAAGAAATGTAAATGTGCACATTTGGTTTATATGCAAATGTAAAAGCTGCTTGGAAGCCGGTATTGGGTTTAATTGATGGAGTCACTTGAAGAGTATTTTTTTTGGGAGGTATTGTAAGGTGACCTAATGGGCTGTGGAAGGTGTGCTTTTAATGGAAAGTTATTAAAAAAATTTGCACTAGGCCCAGTCAGATCTATATTTTGGAAGCACTTTAAAAAAATCTTAAACTTAAATATTTTTGTGCAGTTTATGGTAGCCTATCTTATACTGTGTGTAATGCCAGTTTAGGTTTAAATCTTTTTATTGATTTGAAAGACAGAAAGGACAAGAAACAATGCATCAGGCAATGATGCTCATTTCGTGGGCCATAGCCAATTGAAACGCTACATAGTGCAATCATAACAAACAAAAAGGGAACAACCCAACCTCCCCCATCCCCTTGGACCCTCCCTACCCCCCGCCTTCCTCGCCCCCTCCCTCCCCCCACCCCTGATGTTGCCAAGAAAGTATCTAAGGTCAACAGTAAGCGAATTAGTGGCCTTGAGATTGAGTGGAGTCTTGCGGTAATGCGTTGAGTCGTAAAAGGCGCATGTACCTAGGGCAGGTGAGATCGCGGAATTCAGTGCATGAAAGGCCGATAAAAGGGCGCCACATATCCGAAAAAGAGGCCCCATCACCCTGGAGAGAAAAGGAAATGCGCACCATGCCCAGCACATACCATAGCCTATGCAGCCACCCCTGTATCGAAGGTGCCTTATCAGAGCCCCATGTGGAGAGTATATTCTGCAGAGCCGCCCCTACAGCGATACCCATCTGCTTCCCTTTGCGTGATTTGAGGGGAAATGTAAGTCTATCAGAGACGCCTAAGATGATGTATTCTGGAAATCATAGGATAGTGGTGTCAAAGTGGCGGTCTATGTCATCCAGGACTTGTGTCCAGTAGGGCTTGAAAATGGGACATTCCCACAATATATGCAACAAAGTGCCAACAGCTCCGCATCCCCTCCAGCAACACGGGGAGCGACCAGGGTCACTCCTGTGCAGCCTATGAGGGGTAAGGTACCAGTATGTCGCTATCTTAGTAGCAGACTCTACACTGGAGATGTTGCGTGCTGAGTGCCTGGTCCTATAGTGAATGTCGCTCCACTCTTTCTGAGTCAGTGTCCGCCCCAGCTCTGCCTCCCACCTTTTCTGTCCTGCGGATTTGATCTCTAGTTCCCGGGGGCGTAAGATATGATAGAGTTCTGTGATGAGATGTTTGGAGGATTGTTTGGATAGTAACCATCGTTTGTAGGGGGTGAGCCTTCTCTCAGCCCCCTGACGCACCTGGGGTTGCATCACCCAATGCCGTATTTGTTGGTATTGATATCGTTCCGTTTTGGGCATGGTAAAATCAGCTCTAAAATCTTCAAAAGACAGGAGTCCCTTCTCGTTAAAAAGTGCCCTATAGATCTGCGGCCTTCCTTCTCCCAATGGGAAAAAGCTGTCTGATCCATACCCGGGGTGAAGTCAGGGTTGCTAGTGATAGGAGTGAGGGGCGATGGGAATGTGGTGAGGCCATTGCGAGTAGCCGTAGAGTCCCAAGCGTTAAGCGTGGCTCGTCCTATCGGGGAGCCATAGAGACCTGAAGGTCTGGAGGCTTTACAGAGAAAAGGGATCTTCCACAGAGGCTGCCCAGCCAGTGCTCGCTCCATCAAGAGCCAATGCTTCTCGGACTCTGGCTGAGCCCACTCCTGCAAGCAGCGGATCTGAGATGCCTTGTAGTAATAGTCCAGGTTGGGCATTCCCAAACCCCCCTCCCCGGGGGATCTGAAACTCATGTCTCTGCTCATCCGTGGTTTCCTGTCTACCCAGACAAAAGAGGAGAACTCTGCTTGGAGCTGCTTCAGCATGCCCAGGGGCGGCTCCAGAGGCAGTGTTTGGAACAGGTAGAGAATTTTGGGGAGTATATTCATTTTAAGAGCTGCTACCCTACCCAACCACGAGAGGCCAAACGGGTGCCAGCGCTGCAGGTCGCGCCTTATCTGTGCTAGTATACGCGTATAGTTTAACGAGACTGTTTCCGTGGTTGAGACTGCAAATGTTATACCCAGGTAGGGGATGGTTTTTTGATCCCATCGAATGGGACATACCTGGACGAGGGCGTCCACAGTCGAAGGCTGTAAGGAGAAACCCAAGGCCTGCGATTTAGAGACATTTACACGGAAGCCAGAAGCGGTGGAGAACTCCTCCAGCTCAGCGAGGAAGGCCGGGACAGACGCCTTGGGAGATTCAAGCGTGGCAATGATATCGTCTGCGTAGAGCCTGATGGTGTGCCTCTCCCCCCCGAAAAGAACCCCACTGATTCGCTGGTTTTCCCGAATCCTCTGGGCCAGCGGCTCCATATAGAGGGCGAATATGAGTGGGGAGAGTGGGCAGCCTTGTTGTGTGCCCCTGGCTATCGGGATGTAATGCCAGTTTAAAATAATGACATACATATTCAAGGTGCTTTCTGTCACAGACTGGGACCTCGTAGCACTAAAAACACACATCATCATTCCCCACTGCACCAACCAGAATTCATTACTGTAGCTCTCTGGTTACACACACAAATATCTGCAGTGATTGCATTAACTAATAGAGGTTTCACTACGTAAAATAGTGCATTTCTTACTGATTAGTTTAACTTGCCATGATTTATCATTTAAGGTGTGTTATTTTACATGCAGATACTTGAAGGTGAAATACCAACAAAATAGTTACAGAATATTTTGTTAGTTTTAGCCATGCATTTGATCCCACTCCCACTGGCACTCAGGATCACAGATGCCATACTTAATGAGTTTAGATCGCTTGCCTAGATCCCACCATCCAATATTCTAAATATAAAGAGAATCCACACCAGTGGCTGCGCCTAGCCTAGTGAAACACTTTTCACGGATGTGGACGTGGCTTCTGTCCTAAATAGATTTGGTGATACAGAGAATTTTTCTGGAGTCTTAAAACCTGGGTGATATGCTATGGTGGATTTACATTTACAAAAACATAAAAGTACCACTTTACCGCCTTCTTATTTATACACTGGGTAACTCTGCTAAAACGTGGATACTTTGTCATGCCAATACTGGACTTATTTTGAATTATTTTCATATGAACTATACACACAACTGACAGGTAGCAAATGAAGAATATCGAACACTGACGACTGCACTACAACTTCCTCTTTTTGTCAACAACATAATAGCTCTTATGTAACAGAAAGGCGACAGGCAGCGGGATATACAAGTGCTAAAAACAGTTTGTTCCAAATTCAGTTGGTGTAGAGGAAAATAAGTTGGCTGAAGAGTAAGGAACAAGACAAAAAACCTTCCCTAAACTTAACTGACCACTCATACAGCAGTCTATCACAAGGTATTTGTCCCCTTAAAAGCACCAACATCACTTAAATGCACAATATCAACACCATCTCACTGACCCTACTTTATAGCCACATTAGAGTGTACCTCTTAGCGCGTGTTCAAATATCCTATACATGTACTCCTACTTCGTAAATCATCCAAATTCATTTCCAAAGGCCATACTAGTAACACTCACAACAGTACTAGCGACCTCGCGAAAGAAAGAGCACTCGGCATAACAACTGCACCAGAACAGTAACTGGTCAACTCCCCTAGGCGTAGCACTATGTTTTCTGGCAGGCCTGTGGGGAAGGCTTCCGAAATCCAGGACCTAGGGGGCTCCCACGTAACATTTAGTGACACTCACGCTGCCGCCAGTGAAAATGTCCTCCCCTTCCTTGTCGCTGTCTCCGACTCCGCTGGACCCTTCCTCATCCCCAGGGAAGGGCGGTGGGTGTTTTGTGCTGCCTAGGGTTGTGCTGGGGCTGCTGCTGCTACTGTCGGCGGTCGCCATCTTCCCGACCAGCGCCTGAGGCCGCCGCAAACGTCACCGCGCTGGGAGGAGGTGGGAGGTCAGTGGGGGCTGTAAACACCGGTGCGAGCCTAAACGCCTCTGCTGACAGGCAGACACTCAACAAGGATAACTTTATTCAGTCCTTCGACTCGGACAGGGCGGGAGGGTGGGGAGATGTCAGGAGGGTCGGCACATGGGACCCTGACTCACACTGGGCAGGAGAGGAAGGGCTTCAAGGAGAGGCTGGTCCCATGACAGGTCAACAGAGAGCGGAGGGAGCCACTTCCTTATCTGTTTTATTTTCAATAAGAATCTGTTCACAGACCAAAAACAAGCAATTGCAATGCAATAGGGCTCGCATTTACGCGAGACCTATTGCATTGCAAATGGTAGTCATCACGGACGACGGGAGGGAGGGCGGGGGGGAGGCACGGACAATGGGAGGGAGGGGGAGAAGGCACGGACGACAGGAGTGCGGGCAGGGGAGAAGGCACAGACAACGGGAGTGCGGGTGGGGGAGGGAGGGAGAAGGGGGCGAAAAGGCACGGACAACGGGAGTGCGGGCGGGGGAGGGGGTGAGAAGGCACGGACAACGGGAGGGAGGGGGAAGTAGAGAAGGCAGTAGGAGAACCTCATTAAAGAAAATAGTGCTCACAGTCTAAATACCACGTAACGTGTAACACTTGAAGTAAAGGGGCCAGTAGCCATGGGAGGATACAAATTACGACATGGCCGTAATAAGGAGGGACTGACAAGCCTATAAACGAATCCGAAGGCAGCATTTACGAAGGACAAAGACACAAGCCAATGAAAAATTGGGCGGGGAGGGGCGGGGCTTCCCTCACGTACTGAACTACAGCAGATCTTCACCAGAGCAGCGCTTGCGCACTGACTCTAGGCTCGACCTAAAAATAATTACTTATGGAATCTAACTATCTATCTATCTATCTATCTATCTATCTATCTATCTATCTATCTATCCAAATGTTAAAGTGAAGTTATAAGTGAAGAATGTAGTAAGATTTTAACTTACGTTAAAAAAATAATTAGACATTTAGTGAAAAAGCAATTCCATATAACCCTTCCCCCCCAAACAAAAAGGTGAAATTCGCCAGTTATACATAACTGGCAGAAGTATAACTTGCACCGCCATGGATTTCAGATGTCATAATAAGTAGTGAATCATAGTGGTGTAAGTTTAACTTCTAGCAGTTATGTATAAATGGAGATTTTCACTGTTTATTGGTTTTTAAGCAGTAGAGCTTTCAGTGATTTTCTAAGATTTTGTTAACATAAGTTGAAAACTTACAACCTTCCTGACATATAACTCAACTTTTCACTTTGGTTTTTTTCAGTGAATTTATCTGTTTTTTAAAAGTAAAGTAATATTATATTACAATAAGTTTGTAGCTATACCACCAACCCCCCACCCCACCGCGCACGGCCTTTAATGGTGAGTGCAAGGGGGTCTGGCAGCAGGGCTTGGCGGCCAGAGCAAGCCTGACCCCAACCCCCGCATGGACAGTCAGCACCCCCACAAACGGCCATCCAGCCACAGACGCCACTCTCATTTTCATTTTTTAGGTTTCGCCTGCACAGCACTTGCGCTGTGCTTGTGAAATCTATTGTATTTAATATGTCTTAAAAGGGGCTTCTCTCATCAATTTAAAAGGCCAAAGTACTCATCCAAATCCGCTTTAGTGGGTGGAACTTTTTTTCTTATATTAAGGCTGCACAGCATGTACTGTTTACACATATGTATCTACACCTAGCTGCACACATTTATGATAACTACCTTCTACTAAAGCTATTCACACTGTTTAAGCGCCCATTCACTGTCCAGACTTCAGGGACTGTTAAACTATAAGATAAGATCTCTTCCCAGGGAAAAGGCAGACAACTTCTAACAGTATGTAGGAATGCTTGCTTTTTTATTACTTTGCTGTGTAAAGCAGATGCTTTAGTCTTAGAACATTTGTGGCATTTCCTATTCATGCCTCAGTACCTTTCTTTGCACTTTGTAGGCATTATCGGATTGATTTTACTTCTATACCGGCAGTCACAATTGCAGTTAAAAGGGGCTTGATTTAAATGGTGCAGCAGGTGCAGTGGCACCATGGCCAAAGTTGTCATAACTCCACTAAACACCAAATATTGCTATATTTTAATACCAAACAGGCAGTCATAAGTGCAGTTATCTAGCAGACACTAGGGCAATGATTTCAATAGTGTAGCAAGTGCAGTGGCACTGGGACCAAAAGCTCTAGGCACCCTACAAAACACCGATTATTGCTATATTTTACAACTAAACAGGCAGTCACAAATGCAGTTATCTTGCAGGCGCTAGGGGCATGATTTGAATGGTGCAGCAGGTGCCGTGGCACCATGCCCAAAAGTTATCAGATCTCCTCTAAACACATACTATTGCTATTACATCAATTAATTCTATTATTTCCCTCTTTCGCTTAATTGTTCAAAATATTGCTATTACTTACCAGCACTATACTACTAGTAACAGGCTCAGCACACTATATTGCCTTTTTGTGCATAAACAAGTCATAACACTTTAACAGACTTTCTGTAACTTTCATTGTACAACTACTCAGCAACTACAACTTACAACAAAAACACAGTTTATTAGTAATCATATAGCCGAAACCTAATGCATTTACCAATGCTTGTTTAAAATGTTTTTATGTAGGTCCTGCAGGACTCCATTCCGGTCGTCAGTGTGACACTAAACTCAAGGACATTCACCTAAGAGCAGCCAAAACGAGTACCCAGGGCACTGTAGGTGATAAAGACTAGAGCACGAAAGAGGGGAGAATTTAGAATTATGATCCAGTTGACTCAGTTCCCCAAGCCCATTTCTGGAGTATATGCCCCTCTATAGTGGTGTCACTGCAGAATCACAGGTCCCTTTCTGGAGTTTAAGGCCTTCACTATTCGAGGTGCTTCTGAACCACAGGAGGAGTGCCACATCAGGAGCTGCTAATAATGTAGGTACATCATTTCCAAGGGGTTGATCTACCACATAATTACATGGTTTCCTTAAGGAATGTGGAATTATCTCAGGAGTTTGTGCCTCCACATCAATTCCTACAGGTTTGTCTTCCATTACTTGTTAAAAAGATAATGTATCAGATTTTTTAGAATTCTGTAATGGAGGCAAAGGTGTTTTCTACCAGGCCCCATTCGAGGGCCCCGGGTGCCTGCTTTGTCCCAGTGTAGGGGGAAGGAAAATGCTACTTACCCAGTATGCATCTGTTCTTGGCATGTAGAGCTGTAGAATCTCATGCTTTGCATAAGATCGCCATCTAGTGTTGGGTCCGGATGTTTGCACTTGTTTTTCTGGAAGAAGTTTTCCCTAGTCACGAGGTAGGGGACTCCTCCCTTAGGTGATAGTGCGCATGGTCATCGGCTCCATCTTCAGATTGTTTTCCGCAGAGGGTAAGAGAATGGAGTAGTAGTAAAGAATAGAGATGTCGATGCATAAGTATGTGTAGTAAAACCGAGAACTATAGCAGTTACAGGTACCCGGGGAGGTGGGTGGGCGCATGAGATTCCACAGCTCTACATGCCAAGAACAGATGCATACTGGGTAAGTAGCATTTTCCATTCGAGGCATGTGAGCTGTAGATCACATGCTTTGCATAGACTATACAGCAGTCTCCCCGAAGCGGTGGCTATCCTTTAACTGTTAGAGTTGTCTGTATAACGTTTTAAGTACTGCTTCGCCCACATTAGCTTGTTGTCTTGCTAACACATCTACACAATAGTGTTTGGTGAATGTGTGTGGTGTGGACCATGTTGCAGCTTTGCAGATATCAGCAGTAGGGATATTCCCTAAGGAAGCCATAGTAGCCCCTAACTTGCGAGTGGAATGTGCTCTAGGGGGTACAGTGAGAGTCCTTTTGGCTTTTTGGTAACAAATCTGAATACACTTGACAATCCACCTAGCAATTCCTGATTTGGAGATAGGATTGCCTTTGTGAGGTGGTGCAAAAGCTACAAAGAGTTGTTTGGTTTTACAAAATGATTTTGCTCTTTCAGTGTAATACAAAAGAGCTATTCTGACATCTAAGGTATGTAAAGCTCGTTCTGCAACAGAGTCAGGTTGAGGGAAGAATACAGGTAATTCAACCGACTGATTAATGTGAAATGCAGATACAACCTTAGGTAGGAATTTAGGGTTGGTACGAAGAACTACTTTATCTTTATGTAACTGGAAAAAGGGTTCTTCTATAGTTAGTGCCTGTAGTTCACCCACTCTCCTCAATGAAGTAATTGCAATGAGGAAAGCTGTTTTCCAAGTAAGGAACTGTAGTTCACATTTGTGCATGGGTTCAAATGGCGGACCCATTAACCTTGTGAGGACTATGTTAAGATTCCATACTGGGGTAGGTGGAAGTCTTGGTGGTATTACCCTTTTTAGCCCTTCCATGAATGCTTTGATGACGGGCACTCTAAATAGCGATAAGTGTTGCCTATTTTGAAGGTAAGCTGCTATGGCAGCAAGATGCAGTCTGATGGATCTATAGGCCAATGCTGACTGCTGCAAATGTAGTAGGTAGCACAGTATGTTCTGTATGGAAGCATCAAGAGGGTTGATATGCTTGGTATTGCAATAATAACAAAGCGCTTCCATTTGGCTGCGTGGCAGGCCCTTGTGGAAGGCTTTCTAGCCTCTCTAATAATGTTCATACAATCTGGTGGAAGGTTGAGATAACCAAACTCTAGGACTTCAGGAGCCAGATTGCAAGGTTCAGCTGTTTGGGATCTGGGTGTTTGATTTCTCCATGGCTCTGTGTGAGGAGACTGGGAGTCACATGTAATTTTTGGTGTGGTACCAGAGAAAGTTCCAACAGGGTTGTGAACCAGGGTTGACGTGCCCATGTTGGAGCTACTAGTATTAGCGTGAGTGATGTTTGCCTGAGTTTCCGAACCACTGATGGAATGAGTGGGAGAGGCAGAAAAGCGTAGGCAAATATCCCTGACCAGTTCATCCATAGAGCATTGCCTTTGGACAAAGGGTGTGGATACCTGGAGGCGAAGCTTTGGCATTTTGCGTTTTCGGGTGTTGCGAACAGGTCTATGTGAGGGACTCCCCAAGCTTGGAAGTATGGGTGTAGAACTTGAGGGTGAAGTTCCCACTCGTGTATTTGATACCTCTGCCTGCTGAGGAGGTCCGCAATTTGATTGTTGACTCCTGGGAGGTGTTCCGCTAGGAGATAAATGGTGTGGTGAATAGCCCACTTCCAGATGTCCTGGGCTAAGTGGGGCAGTTGGAGAGAGTGTGTTTTTGTATGTAATACATAGCTGTCATGTTGTCGGTTCGGACTAACACAGCTTTGCCAGACAGGTGATCTTGAAAGGCTTTGAGAGCTAGAAAGATTGCCATGAGCTCTAAGTGATTGATGTGGAGCATCTTTTGCTGGTGACTCCACAGTCTTTGCACTGTGTGTTGTTGAAGATGAGCTCCCCAGCCAGTAAGGGATGCGTCCGCTGTTAACACTGTCTGTGGAATTGGGTCTATGAACGGCCGCCCTTTTGATAGGTTTTGTGTGTTCCACCACTGCAGAGAGCGATAAGTACGGCCGCTTACCAACACTAGATCAGTTAATAGACCTTGAGACTGGTTCCACTGACTGGCTAAACACTCTTGAAGTGGACGCATGTGTAGCCTGGCGTGGGAAACGATCATGATGCAAGATGCCATCATTCCCAGCAGTTGCATAAACACTCGAGCCGGAGGTGACTGAGTGGGTTGAAATTTGAGAAGGAGCGCCTGAATGTTTCGAATTCTGGCTGCATTGGGATACGCTAGAGCCTTCTGAGTATTTAGAGTGGCTCCAAGTAATCCTGAACTTTGTTTGGCTGAAGATTTGATTTTAACACATTGATTGAGAACCCTAGCTGTTGAAGCAGCTGAATGGTTAGTAAAGTGTGCTTGCGACATTGCTGGTATGTGCTGGCTTTGATGAGCCAGTCTTCCAGATAGGGAAAGACATGTATGCTTTGTCTCCTGAGATGCGCAGCTACTACTGCCAGACATTTTGTGAAGACTCTGGGGGCAGTGGTGACTCCGAATGGGAGCACTTTGAATTGATAGTGTTGACCTGCTACCACAAACCTGAGAAATTTGCGGTGAGTCGGATAGATTGGAATATGAAAGTAGGCGTCCTTTAAATCTAGAGTAGAAATAAAGTCGCCTTTTTGCAAAAGAGGTAGTATTTGTTGCAGTGTTACCCTGTGGAAGTGGTCTGACTGTATGTAAAGGTTGAGTTCTCTGAGATCCAGTATGGGTCTGAGAGAGTCGTCCTTTTTTGGAATTAGAAAGTAAAAGGAGTACACGCCCGACCCTTGGTGCTGAGGTGGTACAGGCTCTATGGCTTGTTTTAGTAGCAGGGATTGTACTTCTTGTTTGAGAAGGTCTAGGTGATCCGGTGGAAGTCTGTGCAACTTTGGGGGAATGTTTGGAGGAGTATTGATGAACTCCAGGCAGTAACCAGAATGGATAATTTGGAGAACCCATTTGTCTGTTGTTATTGACTGCCACTTTGGTAGAAATTGTGACAGTCTTCCCCCTACAGGTGTTAAGTGGTCGGGGGGAACTATGGGCAAGTCACTGTTTTGTATTGGTTGGCGAGGTACATGTGTTGGAACCTCTACCTCTGCCCTTGGCGTGGTTTCCTCTGTAATTGCCTCGATAGAAACCCTTGGAACCTGAGGGCTGTTTATTGCCCTTATAGGTGGATGTGGTGTCTGAGGAAGTCGTTTTAGATCCTGCTCTTTAAAAGGAGCGATGAGAGGAACCACGCCCTTGTGGAGATTGAAGTGCTCCCCTGGATTTAGCCACTTCAGTATCCTTCTTCATTTTATCCAATGAAGTGTCTACCACCGGCCCAAAAAGGTGTTCCTTGTCAAAGGGTGTGTTTAGTATGGAAGTTTGAACTTCCGGTTTAAACCCTGATATGCGCAGCCAGGCGTGTCTTCTTAAAAGAACACTAGTGTTTACCGCTCTGGCAGATGTATCAGCAGCATCTAGGGAGCATCTAATTTGGTTGTTAGAAATTAATTGCCCCTCCCGAACCAGGTCTTGCGCTTTTGATTTGTGTTCTTGAGGGAGAAACTGGATGAGTTGCTCCATTTTATCCCAGTGTGCGCGGTCATAGCATGCTAGCAATGCTTGTGTATTGGAAATATGCCAGAAGTTAGCAGCCTGGGAGGCTATCCTTTTCCCTGAAGCATCAAGGAGTGTAGACTCTTTATCTGGTGGTAGTGCGTCTCCAGTAGCCTGGGAGTTGGCCCTTTTGCGTGCATTAGAAACTACTAGTGAATCTAATGGTATCTGACCTTTTATGTTAACTGGATCTGATGGGGCAGGCTTGTATTTTTTATTTACCCTCGGAGTAAGGATACGTGCCCTAACAGGATCCTTAAAAATGTCGTCTACATGTCTGGTCATGCCTTTCAACATGGGCAACATGTGTGTAGACTTTTGAGTGTGTTGTAGTGTCTCAAAAAGAAAGTCCTCTTCAAGGGATTCTTTGTGTAGTGGGACTCCATGGTGAGTAGGAGCCCTACTTAACAACTCGACAAATCCTACACTGTCATCTGGTGGAGAGGGTTTGGTAGGATATATGTCTGGGTCGTTATCAGTGGGAGAATCAGTATTATAGTCATCACACACGTCTCCAGGCTCATCGTCATAATTATTATCCCCATCACCCTGATTCTCAGGTGTGTGTGGTGGTGAGTGCTCAGGTGAAGTTGGCACAGGTATAGTCTGGGGTAGAGAAGGTGAAGGAAGAGGAAGAGGAGGAGGGGAAGGATTTGTCCTGACAGTTCTCTTCTTCAATGGTATGTGGTATTCCTCTTCTGTAGTAGCACCTCTTTTTAAAGTCACTTTAGTGGTGATATGTCCAGTCTTTTGGTGTATAACCAGGATCTTTTGTTTCAGATCCGGTTTGTCGAGCGGATCACCGAAAACATGTTTTTTTGGTGACTTCGGCGTCTCCGTGTGTTTCGGCTCCGAATGTTTCGCCGCCGATGGTTTCTTGGTCGGAGTTTTCGGATCTGAAGTTTGTTTCAGTGCCGACAGAGGATGTTCGGTGCCAGACTTTTTCTTCGGCTCCGAAGTCTTTGGCTCGGTGCCCGATTTGGCATGGGTCTTTTCGGAGCCGGAAGGCTTTTTACTATGCTTCGGTGCCGAGCCTGAAGGCGGGGCTTTGGAAGCTTGTTCTCGGCGCCCACCGGGGCCCGAGGGTGCAGGTTGGTGCGGATCCTTTTTCTTGGATGGAAGTGGAAGGTGGGGCGAGGTCGGGGCTGTACTCATGGTACGTTGTCCCTGTGGGATGTCCTCATCCTCATCGGAGCCATCTTCGGAAACGAAGATGTCTTCCTGTTCCTCATCGGCTCCGATGGGCTCGTCGCCTTCCTCCTCTTCCGGTTGAGGTCCGAAGAGGTCCGGAATGGAACCTGCTTGTTGTCTCTGCATGTCGCGTCGTAGGGCTCGACGATCACGAAGTCTTTTTGGAGCGGAAAGCTCGGCACGCGTCGCAGTGGTCTTTTCTGTGGTCGGGTGACAAACACAGATTGCACACCTCGTGTGAGTTGGTGCGGGGGTATTTTGCGTGGCACCGAGGACAGAACTTGAAAGGAGTTCGTTCCATCGACTGCGAGTCGAACCAGGGGCTAGGCCCGACGGCCTACTACGAGCACTCCGATCGAAATTTTGTTAGGAATAACGATCCGCGAAGAAAGGGGAACACAAATGGAAACACTACCGTCGAGTGTAAATGTGATAAGCGCCGAGAAAGATCGTAGGATCAGCGTCGAACCGGAGCGCAGCGAGGTACTTCCGAACCCGATGGCGGAAAAAAACAATCTGAAGATGGAGCCGATGACCATGCGCACTATCACCTAAGGGAGGAGTCCCCTACCTCGTGACTAGGGAAAACTTCTTCGAGAAAAACAAGTGCAAACATTCGGACCCAACACTAGATGGCGATCTTATGCAAAGCATGTGATCTACAGCTCACATGCCTCGAACATATTGTTAAACTCCTGACATAGATTTTCTGCTCAAGAGATGAAACTCCACTGCCCCTCCTTTCCCAGATGCCTAAAGAAGCATCGTCTGTCGAAGAGCAAGCCTTCATCTAGTTATTTCAGGGGATCAAGCCTCAAATCAAAGTTGACAGATAAGAGAATCGAGGAACATGGGTCAGTAGTGCAAAAAACCCAGGTAACTCCCCACAGAGGACCTCTGCCACAGTCTCTACTGTATTCAAGCAAATGCTGTTAGCGCAAACACCAGGAAAACCTGTGCCACGTCGGGCCATAGAGCAGGGGTCCCAGTAAGCATAATATTGTGTCAAGGGAATACAGAGTCAAAGTAAGAAGAAGGCTAGATGGTCACCTTCCCAAAGATTTCAGCAAAGAGGCACTGAGATTATGGCTCTTAAAAAGTATTTACATGGTGATACCTATTCAACTAAAGAGAGGACGTAATTGCTCATAAGGTATGATTTTGCTTAGAGTCTGCTGAGATCAGAGCAGAAACTGTCTCTACCCGCGGAAACACATGAAGCAAAGCTGTAATGACATTTTTCAAGGGAGTACACGTGCAGAAGATTATGGTTTGATGATAAGATATTCTCCAACTAAAAGGAGGTAGGATATTTCAGGTATGAAATTCTCTTATTAGAAACTTATGACATCACTGGAAATGGCATCACAGGCAATCACATGACATTACAAGGGATTCAAATGAAAAAGGCCTTGCCAGCCAGGATCCAAGATAGCCGCAAAGTTCTCAGCCGCCTGTGCCTTTCGCCTTCAATGCACTCATTGAGCAGTGCAAGGCCGCCTTGAGTCGGATGGAACCTCCTTGCATAAGAATGTACCCACAGGCTGCGGCAGAGGCCCTTGAGGTTGAAAAGGATGGCTCCATATCAAAACACTGTGGTGATCCTCCTACCCCTCTCCTGGCCTGGACCAGGACAGTAACCAAGCACCCGCACTCACTGAAGAGTAGCGTCAGTGGTGGCAGCTTCAGTGTCCTCCTGGGGCTTGAGCTTTACTCAGGGACTTGAAGTTCTCAAATAGTCATTAATCCTGAATGATATCATCATCAAAATCCTGGATGATATTACCATCAGAAACATATATTATTTACTGTTAGTTTGCGACTTGGTGGAGCAAGTACGGGTTGCTACGGTATTCTCATGACTGGAACTATGTGGGTCTTAAAATAAGAGTATATTAAAGCAGGAGATGAATTAAAAATTGTGTTAAAAACAAGATCAGGTGATTATGAATAAAATGCAATGCAATTAAGCTTAAGTAATGCACAGGTGGATTCTCACCATTTTGTCTACTATATTTTTAGTAACTGCATGGATTACAACAGTGTGATTTGAATGTGAAAACAAGTAGGATTTTTACGCTATAAGATTCATCTAAAGAGTAAAACTATGGCGGATGGGTGATTTATGAATGGGCGCTACCAAAGTCTGTCAAAAATGTTTGCATCGTATTAGGATTTGCCAAAATCTATAAAAGGTTTATCACCCTTTGTTTGATATTGGTGGTCGCACTGACTAAAGTGACTCAAAAGCAGCAATCAATAATATCAAGAGAAGATGCATAATTTGCCTTTTGGAAAATAAACAATCCATTCTGCTCAGAACCAGGATTGCATACAATTGACTGTACTCAGGATTCCTGTCTCCATATTGATGCTTCTAAATCAGCAATTTGAGCAATGTTTCCCTAAATCCAGAAAGCTGGAGAAATACATCTAGCAGCACATCTTAGTAAGAAAACATTATATATTCCTTGTTCTCATAAGGCATTACAACCCTGATGCTGGAAATGACCATCATTTGCATTGCACCACTCCAGACTTCTCGCCTTGACTGGTATTGCTTGTTGTAGCATACTTTACCCATGCTATCAATGGTAAAGTGCATGTGCCCCAATTTAACATGATGAAATTGGCATACCCCTTGTTGTCATATTTAAATTACCTGTAAATTTCTAATATATGGTACCAAAATGTACCCAAGGCCTGTACGTTGAATGTCACAAGTGGACAAGTGTGCCATCCACTATAGTGGCAGTGTAAACATAACTGCAGGCCTGCCACCATTAACCCTTTCGTTGCGGCCGTCGGCCAATGGCCGTCGCGAGCACTACCTCTGTAGTGCTGCGCACGTCCGTTGGCCGACGCGGCCCCGCCCACTCATCAGAACGCCCGCACCGCGGCGGAATTGCCGTCACGGTTAAGGTGTTAACCTGGGTGGGTAGGTTTAAATTGCAAATTTGACCTGTCAAAATAAATCCTTTTTGACAAGTCTAAACCCTCCTCTTGAATATCATTAAGTCGCCCCTAAGTAGGCCTTACTGCCCATTAAGGCAGGGGGCATGGTACTTTAGAGTAGACATGTAAAAAGTTTAATGTGAAAAATGTCCTTGCACTCAATAGGCCCAAAAGGGTATTTCACTGTAGCAGAGTTTGCTGTTTCAGCCCTTCCAAGTACCACGGATCACGGGTTAGACTATCGCAAATCAGTGCGGTGGTCTGCATCACCACAATAAAATGCATAAGTCATGCATCTACAGCGCCTCCTGACACCTCACTGGCGCTGCGTGGCACAAGCCAAGGCGGTAGGAGGAGCCGCGCCCCATTAGGTAAAGCAGCGCAAGCCTGGTGTACCGAGTTATTATTTCTTTACTGACGTTTTTGATAAAGTCATTGTCATTTTACGGCTAGGGCTTGTTTTAGCTATTTTTTTCTATGATTCATGGCTCTGGTGGGAAATGTTGACAGACACTTGTGCTTGTTCTCGAAAGCAGGTTACGGCAGCACATGTTCAGTGCATCTTCCAGTCTGCGAGCATTTCCTTTCTGTTACGGTACTTTGTTACCTTCACATGTGTCTTTAGGCAGCAAATGCTAAGGTTTGTGCAGAAGGCATCCGCACTTGATAGAATTACTCCACAGCAGGAACTGAACTACAAACTACAATTATGAACTGAGTGTTGGGCAAATTAAACATCCTTTTTCTAATTGTCGTACTGGCCGCAGGCACAGAGAGAGTGTGGGACTGGCGTCCTATAGTCCACGTGCGGCCTCAGTGGCAGTGCACTCAGTGTGTGCTGGCCAGCCTTCACAGTTTGTCAGCGTGCACGACTGCTACCATTCAGGATGTTTTTAATTTTACCAGCTTTGCTGCCTGGCTGCTCCCAAGAAGGCCTTGCTGCTGCTCGGGCGGGCCCCCATAAAACAGCATGCAGGGTGTCCTGTAAGAAGCAAAAACTGCTGCGAATCATAGTGGGGAACTCCTGAGGAGAACTTCCTGTGGCTCTCCATGCGCTCTGACACCACTTTAAATTGCAGCACCTCCTTCCCGGCTGAAGCACCAAGACATGTTGCAGCTCAAGACTCTGCAAACAAAGCTAGCCAGCGAAGCTCTCAACTTGGAGATACACTCCCAGGCACTGGAAGAACGCAGCTGTCAGGTGAGTCACCTTAGGGTTGATACCATTTCAAGAGAAACATTACTGGCCATTAATTGTTGTTCAAAGATTCTGAAAAGGCCTGGATCTGACACTAAACAGGACTGGAAACAAAAATATATTTATTCATTTGTAACGTGCCATTTCTGTATATGTTTACTTTAAGAATTAATCATGGATCACCTCTAGAATACCTTTCAATACGCTTTCTAATTATATTTCTTCTTTGAAGTATGCACAGATAAAACGTAAAAAATACCAGCTTTCAGTCATTTTTCCTTATTTTTGTACCGTCTGCAACATCAAAATATCTGCCCTGTTTTCATTTGATCTCAACAGCATGTGCTTCACTGTATTAAGGTGCAAAAAACAGCAATGGCATGGGGGAATGAGACATTTTAGGATGATTTCTTTAATTTTATATCTTCTGGACACACAAATCATATCGGTATTTTAACCTTCTATTTCAGGGGTTTTGAAGCAGTTTCAAGATATATTGAACAAAAAGGTGTAATTTCTAATATTCATCTCTTTCCATGCACTTCATTGTTTGGTTTCACTCGCGAGAAAATGTCACACTAAGTGTCACATATTTGGTAGTTGAGTGTCACTCACAAGTACACTGAAATCTTGGAAATGTCAGACATAAGCAATCTGAAAAGTGACTTTAGTGGTTCACCTCCACAAGGGTTGATAAGATAAGCTTGTCTGCTCTGTGCCATAGCTACCAGATGGTTGACCTTAAGTTAATCTAGTGACTTTAGTGGTCCACCTCGACGAGGGTTGTTTGAGGTGGGTTCTCACCCTGCTTAAATATTAGCCCAATTTCTTACACCTATCATCGTGACCCTTTTCACATTAACTCACAGGAGGCACCCCAGCAATGATGGCCAAGAGGAAATTCATACTACCTTCTATGCATCATGCAAATAACAAGGACAACGTTTTGTCAGCTCCAACATGCTGCATTGAAAAGTGAAAAGAGGTGGGTTCTATTATTGCATCTACTGATAGGGCTACAGACCAGAGAGTTGCTCAGCTACCAGGTGATGATTTGAGTTTTATAGACTTGATGAGCATTTTAATCCCAATTTACCTAAGAAACCAGGGATCCCACCTTTTTTGGGTATGGTTTATTGTTAGAGGGGTACTGTCAGGGGGCTAAGAGACAGAGTAGAAAGATATCCTGGTTGTTGGAAATGGCCCTTTCTGCAGGGTCACCCCCAAATGTTTTGCCTTCCTCCGCCCCTTTTTCTGACCTCGTCTTTGTTGGCTTTAGGACTTTGGACACTTTAGCACTGCTGACTAGTGCTAAAGTGCATGTGATCTTTCCCGAAAACATGGTAACATTGGCTTATCTACAATTGGCATATTTAATTTACTTATAAGTCCCTAGTAAAGTGCACCACATGTGCCCAGGGCCTGTAACTTAAACGCTACTGGTGTGCCTGTAGCACTGATGGTGCCATCCACTTTGGCAGCCCTTCAAACATGTCTCAGGCCTGCCACTGCAGAGCCTATGTGGGAAGTGTTAAAATGGCAATGTTGACCTGGCAAGTTAACCCTCTTGCCAGGCCCAAACCTTCCTTTTTTAATGTGTATAAGTCACCCTGAAGGTAGGTCCTACAGCCCTAAGGACAGGGTGTAATGTATTTAAAATAGAGGACATGTACTGTTAACGTTTACATGTCCTGGTAGTGAAAATCTATCAAATGTGTTTTTCACTACTGGAAGGCCCATCTCTCCCATAGGTTAACATTGGGATTAGCTCATTACATTTTATACGTGTAATTTCCAATTGGGAAAAGATAGAAATTTCAAGTTTGGTGTCTCTGGGCTCACAATTTAACATCACAATGTATGGTAAAGTTGGATTTTAAGTTGCATGTCTGAAAATGTTACTTTTAAAAGTTGCCATTTTCTTTCTTAACCATTCTGTGCCTTCTGCTTATCTCAGAATACACATCTGGGGTGGGTGACAGCTGGGCTTTGTGCATTCCCTGCAGACAGAGATGCACAAAGGGAGCTTAGGTGTGACTGATGGGCCATCAACATCATGATGTGATGTGATGTGAACATCAGACGCTCCCCGACCCTGCACATGTTCAGGAAGGACCTCAAGACCTGGCTCTTCAACTGATCCGGAGCTGCTCTCCCGCGCCTTGAGACCCTCACGGGTGAGTAGCGCGCTTTACAAACCCCTGATTGATTGATTGATCCTGGGCAGGATGGGAGAGAGGAGATGACACTTACACCTAAATAGGCTGTGCCTGTCCCCACACAAAGGGCTGCATAACCTCTTGTAATTAGTCTGGAGCCAGGGCAGGAATGGCAGGGACCCTGTGTACTTCAACATCCTCTCTTTAAAGTCTCCCCCACTTCAAAGGCACAACTGGGTGTACGTATTGGACCTCAGAGGCACCACCATTTCAGTGCACTTCTGGACCTGTGGATACTCTGCCCGAAAGGACTGCTGTGCTGCTGAAGGACTACCACTCTGCTGGACTGCTGCTCTGAAGAACTGCTTTTCTGCAGTGCTGATCTGCCTGCTGCCCTCTCTGCCAGGGTGAGAATGACTGGACCTACACCACTCGAACCCAGAGTGACTCCAAGGACTTGTCTGCTTGCCTCCTGTTCTGAAGTCTCAGGGACATCAAAGACTCCCAACAACCCTGTTACAGCCTCTGGACTCTGCCAACTTTGAGCCCGGCCAAGTGGTGCAAATTCAGTCCTGGGCCCATGAAAGTGAGTTTTCTGGCTGTTTTCTACAAAACCCATGCATTGCTGTTGTTGCGCCGGTCGGAACCAACGCATCTCCCCTCTATGCCGACGCATTGCCGCTGAGGACAAAGACAATGCATCACTGGCTTTGCAGTTCGACGACGACACATTGCCTTCATTGTAAAGGCTCAACGACGACGCACCTCCGACAGCGCGGATCGGAACCAACGCATCGCTTGCATCCAACAGGACCAAATCTGACGCATCACCTACTCTGGTCCACCCATTGGGTCTTCAACGTCGGCGGATCCTCAATCCAAAGGTACTTTTTCAGTGTGACAAGGTTGGTCCCTATATCTGACCCGCACTCCATCGTGGTCAGCTTGAACTTTTGAATTTACCCCAGTCAATTGCGACCAGATGTCCCCCAGCTTTTAAGCACTACATTTCAGTTTCAATTTATTCTTTAAAAATTCCTAACTCCGGTTCTACTTATTGGATTATTTTTGTGTGGTGTTTTCACTGTTTTACTGTTTTAAGTGTTGCACAAATACTTTACAAATTGCCTCCTAAGTTAAGCCTGCCTGCTCGTTGCCAAGCAACCAGAGGGTGAATACAGGTTAGTTTATGGTGTGTAACTGACTTACCCTGACTAGGATTGTGGTCCCTACCTGGACATGGTGTATACCTCTGCCAACTAGAGACCTAATATCTAACACTAGGCATGCTGTCACCCCAAGATCTGAAACGAGAAAGATTTTAATCTCTTTTTAGTGCTGTACGGTGTCTCGGATACAGCATAAAAAGGAACCTTAGTTGAAATGTTAGATGTAGAGGCTTTAACCATTGGGAGACAGTCCCTATCTCACCTTCAGAGGAGAAGGGGGCAGTCGACCTGGGTATACTATACTTTTTAATTAATATTTTGGCTGGACTCAGATTGAGATCAAATAATGACATGACAAAAATAGCGCTGAGGAAGCAGGGTACTCTTAAAAGGATTCCCAGAGTCAGCTAATGTAACCAGATGCCCCTTACTTCCCATAAAAGTGTAAAGTAGAGTAGGTGCTTTGGATGAAGGTGACCCAATAAGTATTGGATGGCCAGTCTCGGAGAGCAGCCTATCATAAATATCAGTAGCCTGCAAACTGAGCAGGGAAACAGTGAGCCACAGTGAACATACAAATAAGTATTTGGTTAACAGCCCTACATCATCAGGACCTCTGTAGCTTGCCAAGCTGGGAGGGGGGGGGGGTGTAATCAATTACAGCCAGAAAGAAGGAAATGTTTGAAAAAATAATTTCCTCAGCAAGATTCAGAGATGATATAGGCTATATTGAGTCTAAAAGGCTGCAGTTGACTTCTGTATGCAAATTAATCAACCCAGTTCCGAGTTTACTCCATGCCCTCCAAAGCCCCCACCTGAAACCTCTCCCTGCACTCTCGTGCAAGACTTAAATGATTTTGTTTAATAGCGTTTGTAGTGTTATTCAAAGAGGTGACCCTTTAGTATTTTCCGTTTTTCTCAACTTTTGAGCAAAGGCCCAGGTCCAAGTCGGTGAGGCCTCCTGTTCATGTGGTGGTCATGCTGACTGAAGTCCAGACCAGGAAGGAGAAGGAAAGACAGTGGTCGAAAAGTGAAGCAGAAGAGAGAGGCTGCTGAGCCCTGGGATGTACCTAGCTTTGGCAGATGATAAAGGGGAAAAGCCCTTTTTGTTTTCAGCCTCGAAGAACCAGTGAATAGACCGAACAATGTAACTAGAAACCTGCTTTTATTGGGATGAAGTACTGCATGCTATGTTAACACCAGAAATTCTTTCCATTGTAAAGTCAGAGATGTCAGTGAACCATGCATTCTCAATGCTACTATCCTGGTATAAAGCACTATACTGCTGCAAGGGGAAACCACTGGTGCCAGTCACACTAGGCCCACCCAATGCTTCCTCTGCCTACCAAGAAGCCCATATTAGGAATTTACTGGGCGGGTCTTTACCCTGCATGCCTTTACCCTGTGGGCATTACATCGTGTTGAGTTTTACAATGCACTGTAATATCACGCGGGCCTTTACAAGCATGGCTTCACGCCTCAATCTTTTTTTAAACCATGCCCTTCCTTCAACCCTAAAAAAACATGCATCCCTTTACCTCAATCCTTTTCTGACCCCTATAAACCCCTTACATTCCTTTAACTCTACCCGCCCCTAAACCCTAAAAGCACCCTGCCTTCCTTTAGCTCTGCCCTCCATTACCCGTTCCTTAAGCCTTCCATTCCCCCTTTATTTAATGACATAATAAGTAGGTCATTAAAAAAATTATATTTACCTGCGTAGTAAAATACATCGGGGTAAAAGCACCAAAAATGGGCCTGCATGGTGTTCACCTGTTTGGCACTTACCTGCGTGGTAACGCCCTGCAGGGTAAAGACACCAGGTAAAGCCCGCTGAAATCGTTCCCGGCACTATGCTCGAGTCTGTTGTGGGGGATGGAGGTCTTGTTAAAAATACTAGCTTTCCTCTCAGACAGTGGTAGTAAATAAAGACTCTACAATGGCAAATTATCTATTTATGAGAGAGAACAATGTCTAGCGGCATCTGTGACAGCTAATGAAACTGGTTGCGGTTCTGCAGATCACCAGAGTCAATGCATTAGCAGAGACATGCTACGGTGGTTCAAGGTTCAACTGAACAGAAGACGAAAATATGCTGATGGGCCAGAAGAGTAGTGCACATCTGTGAAACTTGCACTGGTCATGCTGGGCACGTTCCTTAAGAGGACACCCATATGTTAGAGACATAATGGCGGTGGTTTGTTTGTGCGATGACTGGAGTAATGTCTTGTTACTTAACGGTAATCTTCATTACCCCGATTAGGGTCCTCCCCGTCCCAGTCCTTACTACGTGAGGCAGTCCTGCCTCCACCCAGCCAATCAAAACGCCAGAATTAAAAAGTTTACATAAGCCCCTCCCACCTACCGCCATGCCTGTTATCAACAAGACTCCGACACAAACACAGCGGGAGGGAGGGAGGGAAGAGGACTGGGACGGGGAGGACCCTAATCGGGGTAATGAAGATTACCTGTAAGTAACAAGACATTACCCCCTCATGGGTCCTCCCCGTCCCAGTCCTTACTACGTGAGGAACTCACAAGCAGAGAACCAAGAAAAAACGCAGGACACCAGGGATCCATGCAAAAGTACAAAACTTTAATCAATAAATGATCAACGAACAGCAGCGTTCAAGAAGCCAAGAGAAAAACTGTCAGCAGAGGCATGTAAAACATCAAGCCGATAATGTCGCCCAAATGTGTGATGGGACTGCCAGGTGGCCACCCTACAAATCTCCTGGATAGAGACCCCCGCCGCCTCAGCCCAGGAAGCAGACACAGAATGCGTCGAACGACCCTGCACCGGAGACGGAGGAGGTAGATCCAAAGACTTATAGGATTGGCAGACCGCCAAACGCACCCACCGACTGATCATAGAAGTGGAAACCTTCTTCCCCTTAGCCACACCCCCACAGGAGACAAACAGGGCAGGAGAAATCCGAAACTCCAGCGAACTGAGGTAAATCTGGAGAGCCCTGCGAACTTCCAAGGAAGGGGGAACAGGGGAATCCACCTCAGCAGGCAAATCAGGAAGTATCACCTCCTGCTGCAAATGAAAACTGGAAGAAACCTTAGGCAGAAAAGCCGAATCAAGCCGCAAAACAACCCGATCCTGCAGGAACTGCAAATAAGGAAACAAAACGAGCAAGGCACCCAACTCACCCAACCGGCGAGCGGAGGAGATGGCCAGCAAAAAGCCACCTTAGCGGACAACCACAACAAATCCGCCTCCATCAATGGCTCAAAAGGGGGCAACTGCAGACCCCGCAAAACAGTAGGCAAATCCCAAGAAGGCACGAGCACGGGAGAGACCGGGCGATGAAGCCGAAAGCTCCGAAGAAGCCGACCCACCAAAGGAGCAACAACCTCCAAGGAGGCCCCAGGACCCCGACAGGCACGAACCGCCGCCCACTGAGCAGACAAAGTGGAAGGAGAAAGGCCCTTTAAAAAACCATCCCTGAGAAAATCCAAAATAGAAGCAGGACCCCCCAGCACAGGATCCCCCCCTTGGGAAGAACACCAAGAGACAAAGGAGCCCCAATGACGACCATAGCACTTAAGGGTCGAAGGACGACATGACAACTGGATGTCACGAGCCACCACAGAGGAACAGCCCAAAGATTCCAAGGTCAACCGCTCAAGAACCAAGCCGTCAGCTGCAAACGACGAAGACAAGGCAGAGACAGGAGCGGAAACTGAAGAGGAGCCGGAACCAAAGGAAGCCGGACAAACCGACCCTCCGCCAGCCGCAACAGGAGAGGAAACCAAAGGCGGCGAGGCCAGAAAGGAGCAATCAGCAGGACCGAAACTCTCTCCCCCCGAATCTTCTGCAGCACCCTCGGGAGGAGGGGAATGGGAGGGAAGGCATACAGAAGGCCCGAAGGCCAGGGAATCGAAAGATCATCCACCGCCCAAGCCTGAGGACACATCACCTCCGAACAAAACCGGGGGAGAAGAGCATTGTGAGGAGAGGCAAAGAGATCGATCCAGGGAGTCCCGAACCGAAGACAAAGGGACTGGAACAGAGGAAGAGAGAGATGGTACAGAACAGAGGATGGAAGATTGCGGCTCAGAGCTTCCGCATGAAAATTCAACTGACCCAGAATGTACACCGCCCTCAAGGCCAACAGATGAGATTCCGCCCATGCACAAATCATGGAGGCCAACAGGTTCAGAGACGCACACCTGGTCCCCCCCTGACGGTTCAAGTAACAACGAGCCACCTGATTGTCGGTACGAACCAACAGATTCGTCCCATGGAGATGAACCTGAAAGAACTGCACCGCCTCCCAGACGGCCGCCAACTCGCGCCAGTTCGAGGAGCGGGCGCTGTCCCCCCGAGACCACTGACCCTTGGCTTCCAAGGACCCCAACGTGGCCCCCCAACCCCAAAGACTGGAATCCGTCGTCAACAAAAGAGGAAGAGGAAGACAAAACCGCACCCCCTTCTCCAGATTGGGAGTGCAAAGCCACCAGTCCAAGTCCCGAACCAGAGCAGGAGAAAGAGGAACCAGAGTCTCGAAATCCACCTGGGAGGAGTCCCACCGAGCCAACAGATGAGTCACCAAGTGCTTGAGATGGAGACGAGCCCAAGGAACCACAGCAGTGGTGGCAGCCATCAATCCCTGGACCCGCAACCAAACACGAGCCGGGGCAGAGGGACGACTCAACAGATCCCGCAACAGAGTCTGCAGGGAAAGGATCCTAACAGGAGGGAGAAACACCACCCCCAGAGAGGTGTTGAACAGACCCCCGATGAGCTGAAGTCTCTGAACAGGATCCAGATGAGACTTGGCCAGATTCACCTTGAACCCCAGATCCTGGAACAGGGTCAACGTAGCCTCCACCGCCAGAAGAGCCTTAGGAAAAGAGGAAGCAGAGATCAAACAATCATCAATATAGGGAAACACGGAGAAACCCCGATGCTGCAAAACCCCCACAGCAGGAGCCAATACCTTGGTAAAAGTCCTGGGAGCAGTGGAGAGTCCGAACGGCAGAACCTGAAACTGGAAATGCTTCCCTTGGACCGCAAACCTCAAGAACCGCTGACTGGCAGGATGGACTGGAACGTGAAAATAGGCGTCTTCCAAATCCAAAGAAGCCAAAAAAATCACCCTCCTGGATGAGGGGAATGACGGACTGTAACGTGACCATCCGAAAATGATCCAACCGCACCAACTTGTTCAGGGAACGGAGATTCAGTATTGGGCGGAAAGAACCATCCGGCTTTGGCACCAGAAACAGATAGGAATAGAACCCCAGGCCCACTTCCTCCACTGGAACTGGCACAACCAACATGGCAGACCGCCGCACGGGATCTCTTGATAACGGGGTAACCAGAAAACAATCCAGAGGGGGAGGGCCCTGAAAGGGAATCTGGTAACCCCATCTGATGACAGACAAGACCCACTGGTCGGAAACCAGAGCTGACCAACGGTCCTGAAACAAACAGAGCCGAGCCCCCACAACGGCATAGTCACTTCTGTCCCGCACCAGAGGGATTCTGCCTCTGCTGCTGAGGCCGGGACTTATAATGGAACGCGGCCCCCCGACCACGAAAGGGCTGAGAAGACAAAGCCCCCTGAAAACACTACTTATGGAAAAAGGACTTTTTCTTAGGCGCAGGCTGAAAAGGTTTCAACAACTTCTTCTCCTCCGCAGAGCGCTGTACCATCGCATTCAAAGCGTCCCCAAAGAGACGGGGACCCTCAAAAGGCAGCTTATGGACCAAGGCCTTCTGCGCAGCCTCAAGACGCCAAGGTTTTGTCCAGAGAGACCTCCTACCAGCCACCGCCGCCCCAGCAGCCGAGGAGAAGGCCCACAAGGAATCAATAGTCACATCCGAGAGGAATTGCGCCAAGACCTCCATTTGAGCCAACACAGGAGTAGGGTCCCCCTGATCCTGAAGACAGTCAAACAACTTCTCAAAATCCTTCAGCAGGACCTGCGAGGCATAGGCCGGATAAGTGCTAGCACGCACCCCAAAGTGAGAAGCGGCGTAAGAACGTTTGAGAGCAGACTCCACCTTTCGCTCCACCGGATCTGTCAGGGAAGCCTCCGACGACGACAAAGAGGAAGAGGAGGCAGAAGCCATAGAGGACAAAAGAGAACTGACCTTCGGAATCGCAGGAAACTGGGAGTCAAAGTCAGCCAGGCGATACCGCTTTCCCAAAAAACAAGGAATACCCTGCTTATCCACCTCAAGCCATTCTTTAGTCAGGATATCCTTCAGGACATCATGGAAGGGAAGGTCATCCACCACAGAGGAACTATACTGTGCGTAAAACCCCTCATCAGCCAGGGATTTAGGGTCAAAACCAAGCACCTCCCGAATATGGACCAGCATATCAGAAAAAACCTTGCCCTGGACGTACTTCCCCTTAGGGGAATTGTCCATGTCCCCCTCATCATCCTTAGCCCTCTTCGCCGCAGACTCCAGCAGCGCAGACTGGACAACTGAATTAATCAACTCTTGTAAATCAGTCCTAGAAATCTGCAAAACATCATCCTCCTGCAGATCCAGGACATTATGCTGCTTGGAAACTGCCTTCACAGGCACAGGTGAAGAAGCCCCCTCACTCATGGGGAGCAAACCGGAGTAAACCAAACAGGAACACACCACGCAAAAAAGGAAGTGCCCAGCAACCTCCAATAAATACTGCCCCCAAACACCAAGTCTCGCAATGTGAGACCGGAGAAAAAACATAAAAGGTCAGCCCTGTAGTCTCCACCCACAGCCACATAAGGAAGAACATGGCCGTGGGGGCCGGACGCTGCACAGCACATGAACGGGGAGAGTCCTGACCCCAGAACAGGAGCGCGGCCGACCGGAGGACCGGAAGCGGCTGTGCCGTGAGAAATCACATTACAATGAAAGAAGCACAATAAAATGCAAAACAAACACTCACGGTACCGTAAAACCATCAAAAGAAACCTGGAGACAGGAACCGGGAGCACCAGCGGTCCGACTGCCGTCGGAGCAGAAAAAAAACAGGCATGGCGGTAGGTGGGAGGGAGGGGCTAATGTAAACTTTTGAATTCTGGAGTTTTGATTGGCTGGGTGGAGGCAGGACTGCCTCACGTAGTAAGGACTGGGACGGGGAGGACCCATGAGGGGGTAATGATTGGTTCTGATCATGGGCGGCTTGATAGGGGCTCAGAACAGAGCTCCATACCTTGCAATGTGTGCACCCACCTTCTGCTGAGCTGGGCCTGCTCCTGGTGCCCTGCTGAACCCTTACAATGCAATTCCTGTTCTGAATCCTGAACTTGATGGACTCTGGAGTCTGCCAATTAAGCTACACACTGCTCACGGGGTTAACAGTCATAGCACAAGAACTCTGCTATACGTTTGAGTGTTGTAATTCAAAACAGAATCAGGTGTTTTGTGTTGACACAGAAAGGCTTTCCGAGAGGATCTGAACAGTACCTCTTGCCAGGAGCATGTATGGCAGAGGGTCCTGACTGAGAACAAGACCCTCGGCTGTCTTGCTCCTTTGGTCTCTCTGATACAAGGAGCACCTCAGCAACAAACCCAATAAAACATCAACATGGACCTGTGAGGAAACAAAAACACTCTAACAGCTTCAATGCCTTCACGAAATGGGAATTTCTCACTTTTTCACTGGAAAACAGTTTGGGCTGTATCCTTGGATGTTACTCTCCTATATTTTCTGACAATATCTAAGAATATGGACAGTTTTGTCATTTATATTTTAGCTGGCCACTGGAAAAGAAAATATAGACCCGAGTTGTTGGCTTAAATGTGGAAAATCAGTGTTATTTCGCTCCTCATCTGCCAATCTTCTGAGCACACCTAGATTCAGGACAAAATTAATTGGAGGACGCAGTATCTTAGTACAAGCACCTGCCCTATGGAACTCCCCGCCCACACATCTATGCACAAAATCGAATTTTGCGCTTTATAGGAAAAACCTAAAGAGCTTGCTCTTCAAAAAAGCCTTTCATTGAGGCTGCTTTTTTTGTCTGATAATTGGAGAGCGCCAAGAAACAGCTAGTGAACGTTCGCTATATAAAAACGATCTACATAACGTAACAAATCCTTTTACAGGCAATGTAAAGGCCTACCTGGCTGAGTCAGGCTTCACTCCCACAAATAGGGGTCGGCGACGGACCTTGCGGTGAGTGCCATTTTTGAAATTAGTCTGCTTCATTTCTGCAAGGAGGGTGGAAAAGGGCAGATTTGGTAAATACGCCTTGCAAAAATAAAAACACACCGCTCCAACAAAAGCAGATTGGCTAACATGACACACTCACCTTTGAAGTCGATCTGGTAGGACGTCCCGTCCAGAGTGAACTTGAAGGAGCTCTCCGGGTTATGCTGGTACTGCTGCTCGATCGCAGTGCTGTCCACGCTGGAACACTTTCCTTTGGAATCCTTCAGGAAAACCAAACAAACTCAGGGAAAGTAACAGATACCCACCAACAACAATAACATGGCAAGTAAATTAAATTGGGAAAAGTCTATGAACAAGCCATTGCATGGAAATACTTTACATTAAAACACAGACGCACACACACACACACACACACAACCCTCCACCTGCAAACTCTGCAGGCGTTTACTAAGTTTTGGGGACATATATGTCCAATATAGCTCATGTTTAAAACCTGCACCACCACAAGCCCTCTGTTTAAGACATCACAGAGGATTGTGTTTTTTTTTAACAGACAAGGTGGTTGGTTTTGTGTGGTGCTCCAAGAGAGTGATCTATCTACTTTGTCACTGTAGCACTCGACTAGGATGGCATGGTGGATCCAGAGTATGTTTTTGTAAGATGATGGCAAGAAGTGACTGGGTGTGCGGTGCTCATTTTTAGGCCTCGCCTACACAGCACATTTGCTGTGTAAGGTATTGTTTACAGTTCAGTGGGCGTACAACCCGCCAACAGCATACCATTGTTTGCGCTGTCACTCTCATTTGCAATCTTTCAATTGCTTAGCTCCCATAGGATTCCCTTCCTTTCTTGTGTTAGATCCTCCCGGAAGCATGCACCAAGTACATGTGTTCTTCCTCATCTTTTTGAAACACACTATTTTTTTTATTTCAATATTATTACTGGATGTGTAATGTGCTTTCCTACTTTTAACACAGGCATACAACGTCTTATTTATATTGCATTCACCCTATTTGCCATTTCTATTGATGCTTTATTTACTTACAACCACAACTGTACTACTCTACGCAACTCTACTTTATGCCACTGTACACCATTGTACACCACTCCACTCTACACAACTCCACTCTACTCTATGCCACTCCACTCTATGCCACTTCACTCTACGCCACCCCAGGCAACTCTACTCTGCATCACACCACTTTATGTGACTACACTCTACGCTCCTCCATTCCATGCCACTCTGCTCTATGGCACTCTAGCACTCTATGCCACTCCACTCCATACAATGCCACACTACAGCACTCAACGCCACTCCACTCTACTCTTTACCAATCCATGCCACTCTGTCACTCTACTCTATGCCACTACATTCAATGCCACTCCACTCTACACGGCTCCATTCCACTTTATGCCACTATACACCACTCCACTCTGCTCTATGCCACTCTACCCAATGCTACTATACTCTACGCCACTCCGCTCAATGTCACTCTATGCCATGCCACTCTACTCTTCACCACTCTACGCCACTCCACTCCACTCTACTCCACACCACTCTACTCTATGCCACTCCACGCACTCTACACCACTCGACCCTGCTCCACACCACTCTACTTTACGCCACTCCACTCCACACAATCAAACTCTATGCCACTCCAATCAATCAATCAGCATTTGTATACCGCAGCACTGTCACCCCTAGGCGCTGTGGGTGTCGTGTCTCCGTTGAAAATCCAGGTCTTGGGTTTCTTTCTGAAGTCCGCCATGGAGAGGGCTTCACACCACTCTATGCCACTCAACAACACTGTACTCCACTCTACACCACTCCACTCTACGGTTCTCTACTCTATGACACTCAATGCCACTCCACTCTACGCCACTCTACACCATTCTACTCTAAGGCACTCTATGATACTCCACTCTATACCAATCTAATCTATGCCATTCTATGCATCTCCACTCCAGTCTATGCCACTCTACTCTATGCCACTTCACTCTACGTCATTCCACACCACTCTACACAAGGCTCCTCTACGCCACTCTGCTCTATGCCACTCAACTTTATGCCCCTCTACTCTATGCCACTTCATTCCATTCTACGTCACTCTATGCCACTCTACTCTATGCTACTCCGCTCTATGCCACTCTATTCTATGCCCCTTCAGTCTGTGCCACTTTTTCTCCACTCTATGCCGCTCTACTCAACGCCACTCTACTCCATGCCACTCCACTCTATTCCACTGTACACCACTGCACTCTATGCCACTTCACTCTACTCTAAGCCACTACACCCTATGCCACTCTACCCTACGCCAATCCACCCTTTGCCACTCCACCCTACGCCACTCTACGTCACTCAACCCCATTCTACTCTATTCTACTCCACTCTATGCTACTCTAGTTCACTCTCCTCTATGCCACTCTCCTCTACACCACTCTAGTCTTTGCAACTAACATTTAAAAATGCTGAACAGCAGCCACAATGCTATACAACATGGCTAAAAGACATTGGCAAAGCCAATAGCTCTAACATAAACAAGACCTATTGGCTTTGCCAATGCTTGTTGTCATTGGGGTAATTTCGGACTTCCACCTCGAATCCACTGTAGATGAAGCACACAGATTTGAAGGTTACCTTGGGCAATGATAGGAAAAGGCAGAAAATGTAGGGACAAGAATTGAATCCAAAGGCTTCATTCTACCCATCAGTCTTTTAGATATGAACATTCTCTGTTAACTCAGAACGGGATCGTCTTCCTTACCAGCAGTAAGAGGTGTGGTGCAGCGGCCAGAGCAGCTGACTCCAGAGTGCGGGGCTCACGGTTCGAACCCCAGCTCAGCTCAGCATCCTGTGACTCTGGGCAATAGCTCACTTAATCTCCCTAATGACCCCCAGCACCTTGAAACCGTTATGGTAATGATATGTTCGAGCCTTACAAATATGAATTAGTTATTACCAGCATGGTGACTTCCTGTGATCCACTATTATATCATACATACGACAAAGTTTGTAGCAACCACTACCATGCAGATAAACCCTTTTAGCAGACTTTGTGAGCATGAGGTTGGGTCTGTGCCTCCTGAGCAATTAAGTCATTGTCCTTTACTTCATTTTAAGTTTTTGTTCCATGAATTGCTTCTTCAAGCCTGGCTTTCGTCCCTCTCTGCTTCTCTTGTGATTAGGGGAGGGCGATAAATTCCGCTCCACTCACTTGTAACGTGGAGTTCCGATGATACACCGACAACTGCCGCTTAGCAGAGTTTTTTTCTCCCTCTCGTGGTTGCCGACGTTAAGTTGGTGAGCAAGAATTTGCATCCCCCAGCATGATTTTCGGGAGCTAGAATGGCACCTGGCGAGATTTTCTCAATGCAGGTCGTGACCATTTGCGGTGAGAAAGCTACTGCTCAAGTACAAAATCTACTCAAGCAGCAGCAAAGAAACAACGCCCTCTGGCACGCCATGTGGTACCCATCGCGCTGATTTTGCAGCGCAGAACAAGCTTCCGGTGCTAAAAATCTGTGTGAGCAGCGTGACGTGCCGAATTCTGCCGGCTCGCGGAACTCTGCGGAATCTCTTGGAGTTTTTATGTAACTCCGTGGAATTCCGCAGAGTAAAACTCCATGAGTTCTGCCCACACTTACTTGTCACACTATTGTCTCTTCCAAGGCTCTCCTTCAGAGCCATGTGTGTTGCACATTACACACCTACCCTGAGAAGTGGAGGGTCTCTTGAGGAATATCCAGACAACAAGATGCAAACTCACAAAGATGACACCAACACAGGCTCCAAAATTGACACAGACTCATATGATGAACGGATAAGGCTACACATTACATGGAAGTGAGACTGAGCAACACATATATCTCCATGTTACTACTAATGAACATGAGCATACGAAGAACAACGTAATTAATAAGAAACAACAAGATGAGTGAAACACTTGTATGGGTGCAGGTCTCTACTAAAGTGGTATATGTAGCTTTAGCAGAAAAGTGACCAAACACATCAAAATAGCAACAACCTGCATGATGTCGCTGAAGATTAATAAACATGTGCTGTATAGGACGTCTCAAGTAAACACCGTTGTCAGCCATGAGACCTCTATTACATTCACTGCAAGATTTACTATCCCAATTTCTACATTTGGAGCTGTTTCCCCTCTGCAATAGTCTACCCTTCCGTGGCTGAAGAGGAAGTCAATGGTGACTAATAAGATTGTACCTCCAGGCCTGGGACACAAGGGAGGGGTGGGTGTGCATGACTAAAAGAACATCAGTGATGCTCTGAAGAGCTCTATGTTCCCTTGTGACTTTGTGATATGAGCATTGATGCGCGGGTCACACCATATGTATTTCCTATGTCAGACTACTGCTCTTACAACCCAATGCACATAGAGTTCACCAATCACATCTCTCACCAATGTATCTATCCCAGCAGACATTACCAAGTGCCATCTAAATAACATTCACTGCAAAATTGTCCTGAATTACTTCACAAAGAGGTCATCCAGTCCACTCATAAAACGGCTGAGTTCCTCTGATATAATGTTTTGTACCGTAGTATTTTTTCTATTTTTAAGAAGCATTTTATTCATTGAAGCTGACGCAAATATATGACTGAGGTAGGTAGTCATCTATTTGACATATAACTGTAAATAGTGTAAACGCCTATTTTTGATGGCTGTAGACAATAAACAATCTTTGACATTGACATATCATTAAATCTGTCCATTTGCTACCCGAGTACTGTGGGCACTGTAGACACTGCAAAAGGATGCAACATTACAGGAAACCGCCGCTTCTCATGGAAACTTTTGAGTGTAGGGTACTGGCTACAGACATAGGATCTACTATGTACTCAGGCTACAATATGTTGCTTAAATGTGAATTTACCTTGATAAAAATGAAAAGAGGTGTTTGGCAAAACAGGAACAGTTGGTTTAATTAAACGCAGAGGCCAGGAGAGCAGGCAACAGAGTCGGGGTCTGAAGACTGTCTCAACGCACATTGGTTTCGGCCGTCATTTTATAAATTACATGAAATGTCATAAAACAATTTGTATATTCCTTTGGTAAAATAAATCTGGGCCTAGTGTTGGAGCTATAAATTTGACCACCTGAAAAGAAGCACATGTGGGTCTCGATCTTGCATGTACACAATACTGGTCAGTGGAGCGTGTCCTGATGTCCGGCATGTGGAGCGTGTGATCACTGCGTGTAGTCTGCATGCTGTGTTTTGATTGGCTGAGTGTTCCTAACTTTGTGTGACATCTGCCTTTATGGTGCTTTGGGAAAGCGCTCCCCTCCAGTCGAACGATCTGTGGGGTCAACCCGGGTTTTTCATGTTCATGTGCTTGTCTAAGGGTTATGTGTCACCCCACCTGTGATCTGCTAATCAGTTGCTTCAGGCCTAGGTCGCAGGGCTTGGGGTTGATGGGAGGTCATATCAGGTGGACTCAACAATATTGATGCAAATTAGTTATTATGCGTACATATATCATGAAGTACATTGATATTGTTTTATCCAATATTAACATTCAGCCCTCTAGTTGAATTTTCAACTACATCATTTACCCCATACTTCATGACAGTGACATTATTCGAGGTTTGGTGCGTTTCTGTTGTGTCTATTACTAATTCCCTAGTTACTTGCATTCTACTTAATTTGTAGGAAACCACACAAAAATAGCACAAAAAGAGCAATTGGAAGCAATGGCAGGCACAGTCTGGTTACCCATCGGGGAAGCCAGGAAAACAAGTCTATAGACCAGCCCTGCTTATGAACACCTCCCTCCTTCTTCATGTCAGCTTGTAGATGATGCAGTGCTTGGATGGCAAGAGTTAGCATCCCGTTGCCTAGATCGTTTCTGGGCAGGCAAGTACAGCATGACGAACCGATTATGGCACACACCCCACCCTCCATCGCGGTCATCAAGTCCAACACATACCGATGTTGCATCACCATAAGGCGAATGGCTCTTAGTTCTTCCTTGATAGCGTTTAAACCGAGTTCAGTATAGTTGATCATCTTCAGCATTTCCCACCTCATTATATGTAACCAGTGGGTGTTTGCCTTTGTTTGCAAGGTGAAGTAGGGTATGGACCTCCCGTGTTTACTTGAGTGTCTGAAAACAGTCTGAATTCTTCTGGAATGTCCTTGTACTGAGCCCAGCCAAAATTATCAGTATTTTTTTTTCTCGAGCTTGATGTAATAGACTTGTTTTCTTCCGTAGCAGTTGTTGGGACAACTCAGACCAGGGTTGGCGTGTGCATGGTTACGAGGGCACAGTGGCCTTGCCATATGGGGACGAGCTGGGTGTAGGCAAACTCACTGCACTGCCAGTACGTATCCATCAGAGTGAAGGTGCCCCATTGCATGTCTCTTGCGTGCAATCTTGCTTCACAATTCTCATTAGTGTCAAGCGGTATTGTTTCTTTGCCTCTGAAACACAAGGAATACAGTGTAAGTTTCCGTACAATTATGGTTTGCCCTATCCCTTTTAGCCATGTGTACCTATCTATCTCAGTATCTCAGTATCTATGCTAGTGTTCAACCCTTCCCTTTTAGACTCATTTCCCCTTGTATCATTGAGATGAATGGCCCTGCACTGGAACTCCATGTCTGGGGTCCATTTGTTATTAAAGAAGATTGCCCCAGATACACTAAGGGACATGTTTGTGCACTGGTGCAGTGGATTTGCTACCTCCAAGAACCTCTTTTCTGTAAATTCGGCCAAACAGTGTCCTCCCCTATAGTGCCTTGCCTGTGCATCCTGTCTAGCTCAATTAGAATACCGCTAGGTTCGGAAGAAAGATACTGTGCTGTGGGGTTGGTCTCGTACCGTGTGATATTTACTACTACTCTATGGGGTTCTACTCTACTAGATTGCATCTTGGCCCTAATCCCACATAGGTAAAGGTGGATAAGACATTTTGCTTGTTCGGGGCAATTTCTTGGGATAAATAAAGTCTATCTGCGCCTACTGCGTGTGGTATTAGCGAGCAGACATAGCACGACTTAGCCGACGTTTTGGCGCCCACGTCGGTCATGTGCTGGGAACAAGTGTTGTGTAAGAGTGTGCTGTGTAGTGTGTGTGGGACACTCGTGTTTGGTTCAGTGTAAGTGTAAGTGAGGTGGGAGAGGTCCATATGCAAGTGCTGTAGAAATTTTAAGGTAGATTCCATATGACTAGGCAGATTTCTCAATACGTATAGATGCGGGCGCATCCATGCTTAACAGATGGTGTACAATGGTGCAATAATACATAACTTTTGGAACATTGCAGGTCTTGAGATGGTGTCTGGAGGGGTCATCTGCAGGCTTCTGGTGTCCGGGGGTGTCTTTGCTTGGCACAGTACTAAGAGTCTGTTGTCAAAAAATGTCCGGAAACAGTTGTCCGTGGTCCTTTTGGCTTGAACTCTTGGGCCTTGTTAGGGTTTTGGAGGTTGCTACTGCAGAGGTGGCGGGCCTCTGTAAAGGTGGTGGATTTATGGCTCGATTGCAGAACTGTTGGATAAGAGCTGTGGGTTGTAGGTTAGCTTTAGAAAAACATACATCATTATTCAATCTCAGAAATTCCTGTGTCCGTCCTTTGTTGGGCATATTCTGGGAATCCATTTCACGCAATCTTTGCTGGGGTACTAGATGGTGGCCCCTGTTGGGGAGTCATTTTAGGAAAGGGTGAGTTTTTGGTCATGGAACGCCTGAGTTTTATTTTGTGGGTCATTTGGTCCTCCCCTCTCACCATGACAAAGGCGAGTGTCTTATGGGGTGATCTTCAAGGGCGTGTGGATGACTCTTTTTACCTAAATATAATTTTATGGGCGTTATCTGGCCTTTAATATTCTACTTCCCCTAATGTGTGTGTGTGTGTGTGGATTTATCGATGCGGGTGGTACCTTTTGACCTGCACATGCACAATGCATCATGAAAGCAAGGGAGCGTGTCACAATTTGGGGGTTGTGGGTAATTGCAATGTGTTCTGAGGACAGGTGTATGCCCCTTCTGGTCCCTGCACGTGGCATGTGATGAGGTTCTCCTTAATGAGGTTTATGTCTTTTGACAATGCACTTTTTCTGGAAGCTTAGTTTTGAGCTACTTTTGGGTTTCTTCCTGCAAGTCATTGGGCGCGTTCCTGGGTTTCTTCCTGCAAGTCATTGGGCGCGTTCCTAAGTTTTTCATGTAGTGTTGTCTCTATTGTGGCATACTGGAGGGGGCGGAGAAGCTACTCTGCGGCCACGTTTGATTCTGATGCAGAAATGACTAGGATCGGGCCTGTTGCTCAATTGGACGATGTTTGCAAGGCCCTGTATAACTAGATTTGACACACTGGATGTGGTGGTGAACATATCCGTGCACCTTGCATGGGGGCTGTGATGGTTATCTACAGAGACCCCTTTTCCTACCGGTGCCCTCCCTCGGATCCAGAATGGTTTGAGCCTGCCTCCTTTGGCTGGGACCAGGGACTTCTAGCCGGTGACACTCTACTCTCGCTGTTTTGGAGGGACGCAATCCGATGGGCAGACTTTGGATGTTTGGAAGCAATAGGGGAGAGGAGGAGGCTGAATATCTTGCTTATGATGGGAGTCAGGTGCGCGGCTTGGACTTGTCATGCTGGTAGTAATGAACTGGGACGTCTGATTGCCCTCATGAATTTCCCTACTGACTTGGTGCCAAGTTGTAGCTTATTTGTATGTAGACTACGGAGTTTTAGGGGGAAATCATTCCATATGTGCGGAAAACCTGGCTTCCGGCACTGGAACGTTGCCTCGTTTTGGAACTAAAAGGGTTTCTCCACAAGTTGGAGGCCTAAAAAAGTTGAATATTGGGGTCTTTTTGATCCGGGGCCTGTTTTCAGTGACTTGGGCGAGGGGTTCTGGTGCTCATTATATGCACTGGTTGGGGACCGCCCTGCCCCCTCATTAGACTGCCCTCCTCCCGGGGCTTAGCCAGCCAACCCTGCCCTGGGAGACCAGCAGCACAGTGGGGCCTAGGCGAACCCTAGCATAGATTCCCGGTTGACATATCATTTGGCAGCCCGAAGTTCTTCCGAAATGCAAGTAAATGCTTGGGTTTTCTTCTAATATTGTCACTAGTTTTTAATGTTAGGATGAGTCTTCTGGCATGAGACTTACTGCGTATTCGCATTGGCCCATTGTAAAAAGGTATTGCCTCCCCAGACAATCACCCCTTCTTGCCGTGGCTGTGGCCCGGACCTTGCTGAGCTGGGTTCCCTGTCTGCTTCTGCCTTGTGTTTGGCCAACCACCTGGTTCATGTTGCAGTAGTGTGTTTGCTGACTGATATCCCTGTGGCTGAATGTGCTGTGCATTCAGGTTGATCTGGGCTTGGTTCTGTGGATGGGGGTTTTGTGGGGACTGGCCCGGGCTTATCGATCTCTGCTGGTGATATGCACAGGTCAGCGTGTGGCCCCTTCTGAGGCAGTAGAAACATTTTCTAGAGTCTGGCTGTCACAGCCTTCCTTATCTCCGCCATCACAACTAGGACAGAACCCTTTGGGGTTCCGCAGTGGAGTCCCCTTTACGACTGACGTCATTTGCACGCTTGCGGCTAATGCGGATCTCTTGAAGGAGGTTTTATTTGGGTTTGATTGGGCCCAGCTTTGTGGAGTTTCTCCGGGCTTGAACCTGGTTTCGGTCCCTCCAAGTGGGCCGTTGCATGGGAGGTGCATGTGGTGGCCCATTCTCCTTAGGCTTCGATATTCTTCCTATGTGGTCTGTAGGGACACCTCCTTGAGGTGGTGTTCCAATGGCTGGACGTGCTGAATTCCCGAAAATGGTCACCCGCCTGGTCACCATATTCGGCAACAGGTAGAGGGCATTGGGGTTAAGGGAACGCACCACATAGTGCCGGGTAACCTTGTCTGCACCACTTTCTCACTCAGGGAGGTGCCAGAGTGGCGACAGAGGTAGGGCTTTGTAATCCCGGGGGCACGTGCATTCTGTCTATCACCGCCATTACCCCTATGCGCCTTGGGCATGCTCCCTATCTGGCCTCAGAGAGTTCAGTGGGCATACGCACGTCGAGGTCCCGGATCTCTTGCTCCTTGTGTATCTTACTGGCCAACAAAGTTTTCGTCTTTTTGGCTGTTTCCACTAAGAGGTGGTGTGCGTGACATGTCTATCGCTGAGCTAATTCGTATAGCTCGAAGAGATTTCCCATATATTCCAGGACAGCCCCCGCGATGCGGGTCCGACTGGCCGGAGCCACCCTGGCTAGCGTCCATGTGGTGTGGGGGTGTTTTGCTGGCTGGTGCTCTGAGGGGGGAGCTCCAGGGGGAGGAGCAGGCTAAGATCCTGTTCTCAGCAAACTGGATGGACATTTTCAGTTTGGTCATTAAGTCCTGTTCCAAGATATTAGTCAGGGATGAGGGAAAGTACAGCAACTGTTCCTTTACCCTACTCCCCCTATCTCCAGCTCGAGGGGTTCTGTGAAGAAGATCCCGGCCACCATGCCTGAGACCTTGTATGGTTGCACTGCTTTTTGATAGGAGGACTGTCCCCTACCGTAGGCATGACCTCGTTGCCCCGGTGTCTAGTAGGAAGTGGTAAGGTGTCCCATTTATCACCATGGTGACCACGGGGTCCTCCTCAGGCAGCCTGGGACGGACAGTAGTGTGTGTCTTTCGGTGTCCTGTTGGTTTCCGGCATGTGTTCCCTGTTTTTTCTGTGGGACTATTCCTACACCCCCTCCTCGCTGCCAGATTCTGGGGGACTGGTGTACACCTCCCGCTATCGCTAGTCATGGTACTTTTCACATTAACCATGAGGCTCCCGGCCGCTCGTGGAGAGTATGTTTTGTGGGCTAAACACAGCGGACAGGGGGTTGTGCTTGAGGGAACCCTAGCGCCGAACTGGGAAGAGGATAAAATTGCCTAGGTTTACTGATCTGGCAACCTCCTGGCCCTAGATCTAGAGGCTTGCAGCCCGGAGGGAGGTTTTTTGGCCTCCTCGCCCGGCAGGTTGGTGCAACCCAATGCAGGAAAAGCTGTGATGACAGGCATAGGAGAGAGCACCTCCATTTCTGCTGTGGAGTTGGAGGTGCAGACGCCTGGCTTGAGGGTTCTGGGACAGGATTGTAGGCCAGGGCCACCTCGAGGAGGATGCCCCATAGTCCTAACAGTGCTCTCTTCAGTCCTTTTTTTCCCCTACATATTTGGTCTGAATGTACGTCCTCATGTGTTGGATTATGTTGGTGTTTAAGGTTCCCCCCTCTGGCCAGGGGAAAGCGTGTGTCTTAGTGCGTGCATGCGTGCCATTCACAGTTAAATTTATCTAGCTGTTTAGCTTGTGTGGGTAATCTAGTTTGCATGTAGCTTAAAGGTGATTCCATGATGGGTGGGAAACATTTTTAAGTGATTTAGTACACTTTTAGACTTCTCGAGTTTTTTAAATAAACCTACAAGTACACGGGGTTATACCGCCAATAATTACTTTTACTATGAGCCCAGCTTCGAACAAAGATGCATCAAACAAACTTGATACATAAAACAATACATATCAAAAATAACTTGTAAGAAAGTGCAATGGATAATTCAAAACATTATGAATTGTTTTTAGCAGCGGAACAGCAAAATATGAACAAATTACAACTTTTTCATATGCACATAGAATTGTTAAATAGACATAACATTCAACTCAGAATACAGTTGCAATAATTTATCAGCACCACAACATCAAGAAAAATGCATCAATTGAAAACCACAAAAGAAGGAAATGAGAGAAAAAATTTGACAGAGAATAAAAAATGATGACTTTGGCTAACAAAATCTCAGCCCGCTCCTATCGTATGCTGCCCGATGACAAGGGGTGGCTCCGCACGATACACAGGACTAAGTGAGCCGGATAGTCTGTCAATATCAGCTCTGGGACAAAGATAGCAACAATGTACGCAGAGAAGGCAGAGCAACACGATAACTACAGGCCCTTTTTTGCCAAGCACAAGTTACACTTTACTCTCAGAGGTCCAAATTTTTCCAGAACTTCCGAATTACACCCTGCTTCACACCCAGGGGCTGAAAGTACCATCTGTGTCATGCCCAACGGTCCAGGGGAATAACACCTCTCACTTCTTTCAGATACTACCAGTGTTTAAGAGATCGGCAATCCTGAGAAAACCCCTTTAGACTAAAAAATAAGATTGGGATGCTGGCCCTATATCATACCCAGAGCCTATGCGTACCACCAGTGTCAACCCCAGTGGTCCAAGCAGTGAGGCACCACCCCTATATCACACCCAGGGATCAAGCGTACCATTTGTGTCGCGCCCAGCGGTCAAAGCCCCACCCTGTATCATATCCGGTGGCCCGGCATACCATTAGTGTCTCGCCCAGTGGTCCAAACAACTAAACAACCTAAACCTTTCCTAACGTGCTGACTATCTAAAAAAGGTGACCTCCGCAGGATGGCCTCCGAGGCCTCCTTGCGACTACCTAGCTCAGACACATATAGGCAATATGTCACATTTCTGTTAGTGGCAGAGGATTTAGGTCAAATTTTTGCATTTCTTCCTAGTTTACCATACACCAAATGCTGGGACTAAGGATCAGATGTAGTCTCTTACCCACTGACAGCAGCTTGAGGATGGACCTCCGCCCCGTGGATTCAGCAGAACTTCCAATCAACTGGGGCGTCTGTTCACCGTTGTTGCTGCGCAGATGTGAATCCATACGGGGTGTGCTGTTCTTTCGACTGCAGTTGGGCTTGAAGAACCAATCTCTCCTGGCTGGCTCACCAAAATGTTGCTCGAATGTGAATTTACCTTGTTTAATTAAACACAGCGGCCGGGAGAGCAGGCAAAAGAGTCGGGGTCTGAAGACTGTCTCGACGTACATCGGTTTTGGCTGTCATTTTATACATTACATCAAATGTCATAAAACAATTTAGACATTCCTTTGGTGAAGGAAATCTGGGCCTAGTCACAGAACCATAAATGTTACCACCTCATAAGAAGCGCAGGTGGGTCTCGACCTTGCGTAGACACAATGCGGGTCAGTGGGTACGTATCCAGATGTCCGGTATGGGGAGCGCTTGATCACTGCATGTAGTGTACACGCTGTGTTCTGACTGGCTGAGTGTTCCTACCTTTGTGTGGCATCTGACTTTATGGTGTTTTTGGAAAGCGTGTTTTATTATGGGACAATTACCTCGGACTTTTGTGGTGTCGCATCTACAATTCTGAAAACCTGTGTAGCCCAAGAACTGCGTTGTCATCTACAGGAGACTTTCTCTCTTGATCCACTTGAAGGCAGGTTTTAGCCAGCGCAAAGTACCAAATTGCACATACTTTCTGTACTAGATAAAGTGCGCGGATGGGAACATAGGACAGACATCAGCGTTGATCCTATTAGACTTATCAGCAGCCTTTGACATGGTTGTCACTAACATCTCGGTCAACCGTGTGGAGGCTGCCGGCCTGCGGGGGATGAGCTCTTAGATGGATAAAGTCTTTTCTTGGGAACGCACTCAGCAAGTCCATATAGCCTCTTTTAAGGCTACATCAGTTCAAGCTGATTGCCGACTTCCTCAAGGATCTTCATCACCTCATTTGTTCAATATATACATCAAGCCTGCAGACTCAGCAACTATGCAGATGACTCCCAACTCTTCTTTGGATTACAAGGCACTACCACATATAAGTGGAATTTTTAGAACATTATGTAATATAATGGCAGTGGGTGGGTAACAATTTCTTAAACTAAACTCAGATAAAACAGAAATTGTGATACTGAAGAGCAAATCAAATTTATTGAACCAACTGAAGAGGCCACCTGAGATGGGCCCGACCCCTGTCCTCGAGGTACAGGTCAAAAAGCCAGGGGTTATAATAGCTAGAGTGCTTCTTCAAAATCTCAATTTAGAGCAGTAATTTCTAACTGTATCATTATGCACGCAAACACGCACGCAAACACGCCGTCGAACTCTGGGACCTGCTCGACACATCCTCCCCGGACGTCGCCTTCCTGACAGAGACCTGGTTGAGCGACTCCTCGGCACCCGACATCGCCATAGCCATCCCGGACGGCTAAAAGATCACCCGCAGGGACCGCACCAACGGAGCAGGAGGAGGAATCGCCATCATCCACAAGAACACCCTCAGGATCTCGACCAGCACCGACGACACCCTCAGCACCGCCGAACACCTGCACTTCCAGATCCACACCGATCCCAACACCACCCTCAGAGGAACTCTCGTCTACAGACCCCCCGGACCCCAGCCTCAGTTCAGCAAATCCATCGCCGACTTCGTCAGCACGCACGCCCTTGCCTCCACGAACTACATCCTCCTCGGAGAACTGAAGCACAAGTTACTAACTTGTGTAAAGATATATCTGTAAGAGACAGTAGTTAGTGACAGATTCCTTACCTTAGAATATCCCCAGGCGTCAGGCTGGATCCGGAAAGTTTTCTGCGTAGCAGTACCCTTGCGCGTCGGTAGGCGGCGTCGTGCGGCTCCGCGTCCGTCGTCGGCGTCGTGATCGCCGGGATGACGTCGCGGGCAGTACTTAGACGCCGCCCCTGCGCGCTGATGTCAGTTCTGTACACGACTTTCCGCGCCAGGAACGCAGAGCCATGCAAGAAGCTGACATTGGTGTCTGAAAAATACTAGGGCCCTGAAAGGGATGTCCTTAACCCTAGAAATGAGTTCGCAGAACGGGGAGGATGGGTGGGGCGGTAGGGAATCTGTCACTAACTACTGTCTCTTACAGATATATCGTTACACAAGTTAGTAACTTGTGCATCTGAAAGAGACACGTTAGTGACAGATTCCTTACCTTAGAATAGATACCCCAGCAATACCAACCCTGGTGGTGGGTCTGCGAACAAAGATCAGACAAGGAAGTCCTGGAGGACAGAACGGCCAAAGAAGCCGTCCCTCCGGACCTGACTGTCAAGGCAGTATGCTTTGTAAACGTGTGCAGCGAGGCCCACGTAGCTGCCCGACAAATAACCGGCAGCGGAACACCGCGGCCCAAGGCCGTGGTAGCAGCCGTTGCCCTGGTGGAATGGGCACGCAGCCCAACAGGAGGCTCCTTCTTAGCCAAAGAATAGCAGGTCTTGATGCACAAGGTAACCCAGCGGGAGATGGTTCGTTTGTGCGCCGCCCGACCTTTTTGGCGCCCACGTAGCCAACAAAGAGCTGGTCATCCACCCGGAAGTGTTTCGTGCGGTCGATATAGAAGGAGAGCGCACGTTTTGGGTCCAGACGGTGGAGCCTCTCTTCCTCTCTGGAAGGATGCGGAGGCGGAAAGAAGGTAGGCAAAGTGATGGTCTGCCCAATGTGGAAGGCAGTAACCACCTTTGGCAAGAAGGACGGACGCGTCCGAAGAACAACCTTGTCTGGATGAACAGACAGAAAGGGAGGTTTGCAAGACAGAGCCTGGAGCTCACTCACCCGCCGAGCGGAGGTGATGGCCACCAGAAAGGCTGTCTTCAGAGTTAGAAGACGAAGAGGACAGTTATGTAGAGGCTCAAAGGGAGCGCACATTAAAAAGGTAAGAACCAAGTTCAAGTCCCACTGAGGCAACACAAACGGAACAGGAGGGAAGAGGTGTGTAATGCCTTTTAAGAACCTGTTAACAACAGGGGACTTGAAAAGGGAGGGCTGATCAGGGAGCCTGAGGAAGGCCGAGATAGCACAGAGATAACCCTTGATGGTACCCAGGGCAGAACCCTGTTGGGCCAGAGAAAGAAGTAACAGAAGGACCTCAGAAAGAGGGGCAGAAAGGGGGTTCACAGCCTTTGCTGTGCACCATGCCACAAATTTGTTCCACCTGCAGGCATATACCACCTTAGTGGAGGGACGCCTGGCTGCCAGAATCACATCACAAACTTCGGGAGGCAAGTCGAAAGGAATCAACTGCCGCCGCTCAATCTCCACGCAAGCAGGTGGAGGCTGGACAGGTTCGGGTGGAGGACCGTCCCCTGCTGCTGCGACAGAAGATCCACCCGAAGAGGCAGACGGATCGGGGGATCTACGCTCATACTGAGTAGCTCGGGATACCAAACTCTTCGAGCCCAGTCTGGAGCCACAAGAATGACTTGGGCCCGGTTGTGCCGAATCTTCTTCAACACTCTGGGTAGAAGTGGTATAGGCGGAAAGGCGTACAAAAGACCGCAACTCCACTCGCGACGAAAAGCGTCGCCGAGCGAGTGCCGCCTTGGAAATTCCAACGCGCAGAACTGATGACATTGCGCGTTCTCTTCGGTGGCGAATAGATCTAACCAAGGCTCTCCCCACTGTAGAAAGAGTCCTTGCGCCACTTCCGAGTGAAGACGCCATTCGTGATCCATCATGCACCTGCGGCTGAGTTCGTCCGCCCTGGCGTTCAGAGAACCTGCCAGGTGTTGAACCATGAGGAACATGCCCTGATGTTCCAGCCATGTCCAGAGGCGCAGAGCCTCCTGACAAAGGGTCCACGACCCCACCCCGCCTTGTTTGTTGCAGTACCACATGGCGGTGGTGTTGTCTGTGAACACCTGCACTACCTTCCCTTTGACAGAGGGAAGGAATGCCTTGAGTGCAAGTCGGATCGCCCAGAGCTCCAGAAGGTTGATATGGAGCCGGGACTCTGCCGGAGACCAGAGGCCTCTGATCTCCGCTCTCCATGTGACCGCCACATCCCAGAAGGGACGCGTCCGTCACAACTGTGTGCTCTGGCCGGGGAAGGGAGAGGGATCTGCCCATGACCCATTGCCGGTTCGAGAGCCACCACTGCAACTGTTTTGCAGTCCCCACCGAGATCTGGACGTGATCGGACAGGTTGCCCTGGTGCTGTGCCCACTGGAACTTCAGGTCCCACTGCAGAGCCCGGACATGCCATCTGGCATGATCGACTAGCAGGATGCAGGAGGCCATGAGGCCCAGCAGCCTCAGGGTCATCCGTACCGAAACCCAGGATAAAGGCTGAAAGATCGGAATCATAGCCTGAATATCCCGGACTCGCCGTTCGGGAGGATAGGCCCGAAACTGCGTCGTGTCCAGAACTGCTCCGATGAAAAGGAGCTGTGGAGAAGGAATCAGATGCGACTTCGGCACATTGATGGAGAACCCCAGCGAGTGCAGGAGTTCGGCCGTAGTCTGGAGGTGTGAGACGACTGCCTGGGACGAGCCCGCCTTCAGCAGCCAGTCGTCGAGGTAGGGGAAGACTGAAACCCCTGCCCGGCGCAGATGAGCTGCGACCACCGCCATCACTTTCGTGAACACCCGAGGGGCACTGGTAAGGCCAAAGGGGAGCACGGTGAACTGAAAGTGCTCGAGGCCTACCGTGAACCGTAGGTAACGCCGGTGGGCCGGCAGGACGGGGATGTGGAAATAAGCGTCCTGCAAGTCCAACGCTACCAGCCAGTCTCCAGGGCCGAGGGCAGTCAAGACCTGAGCCAGGGTGAGCATCTTGAACTTCTCCTTCCGGAGGAAGCGATTGACGTTCCGGAGGTCCAAGATAGGACGCATGTCCTCCTTGTCCTTTTTGGGCACCAGAAAGTAGTGGGAGTAGCAACCACGCCCTACTTCTGGGGTCGGAACATGCTCGATGGCCCTCTTGGCCAAGAGGGCCGTGACTTCCTTCTGTAGAAGCACCAAGTGATCCCCTGACATGCGGTGGAATTGAGGTGGCATGGCTGGGGGGGTGGTCTTGAAGGGGAGGGAGTAGCCCCTTCGGACGATGTCCAAGACCCACCTGTCCGAGGTGATGGGACGCCAGTGGTGAAGGTGATGGCGGACCCTGCCCCCGACTGGCGTGCTGTGCACCTGAAAGGAGGGACTAGGAGGGCTTGGAGGCCGCGGACGGGTTGGAGGTGGTGGCCTGACCCGCACGCTGGTTGCCCGAACCGCCACGGCGTTATCCACGTCCTCGGCCACGCGAAGACGCCTGCTGCGCGGGCCGGTGGCTGGGCTGCTGACGTGACTGGGCACCCCTTCCGTGGCCACGATAGGGGCGAAAAGCAGAAGGTAGCGGAGGGCGTGTAGCAGAAAGGCCCAGGGACTTGGCAGTAGCCCGTGAGTCCTTAAAGCGCTCCAACGCATGGTCTGCTTTGGAACCAAAAAGACCGACTCCATCAAAGGGCATGTCCATGAGAGTATTCTGGACATCCCCTGAAAAACCAGTGGTTCTCAGCCAGGCGTGGCGACGCAGCGCCACCGTCGTTGCAATAGATCTGCCCAGCGAGTCGGCGGTATCAAGGCCACATCGTATGGTGTATTTGGCCGCATCCCTTCCTTCCGCAATGGCGCGGGAAAGCAGTGTCTGGACCTCCTCAGAACACTGGGGCAAAACAGTCGTCACCGAATCCCACAAGGAGTGGGTATATCGGCCCAAAAGACAAGCGGTGTTGATGGACCGCAAGCCAGCACTGGAGGAAGAAAAACCCTTCTTCCCAAATTGATCCAGGCGTTTGGATTCCCTATCCGGAGGGGCGGTAGGGAAGGCGGTTTGGGAAGCGGAGGCTTGGACAACCAAGCTCTCAGGAGTGGGGTGGACAGAGAGAGAACAAGGGGTCGCCCGGAGCTGGGCGATGGCGTCGGGACACGTTCCTATCCACAGGAGCCCCTGTGTTGGGCTTGGACCAGGCGCCCAAAAGAACGTCAGTAAGTGCATCGTTAAACGGCAGCACAGTCTCCAAGGAGGAGGCTGCCGGCTGAAGCACTTCTGTCAAGAGATTAGTCTTGACCGTCACCGTAGGGAGCCGGAGATGTAAGGCTCCAGCTGCCCTACGCAACACCGTTGCAAAATTGGCTCCCTCCTCCGTAGCCACGGGAGGAGACAGCATGCCAGTGTCAGGGGAAGTATCTAGACCACTGGCATCCCCTAGTTCCTCTGCCCAGTCCTCATCATACTGACACTGCTGTGCCAGAGGGTCCTCAGACCCCTCCCAGTCCTCCTGGTCCTCCTCCGGTTCAAAATAAGGAGGAGGGAGGGACATTGGGGACCCAAGGTCCCATCGGCGCCGGAACCGGCGTCGAGCGACGCCGGTCCGGCTCCATGTCCGGAGCCGGAGAGTACATGGGGACGACGCCGCCCGGAGCCCCGGGCGGCGTCAGGAACGGCACCGGAGACATCGACGCCGGCGGAGGCGTGGTCAGGTCGACCGGCGTCGATGGGGGTTGCGGTACCACCGGAGCCGGGATCGAGGCCGGAGCCGGGATCGAGGCTGGAGGCACGAGCGACGCCGGGACCGGAGTCGGCGGCGACGCAGGGGCAACCCCATCAGGGCCCGCGGGGCCCGAAGGCGCACCGGAGGGACCTTGAGGCCCGAAGAGGCGGGCCATGGCCGACAGGAATTCCTGTATTTGGGCCGGATCCGCCCCCGAACCCGGGAAGGACGGGTATTGCGGGGGCGACTCCACAGGCATGTCCGGGGCCGCAGGGGCGGGGACGGTGCCGGGAGGGGCCTCAGCCGAGTCGCGAGACCGGCGAGGCGAAGTCCAAGAGCGATGATGCTTTTTTGACTTCTTGTGCTTAGACTTACCGGACGACGAAGACTTGGATCCCGACGACCGGTGAGGACTCCGCGACCGACCCCCTGACCTCTCACGCGACCGGGGCTTGGTGTGGCGTGGAGCCGACTGCCGGGCCTCGAGGAGCTTTCGAGACCGCTCTCGCAAAGCTTTCGGGTTGAGGGCCCGGCAGTCGGAACACGACTTTGTGTCGTGGCCTCGGCCGAGGCAGAAGAGACACTCCAGATGCGGGTCTGTGATGGACATCATCCGAGCACAGGCGTCGCAACGTTTAAAGCCGGGCATCCCTACGACACCTTGGAGTCGATTTGAAAGAAACAGTGAAAAAATTCACCAAAAAAGTAAGTCAAAAAATGACTAGGGCACTGCTCTTCCCGGATCTGCGCTTGCTGGCACGGAAAAAGAAGAACTGACGTCAGCGCGCAGGGGCGGCGTCTAAGTACTGCCCACGACGTCATCCCGGCGATCACGACGCCGACGACGGACGCGGAGCCGCACGACGCCGCCTACCGACGCGCAAGGGTACTGCTACGCAGAAAACTTTCCGGATCCAGCCTGACGCCTGGGGATATTCTAAGGTAAGGAATCTGTCACTAACGTGTCTCTTTCAGATCTTCCACCTCGAGAACAACAACGACACCAACTCCACCACCCTGATTGACAACCTCGCCAACCTCGGACTCAGACAGCTCGTCACAACGCACACCCACTCCACCTGCCACACGCTTGATCCCATCTTCTCCGCAAGCCCCCACGTCACCTTCAGCCACACCGCCGAACTCCACTGGACCGACCATCGCTGCATCCACTTCACCTTCCGGAAACCCACCACGCACCACCGCACTCAATAGATCCCCCGCCGCAGCTGGAGCAAAATCTCCGAAGACCAGCTAAACACCACCCTCACCAGAAGCCCACCCACCGACCCCACCGACGCCGACACCGACGCCCGCAACCTCAGACGTTGGATCGACAACTGCGCCAACACTCTCGCCCCGATCAAGAAACCCTCCAACAGACACACTAACAAGAAAGCCAGCTGGTTCCCCGCTGACCTCCAGGCCTCCAAGCAAAATTGATGTACACTGGAGAAGAAATGGCACCGCGAACAGACACCAGACAACCACGCAGCCCACAAGAACGCCATCCGCAGACACTATCACCTCATCAGACCGACAAAAGGGCCTCCTTCAAGGACCGACTCGACAACAACGTGCACAACAGCAAAGAGCTCTTCAACATCGTGAAGGAACTCTCCAACACCAACGACATCCCACCATCGCAAGACCTATGCGACTCTCTTGCCACCTTCTTCCATCGCAAGATCACAGACATCCACGACAGCTTCAACAACCTGACCGCCCCGACAACCACCCACACCTCAGACCCCGCGGCCACCACCCACATCGATCCCCTGCTCACCTGGACCAACATAAACGACGACGACACCATCAAAATCATGAACACCATCCACTCCGGCTCCCCGTCAGACCCATGCCCACACCACATCTTCAACAAAGCTAGCGCCACTATCGCACCCCATCTCCGCAAGACCATCAACATTTCCTTCGAGACCGCAACCTTCCCGGAGAGCTGGAAGCACGCCGAGATCAACGCCTTCCTGAAGAAACCCAAGGCGGATCCGAGGGACCTCAAGAACTTCCGACCCATCTCCCTGCTCCCGTTCCCGGCGAAGGTCATCGAGAAGACCGTCAACAGACAGCTGACCCGCTACCTCGAGGAGAACAACATCCTGGACCCGTCCCAGTCCGGGTTCCGCAGCAACCACAGTACCGAGACTGCCTTCATCGCAACACCGATGACATCAGGGCCCTGCTGGACAATGGCGAAACCGCGGCCCTCATCCTCCTGGACCTATCAGCCGCCTTCGACACTGTCTGCCACCGCACCCTACGCACAGGCCTCCACAACGCAGGGATCCGTGACAAGGCTCTGGAATGGACCACCTCCTTCCTCTCCGGCAGAACCCAGAGCGTCCGCCTCCCCCCTTTCCGAAGCCTCCGAGATCACCTGCGGCGTACCCCAAGGATCATCCCTCAGCCCGACATTGTTCAACGTCTACATGGCACCGCTCACCCACGTCGCCCGACTGCACGACCTCAACATCATCTCCTACGCCAACGACACCCAGCTGATCCTCTCCCTCACCAAGGACGCCCTCACCGCCAAAACCAACCTCCACGAAGGAATGAAAGCCGTCGCCGAGTGGATGAACAGCCGTCTGAAACTGAACTCGGACAAGACAGAGGTCCTCATCCTCGGCCCCACCCCCTCAGCCTGGGACGACTCCTGGTGGCCGTCCGCACTGGGTGCAGCACCGACACCCACCGACCACGCACGCAACCTGGGGTTTATCCTCGACTCAACACTCTCATGACCAAGCAAGTCAACGCCGTCACATCCTCCTGCTTCAACACCCTCCGTATGCTCCGCAAGATCTACAGGTGGATCCCCATCAAAACTAGAAGAACGGTCACCCAAGCCCTCGTCAGCAGCAGGCTAGACTACGGAAACGCCCTCTATGCAGGAGCCTCGGCTAAACTCCTGAAACGTCTACAAAGCATACAGAACGCCTCTGCACGCCTGATCCTCGACATCCCGTGCCACAGCCACATCACACCACACCTTAGAGACCTGCACTGGCTTCCCGTCAACAATAGGATCACCTTCAAGCTCCTCACCCACGCACACAAGGCGCTCCACAACACCGGACCAACATACCTCAACAGACGACTCACCTTCTACCCCCCGAACCGACAGCTCCGCTCTGCCGACCTCGCTCCCGTCCCCTGCATCCGAAGAGCGACCACTGGCGGCAGATCGTTCTCCCACCTCGCCGCCAAGACCTGGAACACCCTCCCCATCCTCCTACGGCAGACCCAGGACCTACTAACCTTCAGGAGGCTTCTCAAGACCTGGCTATTCGAGCAGTAGCAGCACCCCTCCCCCCCCCCAGCGCCCTGAGACCCTCACGGGTGAGTAGTGCGCTTTACAAATGGATTGATTGATTGACTGATTGATGCTAAAAAAGATTGCCTTGTACCTCACACAGGCTGCTCTAAATGACGTTGGTCTATTCCAGATTACATTATGCGAACTCCTACTACCTTGGCCTGCTCAGTGCGCTTATACACAGGATAGAGGTAATTCAAAATCAATCAGCTTGCAGAATCTTTAATCTCCCAGGAAGATCTTGTGCCAGCTGGCCTTGAAATCCTTACACTGGCTTCCTATAGAGCATCAAGCCAAATTTAAAGTTTGTTGTCTCATTTTTAAGGACATTAAGGGCCTTGGATCACCAAACTATAGCTAAAATGATTAAGAGATAGTCCCCCCACTGCGAGCTTTGCTCCTCATCTGCCAATTTTTTGATAATTGCGAAATTTCAAAGAAAACGAGTTAGAGGACGCAGCTTCTAAGTTTAGCACTGACTCACTGGAATACACTTCCCGTACATTTATTCATGGAACCAAACTTCATGCTCTTCCGAAAGAATTTAAAGACTTTTTCAAAAAAGTGTTCTTTTAAGTCTGCTTGTTTTGTCTGAAATTTGCCCAAGCGACAAGAAAACAATGGTGAACGTGCGCTATACAATTAACATAGCATAACAGCATAACATTACTTTTATGATAACAAAACCATTTTCTTTGCCAACTCTAGGTTTAATTTCTCTTTTCCTCTCTGCTACTATAGCTAATCTGTCTGATTCTCCTTTTCGCCCCCTGGTGACCTCATCTCAATCGCCTTATACTATTGCCTGTTGATCCTATAAACTTGTGACATCTTTAATTTTTTTGGTCTTATATTCCCTCCTCTGCTCCAATATAACATTATTAATCATGTTCTACATCACTGCAGAATTGTTCACATTTCACTGCACATATCCATTGTGCTTCAGATATATCAACTGCCTGCTTCTCTATACTCTTGGTTTTTACTTTTCTATTACACAGTACTATCTGGAATTCCCTGCCTGGACAGTTACTCATGGAACAAAACGTCATGCTCTTCAGAAAGAATCTAAAGAGTTGGCTTTTTAAAACAGCGTTCTTTTAAGTGTGCTTGATTTGTTTGAAATTTCCCCGAGGGCCAAGATACCAATGTTGAATGTTCACTATATTACTCTCTGCTTCTATAGTTTATCCGTCTGATTCTCCTTTTCTCCCCTTGGGGACCTCATCTCAATTGCCTTATGCTGTATTGCTTTTAGATCCAATGAGCTTATGATCGCTTTCATTTTATTTGCTCTTTAATTCTCTCCTCTGCTATATTTTAACGTTATTAATCGTCCTCTACATCACTGTAGATTTGTTCATAAGTCACTGCACATATCCATTGTACAGCATTATCACACCAATGTAACATTGTTTGCACTTTATAAAAACAACTCAATAAACAATTAAAAATAAATAATGCCTATTATTCAAGCAACAGTAACTCAAATGTTTGTATGTGGCCAAAATAATGGTCATTATTATTGCATAATACATGGAAGCCTGAAATACCTGCATAAAAGCCTGCCTCTAATTTCCTTATTACAGGCAACTTATGACATCTCTAGCCACCTTTCATAAAGAAATGAAAATGAAAGTAGCTGCTCAAATATAGTAAGTTATTACAGTCATAACGCTACTGCCTGAAAGAGTGAAAGCAGGTCCCAAAGCATAATTAAACTTGCAGTTTAAATACGAAAAAGGAAACCTGGCTTTTCCTACTTCTGATTTATTTTTCTAAATGAACAGTGACCATCAGAAAGGAGATATTAATTTTCACATACTTTAGGCTATTATAAAAAAAGACAGAATCTCTCTGCGTGTTTCTACAGATTCTGAGCTATGGCGTTTTTAAATCTAACTTCCATTAAACTCATTTCAATATCTCCTTTCAACAAATATCTGCTCAAGAGATTCTACTTTTATTCTTCATCGTGTCTGCAAACATTTTATCTCCTTCATATTAAACGGCAACACAGCAAGGACTTAAACAGCTTGTGGAAAGGATGATGGAATGATGATATTTTATAAGAAACAAATCACCCTCTGCTGTACAAAATAAGGCTATTGCAAGTCACCTCAGAGTTACATGACATTATAAAGGAACTCCTCAGTGACTTGCAGTATTCTTATAATGTACAGCAGGGGGCACTTTATCGCATATATAATCATTGCCAGGGCACCCAGATTCTTGCGGAAATTTAACTGGTAGAGGCCCAGACATCTTATGCTTTCCCTTTATGCCATACCAGCATTTGTAATGCGAGGCTCCAGCCTTTACTTACCTTTTCTCCATAGGCACACCAGTGGCCATCAAGTCGGCAGTACCACACCCAGCGGTCATTTCTTCCTTTCCAACGCCTCACCCGCACATCCTTCCCTCGAATTCTCATCCTTTTGAAGTCTATGGACAGCGCTCTAAAACAGTTTCAGAAAGAAATGAGCCTCAGGACGACATTCGCTTTGTTAGATATCAACACTGCAGCAAGTAAATAAAAATGTGTTTTAATATGTATAAAAGAGGAAGTTATTTTCTGGAACTCAGGCCTCTATCACAACACTATGGGTCTCGTTACGAGTGGTATTCCACTGAAATATCGAATAGAATATTTTAAGGCCAAAATATCGTGGCAAAAATATTGAGGCACAAACTATTGTGAAGGTAAGTTAATACAGGTAAGCATAGGTTTCCTATGCTTTACTCTGCAGATATGTACCTTGATGATATCACCATATATGGTTGTATATGGGAACCACGTAGGTATTTATCACGCAACCCTTAACAACGTGGTCTTAACCACAAATGCGCCTTTACAATGCATTCCTTTAATACGCAAGTCGTTAAAACGGCTTACCTTAGGGAAAGCGCTGGACTTTGGAATAGTATAATTTATTATTCCTACTCCAGTCTGCGCAACAGTAGGGAAAGTGTTAGACTTAAAAGTCCAACATCAGTCCAACAACGCTTTCCTAAAGGCAAGTTGTTGTAACGACTTGCGTGGTAACGGAATGCATTGCAAAGACTCATTTGTGGTTACGACCGCTTTGTTCGAGTCGTGTTGTAAAGGCTGTATATATATATATCACAATCCTGGCTCCACACAGATTGCTACTGCGGCCAATCAGGTACGGACCACTCCACGTTTTTTGAGTTCCAATAATGCTTTATTCAGGCAAGGTTCCTCCAATAAAACAAATAGTCAAGGCAATTGCCGTCCATGACGCGTTTCGACCGCTACATAGCGGTCTTGATCACATGGCGCTCTGCGTTATTTGCACTCTTTTATGCTACATCGCGGTCTTGATCACATGGCACTCTGCGTTATTTGCACTTTTTTTATACCATTAGCTAATCACTCGTGCACAATTAGATAAGCAAACATAGAAAACAGACTGCCACCATCAATATTCATTGACAGTCTAATCCTGAAGTTAAAATAACATCACAGATGACGAATTGCTCTAGACATGTCAAATTCATCAATTCAACCTCATTCCTACCAGTTCTTTATATTGTGTTGAAACACCGCTGTCTACACATAATATGTTTATGGGTGAACAAACAGGAACATCTATATCAATCCTCATGGTACTAGCCTTAATGCAAAATTATCACCTTGTTGTTACCAGTTTAAAAAGAAAGTCAAATGACGGTATATTTATTTAGGAAAAGACATGTCATAAGCATTTGTGGTTGTTGCAGTCATAAAATTATTAATGGTTAAGCCTGTTTACTTATTTTTTAACCTAGTGTACCTATATACACCTTTTAAAGTGCTTTGTGCATAACATTGAATTTACCCAGTAAAGTGCTAAGTGCTTAAAAAAGTGCTGTTGTGCAATAAAGTGATTATGCAAGAATCTGAACAACAGAATGCCACCATGAAGCCTCATGTATATTAATAACGTGGCAGTGCACATTGTAAAAATACATTGCATAAAAAATTGAAGTGTTAAAGTGCTGATGCAAGGTAGGATATCACAGTCCTATTTAAATACACATAATAATATCATCAAAAGGGAGATAAAAAGTGCAACCTAACTGATCTGGATGATCTTCATACTTGCCCTGTCTGATTATTATGGGGATTGACCAGTCGAATAAGTATAACAGGTTCTCGGATGGTACTATTTGATGGTTAGTTCTAAAAATATTACAGTGCAACCGATCATACACTATTATAGGAAGTTGTGCAAATCCTCACTGGTGTTCAACCCGTTCGGCATTTTAGTGTCAAGTTCTATTATGAACTCCGATTCTACCTGCCGCAAAAGTTTCTCCCTGTTGCACCCTCCTCTGGATGTGGGAACTGCCCCAATTACAAAATATTTGAGTTCCCTTATGTTATTCTGGTGCAACAATTTAAAATGCCTGGCCACCGGGTAATTTGGGTCGGAATTCACCACCTCTCTCAAGTGCTGTAGGATTCTGTTGTAAACTTGGAGTTTGGTGCTCCCTACGTATTTGAGCCCGCAAAGGCACTTTAACACGTATACTGCATAATCAGTCCGGCAGGTATAATGATCTCTGATCTTCACAGGTTTACTACTGAATACTGGTAGAGTCTTATGGTGCAAAGATAATTTCGTATACTGACGTCACTCAGCTGGTTTTCTCTTGCAACAGAGGTAATGAGTTCAATGAGGGCATGATTAGATCTTGCCTTAACGACGTCTTTGGGTGGCTGGAGGAAAACCAGCTGAAGTGTAACTCCGACAAGTCAGAAATAGTTTTCTTCGGCCTGCCTACCGTGCATGACTGGAGTCAATGGTGGCCGGAGGAATTTTCTCCTCCCAGTGTGACTCAACCCATAGTTAGAAACTTGGGAATCTGTATCGATGATGCTCTCTCTATGCGCTCCCAAGTTCAGGCTTTGGTCGGGACCTGTATTGGACTACTTCGGATGGTGAGAAAGTTCCTTCCACTTCTTCCGCTGGACTGTAGGAGGACCGTGATCCAGGCATTGATTACATTGAGGCTGGACTACGGGAACATCCTTTATTTAGGTTTGCCAGACTCTCTCCTACAACGCCTTCAGGTGGTGCAGAACGCCGCAGCCAGGGCGATTCTTCGCTTAAAACCTAGGTCCCATATGGCACCTCATCTTAAAGCCCTTCATTGGCTCCCAGTTAGGGAGCGGATACAGTTTAAGGCCTTAGTAATGTTCTTTAAGGCTTTTCATGGGAAGGAGCCTAGCTACCTCAGAAGACGTGTCGGCTGGTACACTCCGACAAGGGCACTTAGATCAACCTCGGGGGCGTATGTCTGCGTCCCTTAAGTGCGCCTGGCACGTAGGGGGGGTAAATCCTTCAGCCTCTTGGGGGCACAGGCATGGAACAAACTTCCACTGCCCCTTAGACTCTACACGGATCTGATGAGTTTTAAAAAATTGTTGAAAACCTAGCTCTTTGGGAGCTAAATCATCTCTATGTCAGTAGCTCTGTGATTCTGCAGCGCCGGGACACTCCTTTTGGAGTAGCTGAGCGCTATACAAACTCACTCATTCATTCATTCAATGCAGTCATGTATTCGGTCACGTTGACTCCAAATTTGCAAGCTCGGCACGAGCTGCATTTAAAAAATCCAGTCTTGGTTGATAACCAAGTGAGAGCAGGGGTAACCTCAGGACTACTCCTCACTAGTGCATCTCTCATGGAGGGGGAACGTCTGAATGTTAACGACGGTTTTTCTGGGAGAATCTGATTAAGTGTTATATCGGTTAACACTATGGGCCATTGGGTATTGATGATTGTCTGATTTACCGTTCCTGCTTGCTATATGTAATTATCCTAACTTCACATGGTGTCTCCCCTGAATTCGACATAGGATTGCTAATAGGCTCACTAATAACCTTTTCAGCAAATAGACTGGCCTCTCTTGTCTGGGCATTCGTTTTTTGGATGGCTTTTTGTAGGTCCTCTTTTTTATACCCACGAGCAGTAAATCTATTGGTTGCTTCTCTCTGGCACTGTATTAGATCTTTTTCGGAGCTGCAGATTGTACGTATTCTTACATACTCCCCATATGGGATGCTCCATATCAAATGCCTGGGATGTGCACTTTTAGCATGCAGGATAGAATTACCTGCTGTGATCTTTCTATGAAGTTTTGTTTGAACCATATTCTTATCAATTTACACTTGCACATCTTAAAACTCTAAAGACTGGCTGCTGATTTGGGCTGTGAATCTATAAATATATCTTTGAGATACATAGATGTGGAGATAAGAATACTAAATCTATACTTACCTAAATGTACTTATCTCTCGAAATGTTGGTCCTTGATTTCTTTGACCACAATATTTTTGTACTCGGTATTGTCATACAACCTTAGGCGTGCCAGGATATGGATATTAATTCCACACCCTCTCAGTCAACTACACTCAGTCCATATAACTATGTGTTAATAACATGGAGTACAGGCTGAATCCTGGAAATAGTGGGAGAAATTAGGAACCACCACCAGAATCGGTAATTCTGGGTCAGATTTTCCCAGTAACTGAATCTTTTTCCGCACAATTTAGTTTTCCCGTAGATTTCAGCTGCTTCCAGGAGTTTCAAATGCCGGGTAAAAGATGACAGGTCCAAGGTGCTCATGCATACCTTCTAATTCCTCGAGCAGAAAACACTGTTACCAACCCCCATCGAGAAGTTGAATTGAGGGCTTCTGGGAGAAACTACTTCACCTGCTAGCAACTGTTCTCCTGCACTGGCATCATTTTCCAATGGGAGTCATTCATTTTATGAATTGAAAATCTAAGAAACATCCATATATAAGACCATTAGGCTTGTAGGACCTTCCTAGAGGTTCGTTTTGACACATCTGCATCTGTCTCTCTTCCAGACCTCTAGTGTTGGCACCTTATCCGCTTTCCAATACATGGCAGTGCACCTCTTAGCTAGAATGAAAGATAGATCAATAAACCTGTTGCTAGCCTTCTTTACTTTAGATCTGGGTATTAGCCCCAGGAGACATATTTCAGGGATGCAGCAGATTTCTCTACTAAACTCACTCTTCAGCATATCCACTATCTTTTCCCACAAATCTATTAAGGCCCCATAACTCCATACCATGTGTGAGAAGTCAGAATCTCTGGTATTACACCTTAGACACATTTGAGTATCTACTCCTGTAGGAAAGTGGGTTTCTGTTGCAGTAACCCCCACTTTTTGCCTGATAGCTGATGCACTTTTCCTTGGTGTGCCCTGGGTCCCTGCCAATCAGGTACCCAGGGCCTGTGTTCCTTCCCTAAAAACTGTACTAAAGCCTAAACCCAATTGGCATCTCTGGCCACAGGTAAGCCCCTGGTAAATGGTACCCTAGGTACACAGGGCACTGTGACCAGAGAAGGCCCCTAAGGGCTGCAGCACTTATTGTGCCACCCTTAGAGGCCCTGTACCCTGACACACACACCCTGCCTTTGCAGGCTGAGTGTCTTGGTGCAGAACTAAACAGAGAGTCGACATGGCACACATCCCTGTGTGCCATGCCCACAAACACACTGCCCTGGCATACCTCGGTCACCCCTCTAGCTGGGTGCACTATGCCAGTGGTGTGGGCACAGGTGCATGAGCCCTGTGCCCCTACAGTACCCAGGGCCATTCCTGGGCACTGTAAGTGCAGTGATGCCATTAAGAGTATATGGTGCTGGGAGGTTGTCATTACGGAACTCCCCAGCACCATAATGGCTACACTGAAGACTGAGAAGTTTGGTATCAAACTTCTCAGCACATTAAACCCACACTGATGCCAGTGTGGGATTTAATGTAAAATGCACGACAGAGGGAAACTTAGAGTTGCCCCTGAACCTAACCTACAATCCACGTCTTGTCTGAGGGGCTGCCTAGGCTGCCACCCAGCAGACATGTTGCTGGACCCCTGGGTAGAGAGCCATCTGCTCTCCCGGGCCTGCAACAATGCACGTCCTGGGCGAGGTGCTAGGCCTCCTCCCCAGGATGGGCAGGGGAAGCTTCAAAGGCATTCCGCCTTTGTGAGCTTCCCCAGACCACTTGCTGTACTCAGCAACTGGTCCCCACTGGTTCCAGCCCCCACTCTGGCGGGAGGACTGGCGGGAATACCAAGGGAGGAAAGGGGGTGTGCCAGCCTCTGCCAACCCCACCGCTCAGGTGGGGGAGGCGAGGTGAAGCACATCTCCGGGCGCTCGCCATCTTGAAGATGGGGAGCCCTACCCAATCAGGACTAGGCTCCTGCCCCCCTCCCACCCCAGGGAAGGGACCCATTGGTCCCTGCCCTTTACCTACCTGTAACACCACTAAATCTGGTATTTAGGGGCACCCTGAACCTTCCTTCCTTAGTTCCAGATTCTGAAACAAGAAAGAAGAACAAGAAACAAGAAGACCTGCCGTGCAGCTGCTAACAAGAGGAAGGCACCAACTGATTTGGCTCCAGCCCTACCGGCCTGTCGACCCTCGAACCTGCTCCTGCTAAACCCCGGCATCTCCAGTGGTCAGCAACCTCAAAAACCCCGGAGGACCTGACTGCCTTGTGACTCTAACTACCTGGGACTCCCACGAGCAGTGGTACTGCTCAAAGCAAGTAACAAGCCCCTGGCATCAGCCAGGAACCGCGAACCCTGCACACTCTGCACCCGCGAAGCCTGGCCTGTGCTGGAGTGAACAAAGACCTCGAGGACGTCCCCCCGGCGACTGTGACCCCAAATCCAGCACCCAAGGACCCACCTTGACGCTCCTGACGACGCCTGCAGCCTCAGAACCATGGACCCTTCCAACCGCGACCAGCTGAGGGTAAGATTTCCCGATGCCAAAAGGCACCCCTGCACCCGGCGCCCTGCGGCCCCCTGTGCCCAACTCCTGGGTGCCTACCTATCCTCCAACTACCCAACTTACCTCTCGAAGTGGTGGTCGCACCTGAAGAATCTTCGTCCCCGAGCTTGCAGCCTTTGTTCGTTCTTGAGCTCCTCCATTGAATAACATTGAGCGCCCGACGGCTCAAAAGCACCCTGCCCCAACCGCCCGAGTGCCCCTGGCAGTGCAACCTCTACTCTAATCTACTTCCCCATTTGCCCTGAGCAAGTGACCAGGAGCCCAGCTCCCACAGCCGCGTGGCCTGCTTGCCAGCAGCCACCAACCAAAGGCCCCCTGCCTTCCATAGGATAACATTGGGCCTACTCACTCTGCACCCGGCCGTACCTGTGCCGCTGAGGGTGTAACAACTGTACCTACCTGACCCTGGGAGACCCCTGAGTCTCTGCCCAGAACCTTAACTCTGCCAGTCGAGTACTTACCCAAAAACCGATAACTCACTTTTCTTCCATAGGGTAACATTGACTGGTTTCACTTGGAAATTCTTCTAAGTGTGGAGTTTTGAAACTTTAAAATATTCATCTAAAATCAGCCGAATCACGAAAACGAAAATACTCACCTGTTATCAGGAGAGATCCCAGTGCTGGATCTTGGTGCCCAGCACTGACCCTGAAATGTAATTGTAACTGTACTTACCGGTAACTTGAATTTCCTTCCATAGGATAACATTGCCTGGTTTTTGCTGAAAAAGTTTCTAAGTGTCAATTTTAGAAACTTACAAATATTTGCTAAATATTGCCTGTGTGACATAAACGCATTCTTTCAATTGTTTACAGGAGATGTATCAGTGCTGGATCCAGGATCCAACACTGAGTAAGAAAAAGTAACGATAACCCTACTTACCTGCTAAGGGAATTTTCTTCCATAGGATAACATTGCCTGGTTTTTGCCGAAAAAGTTTCCAAGTGTCGATTTTGCAAACTTGCAAATATTCGTTAAAAATCGCCAGTGTGACATAAACGCATTATTTCAATTGTTTACAGGAGATGCACCAGTGCTGGATCCAGGATCCAACCTTGAGTAAGAAAAAGTAACGATAACACTACTTACCTGCTAAGTGAATTTCCTCCCATAGGATAACATTGGTGATTCTATGTGAAAAAGTTTCTAAGTGCCAACTTTTAAAATACAATAATATTCCTTAAAAATCACAACTGTAACCAAAACGTTTTTACTCAACTGTTTACAGGAGATGTCCCAGGACTGAATCTAGGATCCAGTCCTGTGGTAAGAAAAGTAATCCAAAAAGTAATCTATTGCATTTAACTAGAAATTCCCATTGAGCTCAATGTTAAATTGGGTTTGAATTTGTGTTGTCTATTGCAACAACTGTAACCATTGCATTCAAAAGTCTATTGCCTATTGAAAGTATTTATCTAAAGCATCTCATTCTGAGAAAGTATATTCTGATACCTATTGTTGGTTCTAAAATAAAACAAGCATATATTTTTATATACAAACCATTGGCCTAGAGTTCAGTTCTTGAGTGTGTGAGACCATTTGCTGACTGAGTGTGTACAACAAGTGCTTTACACTGTCCTCTGATACTGCCTTACTGCTCGACCAAGCTACCACTTTAGAAAGTAAGGTTATATCTAACTTTAGCCTCTGCCAAACCTCTGGTGACTGTGGACTCTGTGCACACTGTACCTATTTGGGAACAGTATATACAGAGCCACTTTCTTACAACTCCCAGTATGAAAACCAGACGCTTAGGTGTTAAATACGTGGTGTGAAGGTAGGTAAATTCAATGTATTTTAATTCTGAGTTTCTAGAGACCTTTTTAGTACATTTCTTTGACCTCTCCTAATCTTTGTCTGTACACTATCTATTAATACAAGTTTCCGATTTAGCTTTAGCGGACTGCATATCTTTCTCATTCAAGTGAATGAAGGATTTATAAAACCAGGAGATTATTTTACCTCTGCTCCCCATAGTAAAGAGGAGTTGAAGTTTTTCATGTGTTGAAGGCTCTTCTGTATCGCTTTCCTGGACATCTCTCACTATGCTTTTGATTTTACCACACGGAAGGGACTGTGTAGGTGGCAGTCCTAGTTCTTCACCATCTCTTCCATTGTGAGAAGTTTTTGATCTTTATAACAGTCCTATATAGACATTAGGCCTGCTTCATCCCAGTTTCAGAGATAATCTACCTGTGCCGAGGTCCAAGCCTGTTTCAGTCCACTGACGAGGATGGTGGGAGCATACATAAGAATAGTCTTGGTTCTGGATACACATCTTTGCCAACATCTGATTGGTACTCTTGCCAATCTGAGCAAAAGCGGGTGCTTTAATTTACATCTCAATAAGAAGGGCAGGAGATCTCAGGGATGATTATTGCTCGCCTTTGTGGTTACTTCGGGATGATTACGCCCCTGCAACTATCGGGACAACCTCTGAAATTGAGAAGCCAAATAATAAGCTTCATGATCAGGGGCGCCTAACCTGCCCTCTGGGCTGGGCGCCTTCAGGATAGCCAGATTTACTTTGTGTTTCCTTGCCCTCGATATAAATTAATGCAGGATTGCTTCCAGTTCTCTAAACCATTGGTGGCCAATGTAGATCTGTAAATGAATAAAATAATATAACAATCTAGGTAGCATTATCATTTTTGACAAAGCCATCCAGTCTATGACTGAGATCAGTAATGTTTTCCAGAATTCAATATTCCCTTTCATGGGACGTAGTGCTGCACCCAAAATGTCATCCATCAAACCTATGTCTGTGTGGTATACCCTCACTGCTAGGTATCTGAAAGTATGATTACTGCACGCTGTGCTCCATTTCTTCTGTGCATTAGGTTCAGTTGTTGGGTTAGAGTCTACCAGATATGGGCGTCTTCCCCCAGTTGGTGCAGATCAGAGAGCTACCCAAATTCTCCCAACAAGGGTAGCATCCACTCAAGATCTACAGGGCCGTTCCAAAACATTTATCAGCATATTGTCAATGGTATAATCCATCTGTCAATGGTATACCCCTACTCACATGCTCCATCTGGCTTATCTACACAAAGGGTTCTACCACCAGTGCAAAAATCATTGGGACAGTGAACAACCCTGTATTGTCCCTCGAAATACTTCACAGGCTGCTGATATCAGTTTGCCAGTTCCCACTCGTGCGGCTGACTTCGTGTAAAACAGTTGAATCTACTGTGTCCAGCCGGGGCCCATGTTCATGCATTTAAGAACTGACTGCTAAAACCTCCAACTGCGAGTGTCCAAAGCCTTCTCAAGGTTGATTTACAGGATTATTGCCCCTGATCTATCCTCAATTGATTTTTCCTCAAGTATACAAAATAGCAGCCTGATGGTTACTGAAGTGCTCCTGAATCTGATTTGGGTTTATCATATGGTCATCAAGAGCAATATACGGTTATCTAATACCTTACTCAAAACCTTATATACCGAACTGAGCACCAGTAGTGGTCTATAAGATGATATATACAACAAATCTCCGTGGGGCTTAGGCAGGGATACAAACAGAGCCTCTCACTTTGTGGGTAGCAATGCGCCAAGTTCTCATGCTGATGTGTACAATTTAGCAAGGTGTGGTGCAAGTAAATGCAAACAAGTGAAGTAAACCTCAATTCGAAAGCCATATGTGCCTGGCATTTTCCCTACTGTCATTTCCTTTATGGCTACTTTCATTTCCATCTCTGCGATTGGTACACCCAGGTGGTTCTTGATCTCTTTTGACACCCTTTTCAGTTTGCACCTGCATAGGTAGACGTCCATTTCTGGTTCCGGGGCTTCTGAATGCTGCACATATAAAGTACTGTAATTCTCTAAGAACACCTTTTTTATCTGCACTTCATATGGAACCGTGTAAGTCTCTAATCTGTGCAATGTTAATGTCCCTGTTTTCTGATTTAATTAGCCAAGCTTAGAGTCTTTCCCTCATTTTGCTGTCTTGCGATGAAGTCTGTATAATTTAGATATCTCCTTCTGTCAACCAGGGTAGCATATTACTCCCTTTGTACTGTCAACGTGTCTCTGTCAGGCTCAAGTTCTTAATGACTGCCTTTTCAAGATCCCTCAGAGATTTGTCCAACCTATCTAGTTCCTTTTCTAATGTTCTGCAAATCCCTGCTGTCTCCCTGATGCAATGCCTCCATACAACGGTCTTAAAGGCCTTCCACTCAACTAACAGAGATGTAGCAGAGCCTTGGTTATCCTTAAAATAATTGCTTCTTATCTTTTGCAGCTCATCGCAAAACACCCAATCTTCCAACATTGTTCCCTGCAGCCTCCATGTGGGTATTGGTGGCCGAGGTGACCTCCATCGTATGTACATCAGTAATCAATTATGATCAGGTATAGTGAGCCCCAGATATTCCAAATGTAAGGTTATGGGGAAAATATCTCAAGACGCCAAAAACCTGGTGAGGGTGAACATGCAAATCATATGGTACTGAGTAAAAGATATACTGACTATCCTCTATATGATAATTATGCCACATATCAATTAGCTGCCAATAAAGCAGTCATTTTGAGAGTGTCTGTGCTACTAAGGAATGGTGGGTAGTATCGATCCAGTGCAATGTCCAATACACAGTTAGTGCCCCCCTCCCCAATAACAAATGAATATTCGTTTTAGGTGCACATTTTAACAAGTGTGACAAAGAACAGCATCTGATCTACATTATGAGCATATATACAACCCAGTGTAATGGCCCTTTCATCTATTTTGTCCCAATCTACAACATATCTGGCGTCTCTGTCTATTTATATACAGGCGGCCACAAAGAGCACTCCATAAAACACCCCCTGGCATGTGAGGAATATCCTGTTGCATAAATTTGTCCTCTCCACCGTCTTTGCAACTTAGTAACTTCTATATTATTAAAATACGTTTCTTGCAGAAATGCCATTTGTATACCCTTTCTTCGTAGATATGCATGCACTTAGAATATTTAACAACAAAACCCATTCTTTTCACATTCCATATGAGAAGAGCATATTTTTTGGTGCCCATATCAAATTTCACGGCCTCATTCCCCCTTCTTTTTGTTATATGGAGAAAACGTGTTCCTGTACTTCCAAGAGGGCTGGGTTTTGCCTTCTGCGTGAGAACTGGGTAAGGAAAATGCTACTTACCCAGTATGCATCTGTTCTTGGCATATACAGCTGTAGATTCATATGCGTTAGCATAGATCGCCATCTGGTGTTGGGCCGAGATGTTTGCACTTTGTTTTTCTCTCGAAGACGTCTTTGTAGTCACGAGGTAGGTGACTCCTCCTTTCGGTGATAGTGCACATGGGCATCGACCCCATCCTTAGATTGTTTTGCCGTAAAGGTGATGATGGAGTTAGTAAGAGTAGAAAGTGATGTCCATGTATAGTGTATCTAAGTAAGATAATACTGCAACAGGTAAAGGTATCCGGGGAGGCGGGTGGGTGCATATGAATCTACAGCTGTATATGCCAAGAACAGATGCATACTGGGTAAGTAGCATTTTCCTTTCGAGGCATATGAGCTGTAGATCATATGCGTTACCATAGACTATATAGCAGTTCTTTGACAAGCGGTGGCTAACCTGTATCTGTTGCAGTGGTCTGAAATAGTGTTCTTAAAACAGCTTGGCCCACACTAGCTTGTTGTTTTGCTAACACATCTACACAATAGTGTTTTGTGAATGTGTGTGGTGTAGACCATGTTGCAGCTTTGCAAATGTCACTTAAGGGTATGTTTCCTAAAAATGCAATGGAAGCCCCTATCTTGGGTGTAGAATGCGCTTTAGGGGGAACTGTTAAGGTGAGTTTAGCTTTGAGGTAGCATATTTGTATGCACTTAACTATCCAGCGTGCAATACCTGCTTTTGAAATGGGGTTGCCCTTATGTGGTGATGAGAAAGCAACAAAGAGTTGTTTTGTCTTCCTAAAAGGTTTGGTTCTCTCAATGTAATACAGTATCGCTCTATCAATGAAGGCCCAAGTCCAATCAGTGGTAGGAACGTGCTTTGGTCTACTCAGGATGTTGAGGAAATTTCTTCCTCTCCTGTCTCTTGGACACAGGAAATCGGTGGTCCAAGCACTAATCACTTCAAGATTGGACTATGTGAATATACTCTATCTCTGTCTTCCAGAATATCTTCTTAAATGTCTGCAGGTGGCATAGAATGCCGCAGCTAGAACCATTCTCAGGCTTAAGGTGAGGACACATATGTCCCCCTACCTTAGAGAACTTCATTGGCTCCCGGTAAAAAACAGAATCCGATTTAAAGCGATGGTACTATTTTTCAAAGCTTGGCACAGAACAGGGGCCAAGTATCTGTGTAGAAGGATCTCTCATTATGTCCCTTCTAGATTGCTGAGATCCTCCTCAATGAATCTAGCCAAGGTACCCAGAATCTCCTGCGTGCAGTCTGGGGATCCTCATTTGGGCTTCTAGGCGCTCAGGCCTGGAATGCGCTCCCCGCCTCACTGAGAGCGGTGACGGATTTTACCATTTTCAGAAAGCGTCTTAAAACCCTGCTTTTTAACCAAAACTGTGAGGACTTCTTTTGCGCGTTTAGGTTTCCTTATATGTGTCCTTCATGTGCCTGGAGGTCATTGGGCGGGTCTATGCCACGGGGCCATTTGATGCGCCGGGACACTCGACTGAGTAGCTGTGCGCTATACAAATGCCTTTATATTCATATTATTCATATTTTTACATCTAATGTGTGAAGAGCACGTTCTGCTACTAAGTCTGGTTGAGGAAAAAAGACGGGTAACTCAACAGACTGGTTGAGATGAAACGCAGAAACGACTTGAGGTAAACATTTTGGGTTAGTCCTAAGAACCACTTTATTTTGGTGAATTTGTAAAAATGGTTCTTGTATGGTTAATGCCTGGAGCTCACCAACTCTCCTAAGAGATGTGATGGCTATAAGGAAGGCTACTTTCCAAGATAGAAATTGTAATTCGCATCTGTGCATAGGCTCAAATGGTGGGTCCATGAGTCTTGTAAGGACTATATTAAGATTCCACACTGGAGAAGGTGGAAGTCTAGGAGGAATAATTCTTTTGAGTCCTTCCATAAAGGCTTTGATAGCGGGTACTCGAAACAAAGACAAGTGTTGCCTGTTTTGTAGGTAAGCCGCGATAGCAGCAAGATGTAATCGTATAGACGTATATGCTAAGTTAGCACGTTGTAGGTGTAACAGATAGCAAATGATGTTTTGAGTTGAGGCATCTAACGGATTGATTTTGTTTTTAGTACAATAAATTGCAAATCGTTTCCATTTTGCTGCATAGCATGCTCTTGTGGTAGGACGTCAAGCCTCCTTAATGACGTTCATGCAGTCTGATGGGAGGTTAAGGTAGCCAAATTCTAAGACTTCAGGTGCCAGATCGCAAGGTTGAGTTGACTGGGATCTGTATGTGTTATCTCTCCATGGTTCTGAGTGAGAAGCTTGGGGGAGAGGTGTCATTTTTGGTGAGGAACTATTGATAGTTCCAATAGGGTTGTGAACCATGGTTGTCGATCCCATGTGGGAGCAACTAGGATCATTGTGAGGGATTGTTGAGTGAGCTTCCGAACCACTAATGGAATTAGCGGGAGAGGTGGAAAAGCATAAACAAATTTCCCTGACCAATTCATCCATCGTGCATTGCCTTTGGACAATGGGTGTGGATACCTGGACGCGAAGTTTGGGCATTTCGCGTTGTGGTGTGTGGCGAACAGATCTATTTCTGGGTAGCCCCACATTTTGAAGAATGGGAGGAGTACTTGGGGATGTAGTTCCCATTCGTGGATCTGTTGTCTCTGACGACTGAGTAGATCTGCAATCTGATTGTCTAATCCTGGGAGATGTTGTGCAAGGAGGTATATGTTTTGAGGAATGGCCCACCTCCAAATGCTTTGAGCTGGGTGTGAAAGTTGTAGAGAGTGTGTCCCTCCCTGTTTTTGTATGTAGTACATTGCTGTCATGTTGTCTGTACGAACTAGGACAGCTTTGCCTACTAGATGCGTCTGAAAAGCTTTTAGTGCTAGAAAAATTGCAAGCAGCTCCAGATGGTTTATGTGGAGCTGTTTTTGTTGTAGAGTCCACATGCCCTGAATGGTATGTGTTTGAAGATGAGCTCCCCAACCCGTAAGGGATGCGTCTGTTGTTAGCACTATCTGTGGAACCGGATCGATGAATGGACGCCCCTTGGAAAGGTTTTGTGTATTCCACCACTGCAGAGAGCGATGAGTGCGGCCGTCCACCAACACCAGACCGTTTAAGTGACCTTGAGTTTGGTTCCACTGACGTGCTAAGCATTCCTGTAGGGGACGCATTTGGAGTCTTGCGTAAGGAACAATTAGAATGCAAGACGCCATCATTCCGATCAACTGCATAAACACTCGGGCTGGTAGTGAGTGTTGCGGTTGAAATTGTGATATAAGTGTTTGCATGTTGCGTATCATGACTGGGTTGGGGTACGCTAGAGCTTTGCGGGTGTCTATTGTAGCTCCTAGATACGCTTGCGTGTTGGAGGGATGCAGATGAGACTTGGTGAGGTTGACAGTGAATCCCAAGTCGTGAAGAAGTTGAACTGTTTTGTGAGTGTGGTGTAGGCAGCTGTGTTGCGACTTGGCTTTTATTAGCCAGTCGTCTAAGTAAGGGAAGACGTGAATCTGTTGTCTTCTTAAATGAGCTGCTACTACTGCTAGGCACTTGGTGAATACTCTTGGTGCTGTAGTGACCCCGAATGGGAGGACTTTGAATTGGTAGTGTTGTCCGTCCACCACGAACCTGAGATATTTCCTGTGAGCGGGGTGAATGGGAATATGAAAATAGGCGTCCTTTAAATCTAGAGTGGAAAGAAAGTCGTCTTGCTGAAGCAATGGGAGCACCTGTTGTAGGGTGACCATGTGGAAGTGGTCTGATTGAATGTAGAGGTTTAGCTGTCTGAGGTCCAGTATGGGCCTGAGAGAGCCGTGCTTTTTGGGAATTAAAAAGTAAAGGGAGTACACTCCTGTCCCTTGGTGATGTAAGGGGACTGGTTCTATTGCATGTTTGTGTAACAGAGAGCGGACTTCTTGTTTTAACAGGGTGAGATGTTCTGGTGACATTGGCCGCTCTCTGGGAAGGATTGTTGGTGGAGTGCTGGTAAGTTCCAGGCAATAACCATTTTGGATAATTTGTATTACCCACTTGTCTGAGGTGATTGAATTCCAGACAGGTAGGAACTGTGAGAGACGTCCCCCGACGGGAGTGGAATGGTCGGGGGTAGTGGGGGGAAGTCACTGTTTGTTGGCAGGGGAAGTGTGGGTGGAGTTGCCTCTTCCTCTGCCCTTGTTATTGTTTCCTCTGTAACCTCCTCGAAAATAGCCTCTGGAGGGGCTAGATTGGTTGTTCCCCTTGTAAGAGGAGGAGGGATTTTCTGACGACATTGTTTTTGAGCCACCCCTGTAGAAGGAGCGACGAAAGGAACCCCTGCTAGAAGGTAATTGTAGGGCTCCCATGGATTTAGCAGTGTCAGTATCTTTCTTCATTTTTTCTAATGAAGTATCCACTGTTGGCCCAAAAAGATGTTCTTTATCGAAGGGCTGATTAAGTATGGCGGATTGTACCTCCTGCTTGAATCCAGAGATTCGAAGACAAGCGTGTCTCCGCAGGAGTATGCTGGTGTTAACAGCACGTGAAGCTGTGCCTGCAGCATCTAGGGCGCATTTTATGGAAGTGTTAGTGATGAGCTTCCCTTCCTGAATGAGGTTGTTAGCTTTGGCTTTATGTTCTTCTGGCAAATATTGTAGAAGTTTTTCTAATTCGTCATAATGTGCCCTGTCGTAGCGTGCCAATAGAGCTTGAGCATTGGCAATACGCCAAGTGTTGGCGGCCTGGGAAGCTACCCTTTTGCCCGAGGCATCGATAAGTTTTGACTCCTTATCAGGAGGAGGAGCGTCACCTGTTGTTTGAGAGTTAGCTCTCTTGCGGGCATTAGACACAACAAGAGAGTCCAGTGGTAACTGACCTTTTATGTAAACAGGGTTTGTAGGAGCGGCTTTGTATTTTTTATCTACCCGAGGTGTTAGTATTCGGGCTCTAACTGGGTCCTTGAATACTTCATTAGTATGTTTTAACATGCCTTTTAGCATGGGTAGAGTGTTAGTAGACCTTTGTGAATGTGTGAACGTTTCTACAAGGAAATCCTCTTCTAGAGGGTCACTATGTAGTTCCACCCCGTGATATTGTGCAGCCCTGTTGATGAGTTGCGCAAAGCCAATTTTGTCATCAGGTGGGGAAGGCCTACAGAGATATAGATCAGGGTCATTTGGTACATCTGGATCCTTATCATAATGATCCCATGGGTCAGTGTCGTGTGGTATGTCAGGGTCTTGCTGGATATGATGATCATCAGCCCCAATCCCATCCCCATCTTCATCCCCATCATCGAAATTGTCATCCTGTGAGACAGGTGAACTTGGAGGTGGGGAATTTGATAGTGTGATGTTTGGAATAGGAGGAGGAGATGGAGGCATATAAGGGGGAGAAGGGTTGGTACCAATGTCTCTTTTTTGCTTAAGAGGTATAGGGCCCTCTTGTGGGAGGTCTAACTTCCGTTTCTTGGGAAGAGTAGCCATAAGTTGTCCAGTGTTGGGATCATTCTGAGTTTTTTTTCTGTTTTGGGTCCAGAGGTGGTTCTTCAGATGGAAATTCTTTGGAAGGAGTCTCTGTTCCCTTTGGAGTGGATTTCGGCACACAAGATTTTTGTTTAGAGTCTTTGGGTGCTGAGTGTTTGGAATCTAGTTCTTTAGTTTTAGCTGGTTTAGGCTGTGTAGCCTTCAAAGGGGTCTGTTTCGGCTCCGAACTTTTCGGCGTGGAGGTTGTCGGCTCCGAGCTTTTAGGTGCGGAGCGTTTTGGTTCCGAGGATTTCGGTTTGGACAACTTCGGTTCCGGCTCTTTTGTCTTAGAGGGTTTCGGCTCCGAGGCTTTCGGTGTCGAAGATGTCCTCGGTACCGACAACGTGGGAGGAGTGCCATGTTTGTCCTGATGTTTCGGTGCCGAAGGTGTTGGTTCGGCACCAGATTGGGATCGGCTCGAGCCCGAGCCGGAAGGCTTATGTTTGTGTTTCATAGCCGGGCCGGAGGGCGGGGCATCTGAAACTTTTTCACTGTGTCGACCGGAGCCCGAGGGCAATACCGGAGCCTTTCCCTTAGTTTGAGTGGGCACATGGGGGTCTGTACTCACGGTCCGTTGAGCCGGAGTGATGCTCAGGTCTTCTTCCATGTCGGAGTCGGCTTCGGACACGGAGACCAGTTCTTCTTCTTCGGCTTGTGCGGCAGGACTGTGTTCTGGTTCGTTGCCGAAGATATCCGGTACGGAGCCGCTGCCGCTTTGCATCTTGTGGCGTTGAGCCTGCCGATCACGGATGGTCTTCTTCGACCGGAATGATCGACACGCCTCGCAGGATGATTCTTCGTGTTCCGGGGATAGGCACAGGTTACAGACCTCATGCAGGTCGGTGCGTGGAAATTTAGCACGACACCCGGGACATAGCTTGAACGAAGTCCGTTCCATCGACTGCTGACGTGGTCGGCACGGGTAGGCCCGACGGCCTGCCTCTAAGTTCCCGATCGAAGGGTTCACAGTTTGGACGATACGCGAGGAATAGGAAAGCGCGATCGAAGACAATACCGTCGAGGGTAGAGGATTGCGTGTGAAAGGGGTTCGAGAAGGATACCAAACCGGAGCGCAGCAATACACATCCGAACCCGATGGCGGAAAAAAACAATCTAAGGATGGAGTCGATGCACATGCGCACTATCACTGAAAGGAGGAGTCACCTACCTCGTGACTACAAAGACTTCTTCGAAGAAAAACAAAGAGCAAACATCCGGGTTCAACACCAGATTGCGATCTATGCTAACGCATATGATCTACAGCTCATATGCCTCGAACATATAGTTACGTGGAGCCAGTGACCAAAGCATATATAAATTGTAACTTTCTCTAACTCCCTGTCCCCAAGGTTAGTGGCAAACAGCCACCCATCCATATAAACACCAACTCAAAACTCATTGCACTCTGTTACTCTTCACTATTACAATAGTAAGGGGGGGGCATGACAGGATCTACCTACTCGTGTCCTGTCTCCCACCTGCCAGGCCCTAGTTAAATTATTTCCTTGCTCTGTCAGTGGCAGAGGCCTACTCCAATCATGCACTAAACCATCTTTTCAAAATTCTATTTGTAATCCCTGTGCCTTTTTCCACCCGCCTTCCAACCACACCCCAGGCATTCTCATAAATCTGCTCAGTTATAGCCCAGTCGTGCATTGCATAAATTCCCCCCATAAATTCTTACGGTGCCAATTCCTCTTCAGAGTCCTCTGGCATTGTGTTTGCACCTTCCAATATTTTGTCCACCTCACACAAGTCCACAGCTGCAGGCAATGCAGCTGTTTTGCCTTCCCTTGTGATCTTGTAGGTTTCCTAGGTCCCCTGCAAAGGTTTTGTCGGACTTGCTTGCGTTTTGATGCAGTGGAACGTTTTTTGTCACTGCTCCCCCATTCCCCAGGTCCTGCCTTATACACTTCCAACCAGTCCCAACCTTCTGGGGCTTCGGAAAAAACATCAGTCTTGCCATCTAACATAATTTTCAGTCTCACCTGCTATAGAAACTTGTACTAAATACCATTTGTCTCTGAAGACCCTTTTCACTTCAACAATGGACACTCAATTTCGCTATACTACCAATATGTAATCCGGGAAGATAGTGACCTTTTGTTTCCCAATCACATAGTTACTGGATAGTCAGGCTTTCTGGAGACTAATGTTGTGGTCCTTATAATGAAAGAGCTGCGCCACCACCGATTTGGGGGTTGCCCATGGGAGGCCTCCTTGTAGACATTCGGTGAGCTCTATTTAGAGCAAAGAATTTAGTCAACGCCTGCGAAGCCGCCTCTTCGCTGAACCAGGTCTCTAAATATACTAACATATAAGTACCTTCACTTCTTTCCTTTCAGGAAGCCCAATAATGCGAATAATATTCTTCTGGTTCTGCCCTCCAGCGTCTTCAGCTCTGGTTTCTAATATGTGCAGTCTGTCAGTTAAATCCTTTACTTTCTCTGACAACTGATTTTGGTCTTCGTGCTGGAGACCCAAATCAACCACCACAGCATTGATTTTTGCCTCAAGGGCCCCTCAGGGAGCCTCAATGGTGCCTAGGATTTTGCCTAACTTAGTGCCTCTGTGCGCAATGGAAAGTCCTCTGGGCTCCGGTGCGATTCTCCCTCTGTCCCTTTCACAGGGCAGAGTTTTATTCAAACAGTGTGATATTGTTGTGGGTTAACTTGACTGTCTTAGTGTGATTCCTGACACGCATTTGGATTCTATATTACTGATCTGTAGACATTTAGTGTGACAGTCACTTTATATTCTAGGCAGTTCTGCTATCACAGAGGACATGCCCAGTTGGCTAGCAGGGAAAAGAAGGAGGAAGAGTCCTCCGTATCCACTGAGTGCTCCACATCAAGTCTGCTCAAAGAGTCCCCGACTTTTCCTATTTCTTTGTGAGGGAAGAGTCATTCTCTGTGATGCACATGCCTCTTATTATTGCTCAGCTGTTGATGCCCTTGGAGAATGCACCTTTTTTCTCAGGGAGCTAATTCTTCTGACTTCAAAGTCCAGTAAGAGCTCACTTTGTTGTAAATGCCAACTCTAGGCAGCAACGATGCATGGATTTTCAGCGCTGTACTTTGAGCACGCTCCTCATGTTGTAAAAGGGGGAACTTCAATCATTTTGTAGTAATTTAGCATCACCACTAGGTTCCAACTCAAGTCACCTGCCTTTCCTTGCCCTCAGGAAGCACCAGTTCTGAGTCTTCTGAAAGCTCCAGTTCTGACTCTACTCAATGGTACCATTGACATATGTCTAACCTTTACCTTTCCAAGCAAGCTCCTTTGAGCAGTGGACAGCCCTTCAATTAAAGCACTGTCTCATTTCCAATCAATCTCTGGCCATATGCAATTAGTGGGACACTGAGACCGCTACGCTTCAGGTGGTGGGTGGTTAAGTGTACATTCTGGATGCTGTTAGTGCTGATAGACTTCTATTTCTTGATCCTTTATAAGTCCACCTTGTGGCCCTTATGCCTGTTGCCTATGTTCATCTGTTGATGGAGTCAGATCGTCCACATGGGTATGCCACATTCAACTCACTGCACATGCCTTGTGGGGTGCCTCACACTTCCATTCTGGCTCCAATGGTATTTATTATCTACATGGAAATGCCGCTGGCTCTGTTGTTGGCCATGGGCATCTCCATTTACTGATACTGCAACAACCCTCAAATATATCTTCAGATGTCATCGCTTGTGAAGGTTCACTGATTGAGGAATGTCTTACAATCAGATGTCTTGCTGCTACCTATAACTCAACCCTGCAGAAAAATACGCAACTCTGCTTGCATCCTTAGCTTCTTGTGCAACAACTGCATATTTTCCTGTCTTCAAATGTCATTTCCTTTTCACTGTAGTGAAATGTCTGGGATACACAATATAGCTTCTCACTATATCACTTTTCAAGCACAAATTAGCAACCAATTCTGATCTTGCACACTTCTGGTTTTACTTAGAAAGAAAATCAAATCCATTCTCGAGCCAATTAACTTTTATATTACCGCCCAAGCTCTAATTTTGTAATGGTTGAACAGTGGTAATGATATTACGTCTAACCACACAAAGGAGGCAAATGTATCTCTCCACATATGATGCAGAGGACCTTCTCCCAAAAGGAATACCACTTCCGTGACTGGAAATCAGAGGAGGATAAAGTCAGAGAGACCCCAAAGATTTTCCTAAACCCAAATTTAACTTTCAAATAGGACATTAATCATGATGTAGGAGCATAATTCTAAGCCAGAAGCACCAGTTAGTTTCTGCCTCCAAAAACTACTGAAAACAAGTCCTCCTCTTAAGATTCCCCTACCACTGTTAAGGCGCCTTGCTGATGTATCCATTTTTGCTTGCTGATGGGTCCTGGGATGAATCCATTCCATGGCTGCGAACGAGGACGGGTCATTCTCTGTTTGGATGCTCAGTGCTAGCAGTTCTTACTGATGATCTGGAAGTCTGCATTTTAGGTTCACCTGTATTATTCAGGTGATAAACCATACCAGGGTCCAGCAAATGAACTACACTCCACAACTGACAACACTAGTATCACAAAAATCACAGGTCTGCTTGTCGGGCCCGTTCTCTGGGACCTGTGTAAAAGGAATGTTAGGTTGCCCTTGCAACACTAGTTACCGCTGATCACAGCTATCTTTCCCAGGCTTTTGTCAACAACATTGAGGGACCGCAGACAGGATTGCTGGTACACACATTTAAGAGGGCTAAAGAGCACACTATTCTGTGGCAAATCCCATTGTGGAAAGAGTAAAGCAAGCACTGCAGACGCAGATAATTTTTCCTCCTCACTGGCAACTCCAAGGCCTCCCTTATGAGCTCAGAGTGTTACTGAACCTCTGAACCAATCCTTTGGTTGGTGGGTGGTCTGAGGTGGAAAACAACTAGGTCCCACACACCGTCAAGCAGGTAGGCATGAAGTTATTTCTGTAGTCAAATTCCCACTGTCTAGAGAATCTAAATCGTGAAAATAAACCAACATTAGCCTTGTAGTCACATGAAAGTTGCGCTTCTCAATATAACTGCTAAGTATCTTGTCATGTGATCTATGACCACCAGGAAGATGAAGGGGATCCGTAGGATGACAATGTCAGTTCTGATCCTCTGAAAGGGTACTTCAATGGCAGTGGCACTAGGTGTGCCAGACTTACCATTCATTTGGCAGGTAGGACATGTGCAGCAAACGTGCTCAATTCCAGCACCCATTTCAGGCCAATACACATGTGAGAAAACCCCCTCCATGGTATTTTTAAAATCAGGATGTCCATACAAAGGAAACATGTGCCTGCTGCATTAAGATGTTTAGGTGGACCTCAGAGATAAGGGACATCTCCTGCTTCTAGGTTGAAGATCTGTGAGCTCACTGGAGACCAAGCTATCCTTTTACGCAAATGTAAATGTACCTACTTCATGCCCTTTGCCTGGTGCTGGTCATTCTGGCACAGCCCCTCAGGAATAGGTGACAGAAAGAGATTCTTTCACTTTCACGGAAAACTTGAAATTCTGTCAGTCGTCGCCATACTGACCAACCTGGTATGCTTTCCTGTGCAGCAAACTAGTGCCCCTGTGCTCAATGCCCCTCCCACCCCCACTTAAGAGAGGACTGAATGTGTCTGGTATGAACTCACATAACTTTATAGTGTTCACTCTTCCTGAACCAAGCCAGTTTAAGTAGATCAACCTTGGGCAACAGAGGTGCAACGCTAGAAGAAAGAGCAGTGGCCAAGGGCATGTCCTGAGCTGCTGCAGGTGCATGAACCCAGCAACAACCTGAATGGCCAGAGGGCTGCCTGGGCTCAAAGTACAAAATACAGTGGGCATTATGTAATGCCTGCTGTCTACAAGGAAAACAGATTGACAGTTCACCTTTTTCAGCTGGTAGTGGTAAAAGTAAACAAAACTTACAGGAAGATGCATTTTTGAATGACTGAAAACCTTTGTGGACATCCAAGTGGATATTTGGCACGAAGTGTAGCTTGAATGTCAGCTGGCCCCTTTGACTTGCTCAGAGTTCACCTTTCACTCGAAAGGGAAACAACCTTAAATGAATATGGTAATGCTTCTAGAGCGGCAGAGACAAATCAAGCTGCAAGACCAACATTCTCGATAGCAGAAAAAATAGCATACTTCCCTTATTGTGCCAACGATGCAATAAATCAGTCTCAGGAACTACAATTGGCAGTAGATAACCAACCCCAAAGCTTTCAAATATGTTCCACGGGCAACTTCTCGACACTGTGAAAATCTCTTATTATTATATGAATACAAACATTTTTATTCCTCCGATTCACTCTCCCTCAACCCAGCAATAGCAATCCCTGATCATGGAAGAGATCTCCGCACCACACAGCAGGCACCAGATTGCCCTATTCGCTTAGGAGAAATATTATTAAAAAATAACTGTATCGCTCAAGCTTGCCTAGTATTTGATCCCTTCCCTTCTCAACCGAGGGCTCACTGGATACTTCCTAGATAACTCCCCAAACTCAACCATCAGGCGAAGCCCGAGCAACTTAGAAGGGTGAGAGGGAATTGAGAGCCAGTAAGTAATCGAGCATTCTGTCTTCTTATAATTTTCTTTGTCATAGTTTTTCCTATTAAGGGCTTTATACACAAATTATTGTGCACAGTTAATCTGACGTACTCATGAGGAAAGCGAACTGTGCATGTAAATTCCCAATTCCTGGCAACCAGAACAAGGAGGCCCAGACATTTAGGCCTACTGAAAAGCAGGAGAAATCGAGAGGTAGCCATGTAAAACGCAGTCAGCACTCACAAACTAACTAAGTTTCTCACCCTGAAAATCACACAAAACTGCTCTTGTAGAAGAGAGCCATATGCAGGGAACACCTCAATATTTCATTGGAGTCTAGAGGGAAGTGCTTGCCCACATGGAAACATATTTTCCCATTTAAAAAAAGTTAAAGTCAAAAATAAATGTGCAAATACAGAGTTCTGTCACGTTGGACAGTGCACCATGCAGACAACCCCCCAAGAGTATGCAAGGAGGAGGAGAACGGCACATTTTATCTGAGTTTGGTTAGTTCCATGCTTACAGCAAGGGATAAAATATTTTAAAAATGCGGAACCCAAAACAAATTATAGGAGGTGCTTATCCATTGCTACAAAATGTTTGTGAAAGCTGGTTCTCTATGAGGCTATGCCAAAGAGGCGTGTACTTCCTCTGACTGCTCTATTCTAGTTCTAAGTAAGCCTGCTTGAATTCGAAAGTTCAACTTGGTCAATATTGTCATTGGCATGAGCAGTGATAAACCATGAAAAAACCCATAGATCTGTTGTTTTTTTTTAAACTGCATTACACTGCAATCAGAGCGATGGCTTCAACAATGCACACCACATTACAGAGAAAACGATCAGTCAACGTAGGGCAGGTTGCAAAATCCAATTCAGGCATCTAAAGAAAAAGTGAATTGCTTTTGGTAACACTATTTTCCATCCAAGTGCTTTTAAGCAGATTCCTCGCTTTATGAGTATCCTACTAGGAGCCTCACTCTTGCGCAACACATTTCGCTAACAGTAGCAGCACTTCAGTCGTGAGCCAGCCTGCCGAGTGTGACAATATGTCAGTATATTAGCTGCTAACCCTCATGCTGGCGACAGTCCCTGATAGTTTTTTCATCCCATCGAGGTGTGCGATGAGGAACCGAGACAGCATCTGACCCAGCAAAAATGACGGCATATAACATGTTTATTTTCCTTGCTTTTGAAGGTATTACTCCTCAGGCATGGAGGGAAGGTGGTAACGAATCTACAGGAAGATTATGTAACCACTAGAAATATCATTACTGGAGGTAATTTTTTCTTTAGCTTGACTACATCTTCCCATAGATTTATCATGTAATGAAAGAACCACAAAGCAGTACCTCATTAGGAGGCAGGATGCAGTAATTCTGATGCAACACAGCCCTTGCAAAGTATCTGTCACTGCGCACTTGGGCTGTGATGCAGTAATCTTTAGCAAAAATTATGCAAGGATGAGAACGTGGGAGCCTGGCAGATGTCAGCCATCTGGAAACCTCTGGTAAGAACCATGAAAGCATCCACGGCCCTAGTGGAATAGGCATGAATGAATGCTCTGGGTGGGATCTTTCTTGCTAAGGCATAGCAGATTTTGATATGTAGGATGCCAAAACAGGAAATTGTCACTTTGCCCTCTTGAGCTCCTGCAATTCCTCAAATCCCAGAAAGAGCTTATCATCCACTATAGACCCTGTCCTAATGAGGACGGTCGATCGATTATGACGCAGCTCACCGTGGGTCCAGTCTATGTAGCTGCTCTTCCTCTTTGATGGGATAGGAAGAAGGATTGCAGGATTCCACCATGTGAAACGCAGATACCACCTAGCGACAGAAAGATGCGTAGATCCGAAGGACCAACTTATCTTGGAAGAAACCCATCAAAGGTTGTCAAACTGAGGTGGTTTGAAGTTCTCTGACCTTACCGCTAGAGTTATAGCCACTAACTGCACAGTGTTCAGATTGAGAAGTTAAATTAGGCAACAGAACATCAGTCGAATGGGAATGCTGTGAAAAAAGTCAACACAAGATTAAAATCCCACTGATGAACAATGGAGGAAGCAAGCAAATTAAACCACTCAGAAAATGCAGCACTAGAGGTGATCTTACCAATCACAGCAGGCCTGGAAGACAAATGAAGGCAGATCGAACAGCCAAATAGCATTTAACTGTCAACACTGCCGGATCCTGCTGGACAAGAAACAGATCAAAGAGCAGAATGTCAGAAAAATGTGATTGAAAAGGATGTAGATCTTCCGACTTGCACCAGTGAGCACATTTTTCCAGCAGCTTGCTTATATGGATTTTACGGATAGTTTCCAAGCAGCCAAGATTGCATCCACAACTTCAGCGGGAAGACAAAAGGCCTGTAGCTGGCACCGCTCAATCTCCAAGCATGCAGTCACAGTGCCTGGATATTGTGGTAGAGCACCTCACCATCCTGGTGCAAGAGAAAGTCCACCATGTGCGGGAGAGGAGGAGGTGATTGAATGCTGAGTGCAAACAGATTGTCAAACCAGATTCTCCTTACCCAACCTGGAGCAGAATGAGCTTCATTAAATCCTCTTGTGCCTTCTAAAAAATCTCTGTAAGAAGCAAAATTTGTGAGAACCCATAGAGCAGGCTCTGAGACCAGCTATCGTGTAGGCATCCCACAGGGAATCATTCAAATGTAATTGTATAGTACACAACTGAGCACACATCCTGTACTGGACTGTATGTATGAGATCCATGTGTGGACACCTCAAACTAGAACTGTAGTTCTGATCTATGATCCTCCAGTTAGAAGTGACTGGGCGCAACCCTTTTTGAACTGAGGAAACCTCCAAGATGGACCACTACCAGGACAATTGACAGACTCGATAACGGTGGTGTGGTCTGACAGAATTTGATTTGTTCTTGAGATCGTAGGCAGAAATGTCTTCATGGCAAGACAGTCAAGCGTGTGCAGGAGCAGCTATGACAGGCAAAGCACCCCTTGCCATCATGCTGTCCAGATACACACCCGAGCCCAGCGAGGACGCATCCTTGCACACGCTAGCCTGTACTGGAGAGTGCTGAACTGATGATGATCCACCAAAGGTTGGACGGGTCCATCCACCAGTAGAAGTCTAGATTAACTGACTTCTGAACCCGAGATGAAAGGCTCTCCTGATGTTAGAGTCCATGTTTTCTGAGGCACAACAGAAGAACCCTCATGCACCATCTGGTGTGTGGCACCAACAAGATGTATGAGTCCTTGAGACACAGCAGATGCAGGACATGTATTAATGCATTCTGTGTCTTGAGTCACAAATATTCGAATCATCTCCAGATATCTGCAATCCTCTGAGGAGCAGGAAAAGTGTTCATATGATTTGTGTCCAGTACCTCATCCTTGAAGGATCTCATATTTACCACACACATTTGTGAAGGTTTTCCAATACTCTACCTCTGATCCAGATAACAATATTCTAAAACCCCTGCAAGGGGAGCTAACTAGATTGGTTGACATGCTGGCCCCATACAAAGAACGTACAAGAAAAATAGTCAGACAAATCAGGTCTTCACAAGGGCAAAACCGTTTGTAAAATACATGCAAGGGGCTATGAAAAGGCAGTGGAGTGCTAAAAGAAAACATTCTATAGCAAATGCATGGACCTTGCCGGCAACAGAACAAGGGTAGTCTAAAAAAGTTATAAGGACGTCACTGCTCCCACTTAAATTAAAAGGAAAATGCTGCTTACCCAGTATGCATCTGTTCTTGGGGTATAGAGCTGTAGAATCATATGCTTGTGCATAGCTCGCCATCTAGTGTTGGGTCCGGATGTTTGCACTTTGTTTTTCTTCGAATAAGTCTTTCCAGTCACGAGGTAGGTGACTCCTTGTTAGAAATGGGATCTCTAGTTGGCAAGGGCTTGCACCTTTGTCCAAGTAGGGACCCTTCTTCCTAGTCAGGGTAAGGGTTGTTACACTCGTGAAGTAACCCCTGCTCACCCTCGTGGTAGCTTGGCACGAGCAGTCAGGCTTAATTCAGAGGCAGTGTGTAAAGCATTTGCACATAACCAACAGTAATACAGTGTAAGCACTACAAACGGACACCACACCAGTTTAGAAAAATAACCAATTATTTTATATACTCAAGACAAGACCAATTACGACAAAAATCCACAATACTATACTTTACGAATGAATGCTTGATACGGTAACTTCTTCTTTGCAGGAATAGCACAAAAGCAAAGTTCGTACGAGTCGGTAGCTCCGTCCGAGCCTACCGCGATGCTGAAAACCCCAGAGTCTAACAGTTCCAGCCGACCGCGTCGATACGGGCCAGCAGAGTCGTGAACAGACTCGGTCACAGTACCTTTCTCGTTGTGGCTGGTACGGAGTGTACAAGTCGGTCGGCGTTCGTCGCGGTTGCGGTGCAAGACGGAGCGATGCAAGGTGCGGTGTCCCTCGATGCGGTGCAGGCAGCGGCTCGATGAGCGTCGTGCAGACGGAGTCGGTGAGTCCAAGGCGTGCGATGCAGGGTGAGACGATGCTCGATGCGGTGCTGACAGGTTGCAATGCAGGCGACCTAGCCGGAGTGCGGGAGCTGGCGTCGGACAGCGGTGCGAGTTGGAGCGGTGCGTCGCAGACGTGCGAGCGGTGCCCCAAATGCGGTGCAGTCTCGACTCTTGAGCCAGTTGCAGCGACAGTGTCGGTCTGGTCCGGCTGGCCCAGTGAAGCGATGCGATGCGAACTGCGGTGCCCACAGGTCACGGTGCAAGCAGCGGCTCGATGTTGGCGGCGTCGGACGTCGCCCACGGTGAGACCAGGGTTGCGATGCGAAGCGGGGCGATGCGGTCTGCGGTGCAAACAGGTCACCGGCCAGGGATGGATTCGGTTGACGGAGTCGGTTGCGGTTCCCTTCCTCTGTGGCAACTGAAACAGCGTTCCAGAAGCGGTACCCAGAGGCTTGTGAAGTCTTTGTAGTCCCTGAGACTTCTTAACAGGAGGCCAGCTCGGTTCCTGGCCCTTGGAGATACTCAGCACAAGTTTGTAGAAAGTTCAGTCCAGGCCTTTCACTGCCCAAGGCGGAAGCAGCAGCTGCAGGCCAGCCCAACAAAGCAACAACACAGCAAAGGGGCAGTACTCCTCCTGGCAGCTCTTCCAGCTCTTCGTCTTGGCAGGTTCCTTGATTCCAGCGAGATCTAAATTCATGGGGTCAGGGCCCCAATATTTATATCCCAAATTCCTTTGTTCTCTGAAGGCAGAGAGGCCTTCGCCTAGTCCAAACCAGTTCTGGAGCACTTTGTTGACAAGTCTCCGTCCCTTCTTTCAGTGAGTAGGCCAGGGACATCAGACGCACCACAGGAGGTGGAGCCAGCATTGTGGAGGGAAGGCACTGTCCTATTCAGGGCCCAGGTGCGACCCCTCCCACCCATCTACAGGTCGATCTGGCTATTCAGCCCTGCGCTGACTCACCCTGTCTCCTGGCATCCCCCAGCCCGTCACTCACATTCCAGACAAGGAATACACAACCTCGCAGAGGCAGGCTTGGATGGTTAGGCAAGAAAATACCCACTTTCTAAAAGTGGTATTTTCAAACCCAGAATGTTAAAACCAACCTTCACTAAAAGATGCATTTTATCATTCTGAGTCCAGGCATACTAAACTCGAATTTCTACCATGTTCCCGGGGTCAGTTAGGATTATAAGCTGTAATAATCAAAACTGCCCGTTCTGGCCTAGGGGGAACAGGTAGCCTTGCAATAGTGAAAAACAAACTAGGCTGTAATTCACTATCAGGACATGCCGCACACACCCGGGCATGTCCTACCTTTCGCGTACAACGCACCCTGCCCACAGGGGTACCTTGGGCCTACCTTAGCGGTGACTAACATGTAGCCAAGGGAAGGTTTAGGGACTTGCAAGTGTGTGCACTTGCCAAGTCGACATGGCAGCCCCAGGCTGCGCACAGGCTCTGCGATGGCAGGCCCGAGTTACACTTTACGGGCTGTTTGCGTGGGTGGCACAATCCAGTGCTGCAGCCCACCAACAGCATTTGGTCTATAGGCCCTGGCACTCGCAGTGCACTTTACAAGGGACTGACACATAAACCAAATAGGCCAATCATGGAAACACCAATCCATAACACATTTTATACAGAAGCACTTGCACTTTCCCACTGGACCGCAGTGAGGAAAGTGCGCAGAATCATCACACCAGCAAAAACAGAGTCAAAACCGGGAGGTCAGAAAGCAAAAAGTCAGGGGAAACACGCCAAAAGATGCCAAGTCTAACACATGTCCCCTCCAGCTGAAAGTAGGGAGAACTACCCAACCCCATTGGAGTTCTCTTCACTAAGGCGGAAGAACCTGGACAGACCATCTGCGTTGGCGTGTTCTGTACCAGGACGGTGCTCCACCGTAAAGTCCATTCCCTGTAGGGAGATGGACCACCTCAGCAGTTTTGGATTCTCACCCCTCATTTGCATCAACCATCTGAGGGGCCTGTGGTCTGTCTGAACCCGGAAGTGAGTCCCAAACAGGTAGGGTCTCAACTTCTTCAGCGCCCAGACCACAGCAAAAGCTTCCCTTTCTATGGCACTCCACCTCTGTTCCCTGGGAAGTAGTCTCCTGCTAAGGAAGACTACAGGCTGATCCAGGCCCTCTTCGTTCAGTTGTGAGAGCACCGCTCCCACACCATGCTCTGAAGCGTCAGTCTGCACGACAAATTCTTTGGAGAAGTCAGGTGCCTTGAGCACGGGCGCCGTGCACATGGCTGCCTTCAGGGCATCAAAAGCTTTCTGGCAGGACTCAGTCCAGATCACTTTCCTGGGCTGCCTCTTAGAGGTCAGCTCTGTTAAGGGGGCAACGATGGTGCCATAGCCCTTAACAAATCTGCTATAGTAACCGGTGAGACCTAAGAAGGCCCTCACCTCTGTCTGGGTCTTGGGGGGCTCCCAAGCCAAAATGGTGTCAATCTTGGGTTGTAGGGGCGCCACCTGGCCGCTTCCTACCTGGTGTCCCAAGTACACCACAGAACCCTGCCCGATCTGGCACTTACTGGCCTTGATCGTGAGGCCTGCACCTTGCAGAGCGCTCAACACTTTCTCAAGGTGCTGTAAATGTTCTTCCCAGCTGGAACTGAACACAGCAATGTCATCCAGGTAGGCGGCACTGAAATCCTCCAGCCCGGCCAACACCTGATTGACCAACCTCTGAAAGGTGGCAGGGGCATTCTTCAACCCAAAGGGCATCACCCGGAATTGGTAATGACCTTCTGGGGTTGAGAATGCTGATCTCTCCTTGGCCCCATCGGTTAAGGCAATCTGCCAGTACCCAGACGTTAAATCAAACGTGCTGAGGAACCGGGCAGCTCCCAACCGATCAATGAGCTCATCAGCTCTGGGGATGGGGTGCGCGTCAGTCCTGGTGACGGCATTGAGCCCACTGTAGTCCACACAAAACCGGAGTTCTGGAGTGGCACCGGGCGCCGCAGCCTTTGGGACCAAGACCACTGGGCTGGCCCAAGGACTGTGGGAGGGCTCAATCACCCCTAACGCCAACATCTTAGAGACCTCCTCCTTGATGCTGGCTCTGACCCGGTCAGTCAACCTGTAAATCTTGTGCTTCACAGGATGGCTGTCACCGGTGTCCACGTCATGGGTACACCAGTGAGTAACACCGGGGGTCAGAGAGAACAGTGGGGGAACTGTCCCAACAACTGGCGACAGTCCCCCTGCTGCTCCTGAGTCAGAGTAGGGGAGAGGATCACACCCTCTACTGACCCATCATGCTCCTTGGTAGACAGGAGGTCCGGGAGAGGCTCGCTCTCCTCTTCCACCCCATCATCTGTCGCCAAGAGCATACTCACTTCGGACCTCTCGAAGTGGGGCTTGAGGCGGTTCACATGAAGGACCCTCAACGGGTTCCTTGGAGCCTGCAAATCCACCAGGTAGGTGATGTCACTTTGCGCTCCTTTACCTCATATGGCCCAGTCCACTTGTCCTGCAAGGCACAAGGTGCCACTGGGGCCATTACCCACACTTTTTGCCCAGGTTGAAATTCGACCAGAGTGGCATTCTGGTCATACCATCTCTTCATTTCTTCCTGGCTTGCTTCTAGGTTCGCCTGAGCGAGTTTCCTGAAGCGGGCAGTTTGGTTTCTAAAGGCCAGCATGTAGCTAAATACATCCTGGGGAGTTTTCCTGGGAGCTGCCTCCCAGCCTTCCTTTACCAAACTCAGAGGTCCTCTGACAGGGTGGCCATACAGGAGCTCAAAGGGGCTGTACCCAAGAGACTTCTGAGGCACCTCCCTGTACGCAAAGAGTAGGCATGGCAAGAGGACGTCCCACTTACGCCTCATGGGTTCGGTTAGACCCTTGATCATGCCTTTCAAGGTCTGGTTGAATCTCTCCACCAGACCGTTTCCTTGTGGGTGGTAAGGAGTGGTGAACTTGTAGGTTACACCACACTCCTTCCACAGGGATGTCACATACTTCGATATGAAATTGGTCCCCCTATCGGAAACCACCTCTCTGGGGAATCCCACACGGGAAAAGATCCCCATTAACGCCCGGCCCACCACTGGCGCCGTCGTTGTCCTGAGAGGGACTGCCTCCGGGCACCGGGCGGCATGGCCCACCAAGACCAGGATGCACCCGTTGCCCATGGCTGTCCCGGGATCCAGTGGCCCCACAATATCCATCCCCACCCTTTCAAAGGGTGCTCCAACAACCGGAAAAGGTTGGAGAGGAGCCCTGACCCTCCTCCCACTCTTACCACCTGCCTGGCAAGTCTGGCAAGACCTACAGTGTGCATCTGACTGCCTTCGCATTTGGGGCCAAAAGAAGTGGGTGACAAGCCTGTCAAAGGTCCTGTCCTGCCCCAAATGTCCTGCCAAAGGCCAAAAGAAGTGGGTGACAAGCCTGTCAAAGGTCCTGTCCTGCCCCAAATGTCCTGCCAAAGGCACGTCATGAGCCAGACCCAGTAGGAAGGTCCCGAAGCGCTCGCATTTGGGGCCAAAAGAAGTGGGTGACAAGCCTGTCAAAGGTCCTGTCCTGCCCCAAATGTCCTGCCAAAGGCACGTCATGAGCCAGACCCAGTAGGAAGGTCCCGAAGCGCTGGGGTACCACCAGCACACGGGCCGACCCAGGCTCAGCAACCCTAGGCTCACTGTACAGGAGACCACTCTCCCAGTAGATCAGATGTGACCCGGACTGACCACCAGCTGCCCGGTCTGCAGCCTGCCGCCGCAGACCCTCCAGAGTAGGGCACTCGTTCTGCTCCCCGCAGAACTCCTCCCTGGTGGGCCAACAGCATTTGGTCTATAGGCCCTGGCACTCGCAGTGCACTTTACAAGGGACTGACACATAAACCAAATAGGCCAATCATGGAAACACCAATCCATAACACATTTTATACAGGAGCACTTGCACTTTCCCACTGGACCGCAGTGAGGAAAGTGCGCAGAATCATCACACCAGCAAAAACAGAGTCAAAACCGGGAGGTCAGAAAGCAAAAAGTCAGGGGAAACACGCCAAAAGATGCCAAGTCTAACACTCCTCCTTTCGGTAATAGTGCGCATGGGCATCGACTCCATTGTTAGATTGTTTTCCCGCAGAGGGTGATAATGGAGTTAGTAAAAGGAGATGTCCATGAATGCATGTATCTAAGTAAGATAATACTGCAACAGGTATAGGTATCCGGGGAGGCGGGTGGGCGCATATGATTCTACAGCTCTATATGCCAAGAACAGATGCATGCTGGGTAAGAAGCATTTTCCGTTCGAGGCATATGAGCTGTAGATCATATGCTTGTGCATAGACTACATAGCAGTTATCTCCCAAAGCGGTGGCTAACCTGTAGCTGTTGCAGTGGTTTGAAATAGTGTACGTAAAACTGCCTGGCCCACACTAGCTTGCTGTCTTGCTAACACATCTACACAATAGTGTTTTGTGAATGTGTGTGGTGTAGACCATGTTGCAGCTCTGCAAATGCCATCTATGGGTATATTTCCTAAGAATGCCATAGAAGCACCTAGTTTGCGTGTAGAATGCACCCTAGGGGAATTGTTAATGTGCGTTTAGCTTTAATGTAGCATATTTGAATGCACTTAACTATCCACCGTGCAATACTTGATTTTGATATTGGATTGCCTTTATGTGGTGGAGCAAAAGCAACAAAAAGTAGCTTGGTTTTCCTGAAAGGTTTTGTTCTTTCTATATAGTATAGTAATGCTCTTTTGACATCTAAGGTGTGAAGAGCATGTTCTGCCACTGAATCTCGTTGAGGGAAGAACACAGGCAACTCAACAGATTGGTTGATATGAAAGGCAGAAATGACTTTAGGTAAAAATTTGGGGTTAGTCCTTAGAACCACTTTGTTTTGATGTATTTGTAAAAATGGCTCTTCTATGGTTAGTGCCTGAAGCTCATCCACTCTCCTTAGAGATGTGATGGCTATGAGGAAGGCTACCTTCCAAGTGAGGAATTGTAGTTCACATTTGTGCAATGGTTCAAAAGGTGGACCCATGAGTCTCGTAAGAACTATGTTGAGATACCACACTGGAGCAGGTGGAAGTCTGGGTGGAATGACTCTTTTAAGTCCTTCCATAAATGCTTTAATAGGAGGCACTCTAAAAGAGACAAATGATGTCTATTTTGAAGATATGCAGCTATTGCAGCAAGATGTAAGTGTATAGATGTGTACGCTAAATTGGAACGCTGTAGATGTAGTAGATAGCAAATGATGTTTTGAATTGAAGCATCTAGCGGATTGATTTTATTGTTGTTACAGTACATGACAAACCGCTTCCACTTTGCTGCATAGCATGCTCTTGTGGTAGGGCATCTAGCCTCTTTGATAATGTTCATGCAGTCTGGCGGAAGATTGAGATAACCAAACTCTAGGATTTCAGGTGCCAGATCGCGAGGTTGAGATGACTGGGATCTGGATGCCTTATCTCTCTACGGTTCTGAGTGAGAAGACTGGGAGTAAGGCGTAGTTTTTGGTGATAGCTCCAATAGGGTTGTGAACCAGGGTTGATGGGCCCATGTGGGAGCAACTAGGATTAGTGTCAGGGATTGCTGTCTGAGCTTCTGAACCACTAATGGAATAAGTGGGAGAGGCGGAAAAGCGTAAGCAAATATCCCTGACCAATTCATCCATAGCGCATTGCCTTTGGACAATGGGTGTAGATACCTGGATGCGAAGTTTGGGCATTTTGCATTTAGGTGTGTGGCGAACAGATCTATCTCTGGGAAGCCCCACATTTGAAAGAATGGGAGAACTTGAGGGTGGAGTTACCATTCGTGTATCTTCTGTCGTTGACGACTGAGCAGATCTGCAATCTGGTTGTTTACTCCTGGGAGGTGTTCTGCAAGGAGATATATTTTTTGAGGTATGGCCCATCTCCAGATGCTCTGGGCTAGCTGTGAGAGCTGGAGAGAGTGTGTCCCCCCCTGTTTTTGTATGTAGTACATTGCTGTCATGTTGTCTGTGCGAATCAGGACAGCTTTGCCTACTAGATGAAGTTGAAATGCTTTCAACGCTAGAAAAATTGCTAGCAGTTCTAGATGGTTTATGTGGAGTTGCTTTTGATGGGTGTTAGACCTGGCACCATTGGCGTGGGTCTCCCTTCCATTTTTTCACTGTTGCCTCCTATGTTTTTGCTATGTTTTTGCTGGTCTAGATGCTTTGGGCAATTTGCCACTGCTGTTCAGTGCCAAAGTGCAAGTGCTCCCTATTGTAAATTGTTGTAATGAATTAGTGATTCCATGATTGGCTTATTTGATTTACTTGTCAGACCCTTGTACAGTGCACTATGAGTGCCCAGGGCCTGTAAATCAAATGCTGCTGGTGGGCTTGCAGCACTGATTGTGCCACCCACAGAAGCAGCTTGTAAAATATGACTCAGGCCTGCCATTGCAGAGCCTGTGTGCAGTCTGGGACTGCCATGTCGACTTGGCAAGTGCACCCACCTGCCAGTCCCTAAACCTTCCCTTTTCTACCTGTTAGTCACCCCTAAGGTAAGCACAAGGTACGCCTATGGGCAGGGTGCATTGTATGTAAAAGGTAGGACATGCCCTGGTGTGTGTGGCATGTCCTGATAGTGAATTACAGCCAATTTCGTTTTTCCCTATTGCAAGGCTATCTGTTCCCATAGGCCAGAATGGGGAGTTAGTTTATAACATCTTATAAACATAACTGACCCTAGGAACAAGATCGAAAAATAAAGTTTAGTATGCCTGAACTCAGAATGTTAAAATACATCTTTTAGTGTGGGTGATTTTTACATTCTGTGTTTGAAAATACCACTTTTAGAAAGTAGGTGTTTTCTTGCCTAACCATCCAGTATGCCTCTGCTAGGTTTGTGTATTCCATGTCTGGTTTGTGAGTGACAGGGGGCTGGAGAGGGCTTTGCCTCCAGCAGTCTGATGAGTCAGGGCTGGGCTGAATAGGACCTGGGTTGAATAGAGAGTAGGGGGAGGATATTTCCTTTCCCTTGCCTGAGCCTACATAGAATAGAGAGTAGGGGAAGGAGATTTCTTTTCAGCTACCTGGGCCAGGTCTGCTTTCAACAATGCTGTCTCCACCTCCTGCCAGGAAGCTGCACCAGGGAGGACAGAACTGGTTTGGGCTGGGTACAGACACTCTCTGCCTTCAGAGAACAAAGAAATTGTGTGTATAAAAAGTGGGGCCCAGACCCCAGAACTTTAGATCACTTCTTGGAATCAAGACGAACCTTTGCCAAGGAGAGAAACCAAGGAAGCAGAAGGAGGAGACTGCCCCTGCGCTGGTGACTGTTTGGGGTTGGCCTGCAGTGGTTACTTATTGCCAAGGAAAGGAGAAGAGGAACTTTGTGTGTACTTTATCATCTTGAGGAAGATCTCCAAGGGCTTGAAGCTGAGCTTGCCTCCTAATCTGAAGTCTCAGGGACACAAAGACTTCACCACCAGCTCCCCCTGAATTTCCTTGCTGGGAATTCTACCTGCAGAGAGGTGCCTGCTGCTGTTTTTGGGGACCTCTAGAGACTGCGTGTCGCTGGGAGCGAGACGCAACAAGGAAGAACCGTGTCGCCGTCGCAGCTGTTGCCGTCGCATCGCCGAAGAAGCGTGCCGCCGCTGTTTGTCGACGCATCGCCGAAGAAGTGTGTCGCATCGCCGGAGAAGCGTGTGGCCGCCACATAGGTTGCCATCGCATCACCAGAGAAGCGTGTCGCAGGGCCTGTCGCGGCTCAAGAATCCACCGAGTTCGCCGCACGGCCGTCGGGCGTGCACGCATCATATCCAAGTTGTCGCATCGCATCAAAGACGCCATTTTGTCGCATCGCACCGGATCGTCGTATCGCATCGAGGCGCCATCTTGTCGCATCGTAACCGGAACGCAGTAAGAAACCGACGCATCCCCTCCTCTCCGGTAAGGAACCGACGCATCACCTCCCCTGCGCTGCAGTAAGGAACCAACGCATCACCTCCCCCGAAGCAAGGAACCGACACATCACCTTCCATGCGACCCTTTTGTTTGTATTGCGTTACGCATCCAAGGTACTTTGAGAGTAAAGTGTTGCATTTACCATCTACATTGAACTAAGCTATTTCTACCATTTGAAAGTCATATTTTTGAACACAGTATTGTGGATTTTTGTCGTTTGGTCTTGAGTTAAATCTAGATAAAGATTACCTATTTTTCTAAACTGGTGTGGTGTCCATTTGTAGTGTTTTCACTGTATTACAGATGTGTTCACAAATGCTTTACACACTGCCTCTGAGATAAGCCTGCCTGGTCGTGCCAAGCTACCAAGGGGGTGAGCAGGGGTTATTTTAGGAGTGTAGCCCCCTTACCCTGACTAGAAGCAAGGGCCCCTACTTGGTCAAAGGTACCTCCCTCTGCCAACTAGAGACCCCCATTTCTAACAATGGGGAGTCCACATGCCCTGAATGGTATGTTTTTGAAGATGAGCTCCCCAACCAGTGAGCGATGCTTCTGCTGTTAGCACTATCTGTGATACAGGGTCGACGAATGGCCGCCCCTTCGAAAGGTTTTGTATGTTCCACCACTGCAGAGAGCAATGAGTGCGGCCATCCACCAACACTAGATCTGTTAACTGACCTTGAGCCTGGTTCCACTGGTGTGCTAAGCATTCTTCTAGGGGACGCATTTGGAGTCTTGCGTAAGGAACGATTAAAATGCAAGATGCCATCATTCCTAGCAATTGCATAAACACTCGAGCTGGTAGTGAGTGTTGAGGTTGAAACTGTGATATTAGAGTTTGCAAGTTGCAGATCCTGACTGGGTTGGGACACGCCAGAGCTTTTTGAGTGTCTATTGTGGCTCCTAGATACACTTGTGTGTTGGATGGTTGGAGATGAGACTTGGTGAGGTTTACAGTGAACCTGAGGTCGTGAAGCAGTTGGACTGTGTTTCGAGTGTGGCGTAGGCAGCTCTGTTGCGAGCTGGCTTTTATTAGCCAGTCGTCTAGGTAGGGGAAGACGTGAATGTGCTGTCTTTTTAGATGAGCCGCGACTACTGCTAGACACTTTGTGAAAACTCTGGGTGCTGTAGTTACTCCGAATGGGAGAACTTTGAATTGATAATGTTGGCCGTCTACCATAAACCTGAGGTATTTGCGGTGAGCAGGGTGAATGGGAATATGGAAATAGGCGTCCTTTAGATCCAGAGTGGACATGAAGTCGCCTTGTTGAAGGAGCGGGAGAACCTGTTGAAGTGTGACCATGTGAAAGTGGTCTGATTGGATGTAGAGATTTAGTTGTCTGAGGTCTAATATGGGTCTTAACGAGCCATCCTTTTTGGGAATTAAGAAGTATAGGGAGTATACCCCGGTCCCTTGGTATTGTAATGGGACTGGTTCTATAGCTTGTTTTCCTAGGAGAGAGAGAACCTCTTGCTTTAAGAGTGAGAGATGTTCCGGTGACATTGCATGTGGTCGTGGAAGGATATTTGGGGGATTGGCTGTAAGTTCCAGGCAGTAACCATATTGGATAATTTGCAGTACCCATTTGTCTGAAGTGATGGAGTTCCAGACAGGGAGAAATTGGGAGAGATGTCCCCCGACAGGAGTGGAATGATCGGGGGTACAGGAAGGAAGTCACTGTTTGTAGTTGGAGGGGGAAGAGCGTGAGGACTTGCCTCTGCCTCTTCCCTTGCCATCGTTACCTCGAAAACCTCCTCTGAAATAACCTTTTGGTGAGGGGATTGAGTATTACCCTTGTGAGAGGAGGAGGTAGTGTCGGTGGATATGTTTTTAGAGCCACCCCTGTAAAAGGAGCAGCGAAAGGAACCCCTATTGGAGGGTGACTGCAAAGCCCCCATGGACTTTGCGACCTCTGTATCTTTTTTCATTTTTTCCAGCGAGGTGTCAACTGCTGGTCCAAAGAGATGTTCCTTATCAAAGGGTTGTTGAGGCTGGAGGTTTGCACCTCAGGTTTGAAACCTGAAATTCTCAACCAAGCATGCCTTCGTAAGAGTACACTGGTGTTAATTGTATGGGCTGCTGTGTCTGCCGCATCTAGGGCACACCTAATAGAGGTATTTGTAATGAGCTTACCCTCTTGAATAAGGTCATTAGCCTTAGTCTTGTGTTCGTCGGGTAAGAACTGCATGAGTTTCTCCTACTCATCATAGTGAGCCCTGTCATAACGAGCTAACAAAGCTTGAGTATTGGCAATACACCAATGGTTAGCTGCTTGTGAAGCTACTCTTTTGCCTGAGGCGTCAATGAGCTTGGACTCCTTATCTGGAGGAGGAGCTTCACCTGATGCTTGGGAATTGGCTCTCTTGCGAGCATTAGAGACTACAAGAGAGTCTAAAGGTAATTGACCTTTGATGTATGTAGGGTCGGTGGGTGCGGGCTTATATTTCTTCTCCACGCTAGGAGTAATAATTCTTGCCCTGACAGGGTCTTTGAAAATGTCCTCAGTGTGCTTTAACATGCCTTTGAGCATAGGTAATGTATTAGTGACTCTATGAGAGGAACTAAGAGTTTTAAAGAGGAAATCCTGCTCTAATGGTATTGATCAGCTCTATTAAGGAGCTCAAAGTATCCAATGTTATCATCTGGTGGGGAGGGCCTGGAGGGGTACAAATCTGGATTATTATCTGGATCTGGATCAGTGTGATAATCCTGCCAAGGATCAGTGTCTTGTGGGGGATCTTGGTTGTCATCCCCATCCCCATCATCTTGTGGGTTAGGTGAAGTTGGTGGTGGTGGTGAATTTTCAGGTGAAATAAGTAAATTGGGATTAGTAGGAGAAGTAGGTGGGATGTAAGGAGGGGAAGGGTTAGTACCCACACTTTTCTTCTTTAGAGGAATGTGGTAGCCCTCTGATAAGTCCAATTTCCTCTTTTTTGGTAAAGTAGCCTGAATATGGCCTGTATCAGGGTGAATCACCAATTGTTTCTGTTTCGGATCCGAAATGGAGTGATCGGACTGAGGCTCTTTCGACGGAGTCTCTTTTTCCTTGGTTGCCTGTTTCGGCGTCGAAGGTTTCGGCTCCGAGCCTTTCGGCACCGGCGGTGTAGGCTTGGACTTGTGTTTTGGTGCCAAAGGTGTTGGATCGGCACCAAGATGAGGCGGGTTCGAGCCTGAACCGGAAGGCTTTTCTTTATGTTTCAGAGCTGGGCCAGATGGCGGGGCGTCGGAAACTTTTTGTCGGTGCCGACCTTGGCCCGAAGGCAGAGGAGGGACCGGAGCCTTTGTCTTAGGTTGTTGGGGGGGGCAAGGGGTTGTCTTTACTCACGGTACGCTGACCCGGAGTAACTTGCTCCTCTTCTTCGACGTCTGAGTCGGCCTCGGACAGGGAGAAGGGTTCTTCTTCGGCTCCTTGGGCATGATGTTCGGAGTCGGAATCTTCGCCGAAGATATCCGGTGCGGAGCCGCTTTGCTGTTGCATCTCGTGACATCGAGTCCGACGATCACGAAGAGTCTTTTTCGATCAGAAGGATCGGCACGCGTCGCAGTCTTTCTCGTCGTGTTCCGGGGACAGGCAGAGGTTGCACACTTCGTGCAAGTCGGTGCGTGGAAATTTAGCATGACACCCGGGACATAACTTGAAGGGAGTCCGTTCCATCAACTGCTAGAGCGGTCGGCGCGGGTAGGCCCGACGGCCTTCCACGAGTTTTACGATCGAAGATTTTTAAATTGAAGCGATACGCGACGAATGGAGAACCGCGATCGATAACAATACCGTCGACGGTATGAATTGCGCGTCGAAGGGGTCCGAGAAACGGTGCCGAACCGGAGCTCAGCAATACACATCCAAACCCGATGGCGAAAAAAAACAATCTAACAATCGAGTCGATGCCCATGCGCACTATCACCGAAAGGAGGAGTCACCTACCTCATGACTGGAAAGACTTCTTCAAAGAAAAACAAAGTGCAAACATCCGGACCCAACACTAGATGGCGATCTATGCACAAGCATATGATCTACAGCTCATATGCCTCGAACATACAATTACCACATCCCAAGAATTTGCCAACAAACTACCACAGTTCTTTAACAACAAAGTGGAGGTAAGTAAAGAGAAGATTGCCAACCAACCACAACAATATCTGGATAAGATTAATCACTAAATCATAGATACTCCACCATTGCAATCCTTTTCCACAATATCTGAGGAGATGCTGTTCAACACATTAAGACTCACCAGGATCTCATCCGCCACGATCAACCTGTGCACACCTAGCTTCACAAAACATCACATAAACACATTATTCCCTACAATAATTTTATAAATGCTTGCTTAACACATGACATAGTTCCTCAAAGATTAAAAAAAACACCTGTGACCACTCTGCTGAAAAAGCTCAATGCTGACACAAAGAACTTAGGAAACTACAAACCCATCTCTAATCTCCATCTCAAATCACCATTTTAAAGAAGAAATTCTGACGATAATAGAACTCAATAATTTAAACTACATAGCAAAGGAGCAACAATTCGGTTTTAGACCTACCAGAAGCACAGAATCTACACTGATTGATATCCATGAAGAGATTCTTAGAGCACTAGATAAGAACCAAACCATAGCTTTATAACTATTGGAACTGTCTGCTGCGTACGACACCGTAAACCATAAAACTCTTAACAGCAGAAGTTAGTCTAAATGCTTAAGATTATGCTACCTTTTGCACCAGTATGTTGAATGAAGAGACTGCCTATGAAGGAGGGCCTGAGAGGTAAAGGATGTCCACTATCAATGCCATTTGTATGTTTTATATCAAGATACAATCTAGCATCAGTGTTCTAGCGTGGAATGAGATTATCAGCCTCCAAGTCATCATCCTGTGTTCTGCCATAATCCTTATGTAGTTAGATCCCAATACTGCTTTTATCTAGGCAAATATTTGGGCTCTAGGAAGATGCTCTGGCAGGAGTACATCATCTAAACATACTTTAACCTTTTCCTTCTCCATTTGATATATTTCAGCCAACCTCGAACGCTTCAAGGGCAGTGTTGCAGTTGGCTCAGGGGCAGTGTCTCTATTGGCACCGAAGGAGGAGATGGAGCATTGGTAGGCTTCCACTTCCTCATAAGTGAAGCCTGATGAGTGATGGAGGCTTGAGACATCAGGGTTAGAGCCACTAGAGTTCCCAAAGCTGCAGGATTAGGCTCACACTTCAGGTGTGCCCCACAGGGTACAGGGGCTGTCCTGAACAAATCCAGCATTGCAAGTCACAAGTCTTCTACCTGCACAGGGTTAGTTGATAGAACCGGGAACTTTAGCTTCAAGGTTTTTGAGAGGAACCCTTCCCTCAAGGAAATAGATCAGATCAGAAGCTCTTTCAGGGGGCTTAGGGGCACGCAGAGGTTACTGGGCCCAACCATGGTGGTTGAGGCCTTTTACTCCTGATGTCCCGAGGCACAGCCTACTGTTGATCCTGAGCAACTGAGCCAGGTACCCCCTCTGCATTTGACTCTCAGTGGTAGTTGTGGACAAACAGTCAAAGACTCCCTTAGGCAGAAGTGTAAATACAGGTTAGTGAATATGACTCATAACTCAAAAGTGCACTCAACAATGTCAATAAATAAATGTCTAGCCAAATGATTGTTTTTATACTAAAGCAAAGCATTTTATTTCTAACTCTACGCATTCAAATAAGTATTGTGACATTAATAAGCAATACCACAATCCCCTTGAGGTCAGGGCTCTAGTGTTTATTCGGCAAGTCCCTGTCACACCCTCTTCTTTCTAATGTGGCGGGGTTATTTCCAATTCACTGGTGCTGCTTCCAGGGAATGCTCACTAGCAGGCCATACTCCAGAGTCCACTCTGACTCTTAGAAAATAGACAAACGTCTCTGTGGTGCCGCAGCACATTTAGCAGCCGTTTCCCTAGGGCCCGACAGGCCCGTATCAAGTCTTACCATCTCCAGCAGCGAGAAAGCAAGGGAGCGATCAGCGTCTCAGAGGGTGCCCCAAAAGTGGGAATTCACAATGCTTCAGTCCTGTTCAGTCGAATCGGTCTGCATTCGGGACGCGCAGAAGCACCCAGCAGGTGCAGGATCTCCCTGAGCTGTGCGATCAGAAATGCTCCTGGCTTCCATCAGTGCAGTTAGTTCAATGATCCCCAGACAATGGGGTGAGGGGTATTGACCCTGGTGCTCCCAATCTTGTCCTAGTGATTGGGGGATGTCCTCTCTACATCCGACGGAGTCCACGGGACAGGCCAGTGGCAGGTCTCCGTGCATGTTTTCGACCCACAGGTCGCAGCTTCAGTTTTTCCAGGCGATGGCTCAATTTTACAGTACCTGGAGCCGACAGCCCCTCCTGGCATACAGCATTACCGCAGTACCCGCGGACAAGGCATTGGTCTTCACTGTGCACCCATCTATACTACTGCGGCCCCTTCTGGCATACGGGGTCACCGCTAAGGCCCGCACAGATCTTGGCACTTTGTCTGCAGCAATTGCTTCCACAGTCCGCCCTCCAGGCATAAGGGGTCAACTGCAATGAGGTGGTAAGGGTTCCATGCTCCCCTCACAGCACTCGATTAATGGCTAGGTTCACAGCGGCCCTCTCATGGCATACAGGGGTCCCCCAACTGATCCTGCACATGGACAATGACCCTTTCAGTGTTCAACCGTCTCCTCACACCTCGCACAAGGAAGTTCTCTCAGTAGGCTCTCCACTGGACTTCACTCCCTCCAATGCTCTTCTCTTTCTCATAGGGCACACTGGTGTTGGCAAGCAGGCAGCAGCAGTGCTCCAGGCTCCAGAGCCGGTGATCATTTTTTCCCTGGGTGATGTCCCCTGATCCAGCAGGGTGAATAGCAGGCCTTGGCACTCAGTCCTGGTCACAGACAGAAGTCTTGCAGAACTTCCCTTTCCCAAACAGCCCATCTGGCTGCTTAGCAGGTGGCACATTTTGGGAGTCTCAACCTCCCCTTATAGCCCATTTCCAGACACTAAATGTGATTTAGGGTCTGGATCTTGGAAGTTTTATAATGGGGATCTGCGTCTTTTGCAGTACACCCTTCTCTCCTCTCTTCTTCCGCTCAAAAGGCTGTCTGTCACAACAGGAGAGACTCCGATGCGGAAGGTCCGGCAACACAGACCACGGGAGTGTCTAGAGTTCACAACTGGAGTCAGCCACAGTGATAAGTCCATCAAAAGGTTTAGCCCGGGCTCCCATCCCTACTTTTTATGATTCCCTTATCAGCCCCATCTCCATCCTGAAATTTGTCCAGGCCCCTTTCTTGTGATATCTCACTGAATCAAAGAGCACCCTTTGAAGTGTGGGGAGGGAGAGTCACTCTCTTTCCCTTCACCAGTGTGGCCCACCCAGCTCACAGGATTGCAGCAATACACAAACCATATTTGGGGGGGGAGTCCTCTACTGCTCATGTCTTCACCAGGCAGGCCTGGGCTTTCCAAAATGGAACCTAGGGTTCTCCATGTAATGTACTATTGCAGACACACTTGCACTCAGTTTATGGACACAACAAATACACTCTTCAGTACTGTTACCCAGTGGCGGGCTGTGATATGTAGATGTGGAGAGGCGCCAGAGCAAAGTGGATGCTGTAACTCACTGACAGGCACTGTGATACATGCCTTTAGGCTCGATGCCAAAAGCTCTAAATCATGGCTCGTTAAGAGTGTATTATTTAGAATGGGCCATGATTGAGAGCTCTGAACTTGAGACTGAAGGTAGTTTCTCACAATGCCTGTCAGTGGGTCAAAAAAGTAAATAATAATAAAATAATTACTTACCCAAGCGTCCTTGGTGTTCAAGACAGCCAGCCAAAGTGACATGCACACTTTAAACAGGAGGGGGCATCATTCCTCCCCTGCTGCAAATCAGCAGCAATGGCCCAGCCCCTTACTGACTCTTGACTTGGGCTGAGAGCAGCGGTGAAAAATAAAATAATAATAAATTCACTTTATTATCATTTTGTTTTTCACCTCTGCTGCTTTTGCAGCAGGGGGCAAACTCCAACGCTCAAATGGAGGGATGGCCGCTGCTGTTACCTTCATGCTTTGTGCCATCATAGACACACATACATTCAGCCCACACATTTATTCTGTGTACACTGGTGTTGTCATGTTGTGCTACTTGCAAACACACATATTACCAGCACACACATTCACCATGTGCGCACTGCTCAACACTTCACCCTTCACATATTGTACTTTTCCCAAGCACACATATACCCAGCACATGCTTTCACCATGCATGCACTGCACAGCACTACATTTCTCATGTAAAGTATCCATTGTAGGTATACATACACCTAGTACATGCACTCACCATGCACGTACTACATGGCACTGCTCCATCCCTTTATTTTACCCTTACCAGGCAATCATATAGCCAGTGCAGAGTCACCACTCCTGCACTACGCAGCACTGTACATCTAACTGATGTAGTCCAAAGGTGAGTTAAGCACACAGCAGCGTAACTTTTAAAAAGGTGAATGAACCTGTAGGCCTCATTCCAGTGATATAGGTTAACAAGCATTTGCAATGCAATAGGTGTCGCATTACTGAAAGTTTGAGATATTGGTGTTGCTAATAATAATGCAACGCCAATAGCTCAAACTTTCAGTAATGTGAGAGCTATTGCATTACAAAGCAATCGCGGCACTCGCACTTTAGCTTTAAACATCTTAAGCTAAAGCGCGGGTGCCACAATTGCTTCAAAAGTAAAGAAACAGACAAAAACATTTTGTCTATTTCTTTACCTTTGATGTTTAAAGCTAAAGTGCGGGTACTGCGATTGAAACAAAAGTAAACAAATAGAAAAAACAACAGTGGACGCATTCTTTTTTTCCCATTTATTTACTTTTGTTACAATGACGCTTTAGCTTTAACCATCTTAAGCTAATGCGCGGGTGCCGTGATTGCTTCAAAAGTAAAGAAATAGAAAAAAAAGCAAATTTTTTTTTCGACTTCTTCACTTTTGAAGCAATTGCGCAACCCTCGCTTTAGCTTAAGATGTTTAAAGCAAAAGCGCAGGTGCTGCCATTTTAACAAAAGAAAATAAATTGAAAAAAAGGCATGCGGCCACGTTCGGCGCCGCAAATAACAAAAGAGGCAGGAGAAAGCCATACAAGAAAATAGTGCTCCGAGGCTGCAATTAAAACGCACCGAGTAACAACACACGTAACAGGGGGTGTCCTCATGAGAGGTTACAAGAAGAGAAAAGGCGGTACTAAGAAGGGACTACTAAGCCTATTGACCAATGAAAAGCCACCACTTACAAAGGACAGTGACAGGAGCCAATTAAAAACATGGGTGGAAAGTGGGCGGAGCTTTATGCCCATATCCTGAATACAGCATGTCTCGAAGCGAGCGGTGCCGTGGCAAGACCTAAAAAAACTGAGTGATTTCACCATGCTGATTTTCTCCATCAATAATTAGAGGCCAGTCCACTTATTCAGAAGAGAATGAAAGTTCATAGACTGAAGCACCTAAATCAGGTTTATACTCTGTCTGGGTAGCCTCAAGGTCATACCGATCAACCATGACCAGTTTACACACACTATGTAACTATTTTGTAGGAGTCCGTCCGCACAGAGTGAGTGAGTGACTGCACTGAGTAAATCACTGGTATACATGTCCTTAAAGGAAGGGTGAATGAGTACCTGGTGCATGCTCCCATTGACCCTCTTAGGTTATTGTTTTGTACACAATCTACTAGGAGTTGGATAATTGATGAGTAACCCCTAGCAAGGGACGGGTAGTCTGACAGACTGCATGGGCAAAACATGGCTTTTAGTGTGCCTAATGGGAGCGCTTTATGGGCCAGATAGATGGATGTGAGTTTGTGAAGCACGGACGACACAGCCGGTGCCATTCTGTTTACAAACATATCCCCGGCAGGGGACCAGCGAGAGAGGAGCGACACAACAGGCAGCGTCTGTTTCACGCATCTTGCAGCAAGGTGTGCCTGGTAATGGAATCTGCTTTAAAACTGTGAAAAGACTGAATGCGTGCCTGCCACTGTAACAAGTAAACATAGGGCACAGTTCCTAAACGAGCGCTGGCGTTCCGGCCACAGAAATACATACTCCTCGAGAGAAGAGCTGTCAGAGCAACGCGTGTGTCCCACCGCAGCAGCCGCCACAGTGCGCGCCGCTGCTCGCTCCCGCAGAAATACTCCATGGCAGTGAACTTTTGAAAAAAGGTGGGACATACACCCACCATTAGCCATTTGCAGGCTACGATTTTTAAAGGACACACACAAAAGTCAATTCACAGCATGGGAGGAGTCAGACCCCACAAAGTACATACAACAGATCGCTTTGCGCTGTCTAGGCTTGACCTAAAAAGGACCTATTCACTCCTACTGATCACTACACGGTATGCTGCCACTACCGTGCTTGTACTGCTTAACTCCTGGTGAAGGCAGTAGCCTTCCACCACTATGAGGTTAGAGCTTTAGGCGCCCCTGCTGGTCCAACAACACCCCAATCCGTGAGGCAGGCCTATGTCATGGTGCACAAGCATGCAGGAGTCCAGACAAAAGTACAGTTGGGCACTCAGGGCAGGGGTACACGTCCATTGCCATACAGAGGACTTTTCCGTCCCAACAGATAGTTTCTCCTTCCTATGGCCCTTTTTGTATTTTTTTCTGGAAAGATGTATTTGGAGATCGTTCCATGTAAGGAGACTCGCCAAAAGGCATCAGGGTATGCCTTGGCATATGGCTGAGGGTTGGAGCCAAAAATAGCTTGGCCTCTTGCTATGGTTTTCAGCTACAGTCCGAAAAGGACATTTTTTGTGGTTTCTGCAATAGAGTTTAAACCTTGAAACCTTTGGAGAAGCCATCTGACCTAGTCACAGTCAAAATGCGGAGGAATTTCGTTGGTGAAACATTCACAGAGTTCTGGATCCATGCCAGTGAGGCACTTCAATACATAAACTGACTGCTGTATACCGTTTACTGTCTAATATGCTCTAATGTTGTCCTGGAGGTGCTGGAGGGCAATTGCTTAAGAAATGTTTTCCAGATCAGTCTGTCATCTGCAGGGATTTTCATGAGGTTAGAAATCGGTAGGAAGATGTAACCATCAGAAATGTAAATTAAAATAAAATGTTAGATATAAAATAAACACTTACCCAAACTTGGTGTTGTAAATTTTCATTCCTATCACGCCAGGTTGGGAATACTGTGCTTCAATGACCCAGTCATGGTTAATGTTCAGCCATCCCATGCCTTTCCGAACCTGCCAAAGGTAGTCTGCGTCCTGGGGTCCATTACTTGGATCTTTAAATAGAAAAGAGGAGCACCATATTGTCACTTGTAAAAATTAATAGCTGCAAGACCTAAAATGTTTCGTTTCCTCTTAGACCCTAATACTGTGGGATTAGAATGAGAAAGGTACACTTAATTTGAGGAGCTCTAATGTAGAATCCTTAAAAGTCTGCAGTAAGGGGCAATTCGTGAGCTGTAGTGCTGGACATCAGTCAGAAATGCACAGTAAGTTAGTCCTATTTTTATTTTGTCTTCTGAGTAGGGGACGCACCCCAAAGCCCTCTTAAAACAGGGCTGTTGGTCTGTTGCTTTTGCAGACGATTGATAGCCTGTGTACCAACAGTAGGAGAATGTCTGTCAACTTCCTTGGGAAAGCATTTATTTTTACAGAATTGTAATGCTCTTTTAATGTCACATTGTTGCTGTCTAGCAGCTCATAAGGTTTGATAGAAAAGGGTTGGATAGCAGAGAAAAGGCGACTGGGAATTACATGTTTGAAAAGAGTGAACTTAAGTTTCTAGCCACAATTCCCAAAAGTAGTTTCGCAAGGAGAACGTGGGCTTCTGCTTCACCCCACAGGCACCCATACCCTCGCTCAGGGCGCTGCCGGGCTGCAGTAACCACGGTCACTGCATAGCGCGCGCCCCTGCATGGAGGCGGGCATCCACGAATCTATTTACAGATAACATGATTCGCCCATTCGAAAATTTGGTGGAAGCCAATGATTGGCGCCGGGTAACTTTCTCTTCTGCACCGCCCTTCCCCCGCAACTCTACCTAACCTGGAATAGAACACACCATGCAGCTGAAACCTCCTCGGATGGCTGGCCCTGCTCAGGCCCAGACGGGCCGGCCGGCAGAGACAAGCCCCTAGGGCCACTGCACCAGGACGGGGGCAGCCTCTTCCAGGGTTAAAGGAAAGTGGGAGGCTATGCTCGGCAGAACTTCTCAGATACTCAATAGCCGCAGGGCCTGACCTCAGGTAAACACATTTCTATTGATTCATGACTGAAATATGTGAAATGTAATTATTTGCACCACACTTATGGATAGGCCGCATCTTCTTAGGGGCAAGTCACACCTCCCTCGATGCTGGGAGGCCTCATGGTGTGGCGCTAACTGATTATTAGCGTACTGGAACGGGATGTTGACACGCATACCTGATATAGGGCCAGATGGAGGTAAATTCAATTTTGCGAGTCCCTAATAGCGATTTTTACCGAATCGCTATTAAGGACTCGCAAAATTGAATGTAGGTAGGAATCGCAAAAATATTTGCGATTCCTTAATATTCCTTAATTGCGGATCGCAAATTGCGATTCGCAATCAAGGAATACCATCCCATTCATTCCTATGGGCCAAGAGGCCCATAGGGATGAATAGGATTGCGCCCGCAATTTGCGAGTCACCAAGAGGCACTCGCAAATTGCGGGCGCACTTTCAAGGTGCAAGGGTTCCAAAAGGACACCCTGTTGCACCCCTGAAATGTGCATGTGTGCACATGTGGCGCACATACATGCCCTAAGGGCATGTATGTGTGCCACATGGCACTTTGTAAAAAGCCAAAAAGTGTGTTTTTGCAATGAAATCGCAAAATACCACCTACTTGAAGTTGGTGGTATTTTGCGATTCCTTAAGGCAAAATCGCAATTTGCGATGCCTACCAGCATAGCATTTAGGGAATCGCAAATTGCGATTCTCTAAATGCTTGCGCAAAATAAGGAATCGCAAGTTTGCGATTCCTTATTTTGCGATTAGGTCTAAACTTACCTACATTGCTCGCAGCCAAATAGCGATCGCAAACGCTGAAATTCGGCGAATTTCATCGTTTGCGCTCGCTATTTGGCTTCCTACATCTGGCCCATAGTGAGTAGACAGATACTCAAGGTGGTTACACACTGCCTATCGGGGCTCACAGAGCATACGAAGAAAGCTAAAAACATGAACACGTTTACAACCAGGCACTTCCACTTGCCAAGCGACGCAGAGCCCCGCCCTGGACATCGCCCCTTGCTGCTCCGCTGGGCCTCTGCTGAGAGTCCTAAAAGCTGGAGTGCCTGGTAATGCGACGCACTGCACAAACAACGCCAGCCGCTACAGGGCCTTCCCCATCAGTGAACTAGGATGGATGAACCTGTCCGCGTCGGAGGCCAAAACGGATAAACGCCGCCTTGAGTTACATCCGGGGCGACATACGCACAGACAGGTTGTGCTGGGGTTCCTCACACATGCTCTAGGTAGGGTACCCTTCCAAGTTTACATCGCACCAACACTGCTCCTGTAAAACCCTACACCCCCGTCACAATGTGGGCCACACACACCATAGCCCCTTCCTCACTGAGGCCAGGGCCCGCCAAGGCTGCCAATAGCTATAAGGTTGCATTTACTATTGGTTCATTCAGTTCTACCCTATTGTCTGTATATGGCACGCCTCCTCGAATAGTACTATGCAGTGATAAATGATGTGAAATGTGGTTAAAATATCAACATGCGTGTTGTAATGCAACATCCTTTGCGTGTATCAACTATAACGCATATATGCATGCTGCTTTATATACACTATCAGAAAACAACCAATATAGACCTACTGGGGGGAAAAAGGGGTAGGATAAACGAGGGCTTCTGCTTGGTTGGTTTTAAAAAAAGGCATGAGAGTGAGTAGATCCGAGGGAGCTGCATCAGGTCTACCATGAGCTTCTGGTGTTAAGGAATATTATTAGCAGGGGGCTTGCAGTGGCTGCTGGCTGAGGGGCAGTGTATGAAAGAATATTTATTTTACACCTTCGGCAAAAAGAAGGCAGCCACAAACCGTAGTGTGATTAGGTGATATGTTGCCATCCAGTTTCTCTGAGTAGCCAGCTCTGACACTACAAAGGTTTAGAGGCCTACAAAGCGTCTGGTAATGCATCTCTGACTGGACCTTGGACCCAGATACAAATGTTTGCGGCACATACCATTCTAAACTCTAAAAAGCGAGACATTCTAATTCATATTTTTGACTGTATTTCTTAATTGACTTTGTATTCATTTAACCGGTTAAGTGCTTAGAACGTTCCGCGCCAGTGCGGAACGTTCTATTAAGCGGGCGGGGCCGCGTCGGCCAACGGACGTGCGCAGCACTACCGAGGTAGTGCTCGCGATGGCCGTTGGCCGACAGAAGCACTTAACGGGTTAACAACGGTTACTAAATATTGTGATTTTGTGAGTAGTTTGTCTCCCTATAAATAGATCGGGTTTCCTCAAATCAAATCATAAAAGAAGAAAAGTACATATTTCATTAATTTACAGAAATATAAAATTGCATGATATGTAGATTTAAAGCCATGACAGTTTTTTGGGGTAGGATAACAATAAGCTATTTGCAGCCCGAGTCTAGCAACTGAAGATATTAAAAGTGGGTTCAGCTACAGATATTACGATTGCCAATTAAAGTCTATATAATGTTTTCCATAATTTGTCACATGCACATATTTTGTGCCTGATTCAATAAGATGATTTACACTTTTGAGTAAGTTTATTACTTTTTGGTATTCATAAACTGCACTTTTGTAGTAACTTGCACTTTTGTAGGAAGTCCAGTCACATCCTCCACTATTGTGAGCTCTGGGTAGGGTATGGAGAGTGGCCTGCCGCAAGTCAGGCTGGTGTTCACTTCCTGCTGCTGAAGGTACTGGGCTGTCTCCTCTGAGCTGTAGATAGTGTTTGACAGACTGCCCTGAAGCTGATCCAACAGAAACCAAAGGTTCAACTGCAGGGCATGCATGTGCCATCTAGCGCATGGGACAAGAAGTTACGAGGAGAATGCAGAAGGCTAGAAGTCCAAGAATCCTCAAATCCATCATCACTGAGGCCCAGTATGGAGTCCGAGACATAGAGATCATATCCTGAATGTCCTGGACTCGCTGCTGCAGTGGAAAGGCCTTGAATGCTACCCTGTACGTGATACTATCTATAAAGTGCATCCTCTATGTAGGCATCAGGTGGGACATCGGTTCGCTGACAGGAAATACAAAGATGTCAAGAGGGTGACCATCATCCTGAGGTGGTCTCCAACTGACCAATCAAGCCTGCCTTGAGCTGCTAGTTGTCGAACTTCAGGAATACATGTATCCCCAACCTGAGAAGACTAAAACTGTGGCATTGTCTGTTGAGACTTGCCCTGGTATGACTTGCCCTGATATAGAAAGGAAACGTGGGGAGACAAAATAAAAGGTATGATGTAGGCCCCTTTAATGATTTGTAATACTCATCGATCCAACATGATCGCTTTCCAGCTGGGGAGGAAACATTTATTTCAGCCCCCTACAGGCTGCTCAATTCTCTGGAAGGGCAAATCAGAGCACCATGGTTGTTGCTGCAGTGGAGGTAGATGACTGCTGTCCATGCTGATGTGTATAGCCTTGACCACCACTGCGGGTTTTGGACCAGGGAAAAGTCTGGGTTGGTGGCTGTGCTGGCTGGCTGGGAAGTTAGTTGCTTCATGTCTGACAGACTTGATGAGCAGCCCATGAATTTCACATATGGCTGCTCTGCTAGGACATACCCTGATAATCTATTTGCATGCATTCAGGCAGGCCGCTGACCCATAGCACGACTCACACTGAGCTGTATCAAGGCCAGCATGCACTTTGCTGTGTCCTATCCAACCTGAATGGTTTTGCCAAAATTCACTATGAGGTCACCTGGGACAGCCGCAAGACTGACCATATGTTGAAATGTAAATGTTATGCATTCATTCTGCTAGTGTATTGCTCTATGTAAAGTTAGCATTCGCGGCACCATTTAAGTTGAGTCGCCATTTTGAGCCATGACCGAAACTAATTTCTGTCTCACTCATTTGTCTGCCTCAGCGAAAGCAGCTGCTGTATTATTTTTTCTTTCCCTCCTGTTTGTATTTCTCCAAGGTTGAGTTTTGCTGTGCTAATGAATAGACTGTTTTTGCCATCGCATACCTTTCTCACTAGATAGGCCTGCTCCCACCCTTAGAGCGGCGGGTGCAGGAAAAGTAACCTTGACGCTGAGATAACATGTACCCGGTCCTGGGGTTGCAACTCATCCTTCTGTATCTCCATTGTTCACTAGCTACCAACTGGAAATTTCCAGTCTGGAATGTGTCTTTAGTGATCCTGAAAATCTACATTATACGTTGTCCTGTTGGTAGAAGGCAGTCCCTCTACAGCAATCTAAGGAGGCTAGTCAGACCGGACTCCACTCGAGTGTACTTTCAATAAATATCTTTGGTTTGTATTCTCTACTGTCTGACCGACTCTTCATTTGTGAGGAAGGCTGAGAGGTGGTCGCGAGTGACCCGGGTGGCCCTAATCGGGTCAGTTCCTTCACATATCACACAAAGAATGGGTAATCCTGCCCAGCAGACACCCTGCATTTAGTGAGTACAAAGCTAGGCTGGCATCAATGCACTTAGATTCTCTGGGGGGAAGGGTAGTAGGAAAGACCTTAGGATTCAGCTTACTGGTTGCCGCCTGACCACTAGACTTTCTGTCATGATGTGATGTGTGAGGAAGGTTGGGTTATAAGGGGCCGGTCTCTATCGTGTGGTGACAGGCCGACTGATTGGACGGGCCGAGAATGGATTAGCTAAAGAGGCCATCAAAAGTGTCCATGAGAGCCTCATTAAAGTACAATAGGGGCTTACTGGAGGGCAGCCCTAGTTAGATAATTCCCGTCAGTAAATTTGATTTAGATTTGGCAGCAGGCAGATGTATGTTGAGGACTGCCACTGCTCTGTTCTCCACAAATGTGAAGCAAGTACTTTCCAGGTGCAGTCAAGCTCACTCTCTGGAGAGGTGTCCAACCCACTTGCATTCTGCACATTCCAAAAAAAGCCCATCATCAGTGTAGTGAGGGCGGAGCAGTTTGTCCGTCTCCTTGCCATTGTCACCATCATGGGGGAACATGTTGTAAGCCTTGTAGTGCATCCAAATCGAAGCTGAGCAGGGCTTCTAGCATCTGTTCATATTGATGGCATGGAAGAGGCAGGGAGTCAGGTTCAGTCATAGTTGGCTGCACCTTAGTGATTTCATAACATGATATAGATTTGGTGCAGTGTGACACTGTTTGGGGTCAGAGACCGGCGTATACACCAGATCCAGCATGGATGCTGGCAGAGTCAGCAGTAGCCCTGGTCCAGAAGGAAATGGAATGGACCCTGGGGTTGGAATGGATTTCTGGACCGGCATCAACATTGTGTTGGTGACTGGTTCAAACATTCAGCCCATCACTTTCTTATATTCCTTAGTGCAACATCTTACATGTGACAGGTATGCTCAGATGCAGGTCTCAAGCTCCCTGTGCTGTTGGACCAAAGGTGTACCCTATTGAAGAGGCCCAAATAGGCGATACCTGGCTGGGGCTGCTTGTGTTCTTTTTCAGAGGGGACCAGGCCTGGCCGTTCAGGCTGGAGTGTTCCTACAGAAGCAGGACCAATGAGAATCTGCATATGGATGGGTCTGAGGTGGCATGGTTGACAAAAAAATGAATGGACTGGGATGTGGCATCGAGATTAGTTCAAGCATTCCACCAATCATTTTTTTTAGGGCTGTCAGTGCCGTAAAGGGCCTGTTAGCAGAAGTGCAACTGGAGGCCCCTGTTGCTCCATGGAGCCCAAAAGCACTCCTGAGGGAGCTGGCAGCATCTTAAACATTTGCACCAGAGCCTCTTCGAAAGTCTTTATTTGTTGTTGGGTCGAGGACAGCCTGGGGAACTCAGTGTTGCAACCAACAGGCTCAGAATCAGTAAACCTTGGAGGCGAGTGGCCCGTGACTCCTCGCTTGATTTCGAGTGGCCACACGGGGCAAATCCAGGTTGGCCTTCTTGCACTTGTAACATGCTTTGGATTCCAACTGACCTGAGGTCTTCCACTGGGACTGGGATTTAGCATGTGGCCAGTCTCGCAATAGCAGCTCGCGACTTGGAGTGGGAGTAGAACCTCTTCTTATGTTTGCCAATCTGTAGCTTTGCTTTGCTCTCTGATAGCCTTTAGGTGCATCATGGTGCACTATTCACACGACTTGAGACTGGGCCAAGGCACCACAAACGTTGAGGGAGTCTGTAACTGACATCTTTATCCTGCAGCTTGAATCCTGTCTTTTTTTAGCAACACATTTTCCCTGGCATACTGACCAAAAGAATTTGAAGGCATGGAAGACCCACACGCTGGGAGCGGAGGTCTCGATCTGCATTGAAGGATACAGAAAAAAAGGACCTGACTGCAGCACATCGGGGTGGCGTCTTTAGGAAACTCTGCTTCCCCACTTCTGGGGTTTTGGGAGGTCACTGCAGAGCAATAGGTCGTCATCTGAAAGCACACAGGAGCTCTTGCTTGAAAATCTCTGGATCCAGTCTGGCACCTGAGAATATTCTACAGGTGGGGGGAACCTGTGTTAGAAGTATCCTTTAGAAGATTTTGATGCAATTGACCAGTGATCACAGCAAGGCCATGAGGATTTCCCTTGCTGATTTTGCTGCAACACAGAGGGTAATAAATATAAAAAGTAATGCTTCTTCATAACACCTTGTGCTCTCTAAAGGCACATGTTGTACAGCGGTCTAATACAGGGTGTCGGCAATGTTGCTCTCCATACAAAGTGCAGAAGATACTACTGTCCTACAAAGTCACAATTTATTGAGTATGAGATGGCTAACAGTGACATATTAAGTGTCTTCTATTATTTTACTATATTTCTGAACATCTAGAGCAGAAAAGCTGAATGTTTCTTTTTTTTAATATTATTTATTTTGTCATTGTTTGTGGTGGTATGTAGCGACGTCTATTTAGAAATGCAGATGTCACAGCCTAAAAGTACAGTGTAAAGTAAGATACTATGGGAGATGTCTTACCTTCATCATCGTCGCTCTCTGAGCTGGCAGGCGCAGCCACCTGGCCATGGTTGTATTTACACCTTGAGCCATATTTGCAGTTTCCTTGGAAATGGTGCTGACAAATATGTGAATATTCACACTTCTGCCCTTTCGAGCAAGATCCTTTATTGTAGTATTTGCAAGGCTGTGAAAACGAAAAACTCAAATTAGTGGAATATACTGATGCTGACAGCCACTGTTATCTGGTGATCCATGGATAATTAGTACATATCCAAGTTGAAAGTCACTAGAATTGGAGTATCAATGTGTTGATGGAACATGTACGTGCTGAGGGTCACAGCAGTTGATTTTCTAAAGGGTTTGGAAAGACTACTGTTATTGGAGTATTAGTGGCGAACATAACAGTTGAAAGCCACTGTAAAATGATGAGCTAGCTGGTGAATCATATTCAGGCAGAGGGCCAATGTGGTAGTGGATTATTTATGTGTTAGTGGACCATGGTTAGGTGGGGAGCAACTGATAGTGGATTATTGTTAATGTAGTAGAAATCTTCAAAGTGAAAGTCACTGTTAGTGTCTTATTGATGGGTTACACACAAAAGGTCAATGTTATGGAATTCAGAATGAGGTAGAGCAAAAAGACATGTTCAGAATCAGGAACAAATCCTTATGGCATGGTGACACCTTTTCGAACGTATATGGTAATTCCCAGAGACTCCTACAAACTTGCTTCACAGGTGCCAGACTGGATTTGAAATATTGTAGGCTTATCTGGTCACCGACACATGGTGGTGCTATCCAACGTCAGCTGTGGATCAACACACCTTCAGCAGAAGTAATGTAATGGATCCATATATGGGGCAATCAGTAATGTTAGTTTTTTTCCTTACAATCCACAAGGGCAAAGGACGTAGAGAGCAGGTCTAAAACAAACGACAACAAAAAAACAACGGGTAAAATCCTCACGCAGGTAGGCACCAATGAATCTGCGACAGCTGCCTTATCCATCCCAAATAACGTTGCCTAAGGTAATTATATTTTTTGTTCTGATGCATTCTTACAGATTCCTTACATTAACTATTCCCCGAGCATCTCTGATAGCGGGAGAGCTGAGTACCATCTGAAATTTGCGTAGGACCAAAAAATCTCCGAAGAACAGCTCTTCCAAATTACCACAGTGATCTGTCCTGCTCCTCCAGACATTTGTGCATGCTACAAGCATGAATATAGGTCCATGTCACCAACTGATAATGCCCTTCATCACAACTCCTTTCAACAGCACAGATGTAGCTGACATATCACTCTCAGAAAGCACCCGAAAACCTTAGGAGAGAATGTGACCGCAAACCTTGAACACTGTTATTGTACAGAGAGATAAACAGGAAAATCATTTGTTATTTCAGAGTTTTGCCCAATTAGGGATATTTAAAGGAAATAACATTTTTTTGTCCACTGATAATCTGATCACTTGTGAATTTAGTGACCAAGAGCCCTTTTATGGTCTAGAATGAGTAGCTTTTTTCCTCCTGGAAGATTGAGGAGTAGGGGAAAGGGAAGACAGAAACATCATGTGGGCTAGAAGGAATTCGAAACCTATGTTAGGCAGAAAGGGAGGGTAGCTTCAAGGTCATTTTCTCTTTGAAAAGACAATGGAGAAAGAATGAGCTGATGAGACTTGCAGTTCTCCTTTTCTTCCAGCTGAAGTGATGGCCATTAAAACTGCTGTTTCCCAGGTGAGATACGTCAGCGGGCAAGAATGCAAAGATTTGATGAGTGCATTTCTTGTTTGCAACATCATTTGCAAACAGAAGCCTTTCAGGTGTGCCAGATAAGCGCTACAGGAACAAGTTATCAATAAACAACATTGGCTCACAGTGGCAGTATTCACATGGATAACGCTGTAGTAGATCAAATTGATGCTAATTTCAGGGACCTATGAATTACCTTTCCAATTAATGGACCTATGAATTCACCAATAAAACAGCCATTAACTCATACATAATTGTTTTAATTTCAAACTATAATTACATGTACAACTGAGAAATAATCTAAGAAAGTATGTGTATAGAAAGAACAAAAAAGCAAAAGAACAAATAGACTGCTGTTGAGCAGTACCCATTTTAGAAAAATGTCTAGAGACAGAAATTATTGGTCTACAAAGTCAATGGCGTTTCAACCGATTATGTTCAATAAATCGGAGCGGGTGGTTGTCCAGAGAAATGCATGTGTCAAAAGGGTGCAAGGGTGTGGAGCCTTTACATTTAATTTAAAACAAGAGGGCGAGTTGGTCTTATAATAATAAACCTCAAAAAATATAAAGGAAACATATTTTAACAAGCTCAGACTTTTTTATTTTGAAGCTATTCACAATAGGCATTACAACTGAAAAGTTTAAACGCTGGGGCTGTTTCTCTATTAGGGCCCCAAACAAATTCCTTCACATTCCTACACAAATATTAAATAGATTTATTTATTTAGAGATACGACTGTACCTCGAAACAAATCATTGTATTTAACCCTTTCGCTGCCAGGCCTATGTACCCCCATCCCTCGTGCAACACCCTTTTTTAGCTATTTGGGGTAGTTTGCGCTTAGGCCCCCCTAACTTTCTGTCCACATAAAGCCTCCACGCCAACTTTGTGTCCTTTTTTTTTAACATCCTGAGGATTCTAAAGGGACCCGGGTTTGTGGATTCCACTGGAGAGGAATAGGGGAAATTAGTCAAAATACTGCTAAATTTTGTTCTTTTTGGGAAAAATGGGAAAAAAGTGCTGCAGAAGAAACTGTCAGTTTCTTTCTCTGCAACGGTATCAATGAAGTGTTTATGGTGCTAAAATCACCATCTTCCCAGCTTTAAGGAACAGGCAGATTTTTGTCAGAAAACCAACATTTGTGCACAGTTTTGGCATTTTACTAGCACATAGCCTATTTTTACATTTTCTGTGCTTTCATCCTCCTTCCAGTCAGGGGTAGAAATGGGTATGGGCACAATAATGAATCATGAAAAGCTATACATTTCTGAAAAGTAGACATAATTCTGAATTCAGAAAGGGGTCATTTGTGTAGATCCTTCAAGGTTTTCCTAGAGAAAGTATCAGGCGAAATAATAAAACTGCCATTTGTGCCTACGTTTTCACCTGTAACTTCTTCTAACTATGGCAGATCTTTGAAAGCAATATACCGTTACGTCAGCTGGACCCTTCTGTTTTCAGGGATATACAGGGCTTGTAGGTTTACCAAGAACCCGATTGAGATTGAGATTGAGGGGATAGCACAGCGAACTCTATGTGCTTTATTGTTTTTCATATACGTTTTTAGGCTGACTCTGCATTGGACACCCACACAAGTGAGGTATCATTTTTATCGGGAGACCAAGGGAAACACTAGGTGGTAGGAAACTTGTGCCGGCACGGTGATCCCAGAGAGAAATGTGAAGAAAATGTGATTTATCAGCAAAATTTGAGGTTTGCGGGGGATTCTGAGTAAGACAACTTTGGGAGATCCACGCAAGCCATACCATACCTCCCTGGACTTCCCCGGGTGTCTAGTTTTCCGAAATGTCTGGGTTTAGATGGCCGCCGAGCCCGGGACCAAAAACTCAGGAGAACCCCTTGCAAAACCAGGTCGTTTTGTGATCGATAATTTTGATGCCTCCACAATATGTTTTGGGCCCTTCCCTGTCGCGGGCACTAGGCCCACCCACACGAGTGAGGTAGCATTTTTATCGTGAGACCAGGGGGAACACTGGGGGTTAGGAAATTTGTGCTGGCACAGTGATCCCACAACTTTCCCAGACAGAAATGGGAGGAAAATGTGATTTCTTTAGCTAAATCTGAGATTTGCACACGTCGAGGGATCCCTGCAAGCCACACCTCCCTGGACTCCTCCAGGTGTCTATTTTTCAGAAATGTTTGGCTTTGGTAGGTTTCCCTAGCTGGTGTTAAAAATGTAATCCCTGGTTCCCGGTGGGCTTTCTGGCCCCCTGGGGGGCAGATCAGGGGGTATTGCCACCATCTGCTCCTCAGGGGCAGAAAGACTGTGCCTATTTCTGGGTGGGGTGGTGATCTCCAAGCAGGGATCCACTAGGGAAGGGCACAGTTGGAAAGGGGTGATTCTCCCTTTCCACCGATGCCACTCTCGTCTGCCTAAGTGCTCGGGGGGCTGAGATAGCGCTAAAAGCACCGAAGCAGTGAAAGTGAAATGAGCTGATCGGCTCATTTCAGTTTCACTTTCAATGTAATAACGTCAGTGCGCATTGCGCGCGATCGTCATTACATTGAAAAAAAAATGCCTCTGGAGGTTGGGGAAGCTCTTCCCCAGCACCAGAGGCTGAAAAACTAAAAAGGAAATCCTCCTGCTGTTTACAGCAGAAGGGTTTCTGATGGTGTGCAGAGGACGTAACGGTTACGTCCTCGGCACACCAGCTCCACAGCCGAGGACATAACCGTTACATCCTCGGCATACTAGGTTTAAGTCTGGGATGTCTGTTCTAGGCTGTCTGCCCCTCCTCACTCTGAAGCAGCAGATGGAAGTCAGGCAGTAAATTGAATTTAAGAACTGTGACACACGAGGCAGGGCTTACCGTTCTAAAGCCCTTCATTTCCATTGTGGTCTATGGCAGTATCCACAGTACCCAGATCTGTGACTGGGGCGAGTGTCTGAAAAGTTTCAGCTCTCCGTCCATCATCTCCTTGTGTTTGCTTTGTTCGCCCTAAGTTGGCAGGGTATGCCCAGACGTGGGTCCCTTGCTCACTTTGCCACTGGATTCAAGCTAGCCTGGCTGATGAGGGCTGTTAGCCCGAAACCGGTCCCAGCATGCTTGTTTCCGGTCCAGTGAAGACATGGCTTGGCAGTTCGGGCTGGACTGTTCTCATGAGGCACAGGGTCAAGACTGATTTGCATATAGCTGTTTCTGAACTGGGGTGGCGAAGTGAGCTAAAGAACAATGATGGATTCAACCCAGATCTGTGACTGGGGGTGAGTGTCTGAAAAGTTTCAGCGCTCCGTCCATCATCTCCTTGTGTTTGCTCAGTATCCACTGTAGGCCAGTGACGCTTTTAGCATATTGGTTTCAGGAGTTGGAGTCTTCATTCCTGCGTGAAGGCAGCCGTCCGTCATTCACAGGCATAGATCTTAACCTTTCCCATTCGTCACAAGTAGGAGTGGATGCAAGCACGTGTGATTTGGTGCCTTGTCCTCGGTAATGATTTGTCTTATAATGCTAACCTTGGGTTATGTTTATTGTGCTGAGACCCCTTGCCATGCTAACCTCCCCCACTGTGACACCCCAGGCCTTGGCTGCACGTCGCTGGCCCATTTAGAAGTGGAGTATTTGTTTCCCCGTGAAATTGAACCAAAAGAGAGTAGCGTTTTTGTTCCCTTGCGAAGTTGATCCAAATATCTTGTGGGCACTCACTTTAGTTGCTTATTTAATAATTGCGCTGCAAAGTAACCCTAGGTAAACAGTGGTGGGGGAAGTTTGTAAATGCTTGCTGAACTTTACAACAGGGTATGCATCACATAATGAAATGCTTTTTTTAAAACTGTAGGTGGCTTAGTGAGTTAGATACTCACCCCATTAGTAATCTGCTGGTTCAGAGACCTGAACCTGTGCACCGGGGTTGGATTACAGTGAAATGACAACCAAAGGTAGCTTAGGTTGAAGGATATGCCAGCCACAGAATGCTACCTGGGCATTGACAATGGTTGGTATATCTCCGAAAATTAATATACGTGAATGCCTGCCATAGTCTCACATTCTACCCCAGATGTTAATTAAAGTTATACAGTGAACTGGCAGAAGATGGTTGCAGCATTTTCTTCGTTTTACCAACATCAGCTGCTTGTAACATATAGTTAAAAGAGAAAATTACATATGTAATCATGACAGACCTGTCTGTGAACATGCACATGGCTGTGTGACAGAACCACGCATGTGTTTACCACGCATGCCTTTACAACGAAATATACGTTGAGAAGGCATGTATGGCAAAAACATGTGTGGTTAAGACTTTTCAGGTAAGTGCTACCACCGACCCCTGCTCCCTGCCCTGAAATCTAAAACTACCCCCTCCCTCCTGAAAATTACCCCCTTCCCCCTCGAGCCCTAAAAACTTCCCTGCCTCCCAAGCCCTAAAAACTACCCCGCCCTCCCCTAAGCCCTAATAACTACCACGACTCCCCCGAGCCCTAAAAACTACCCTGCCCCCAGCCTTAAAAAGTATCCCCAAACCCCTGCCCTGAGACCTACAACTACTTCCCTCCCTCCTGCAAACTAACTCCCTCCCCCAGCCCTAAAAACGTCCCTGGCCCCCAGCCCTAAAAACTATCCTGCCCTCCCCTAAGCCCTAAAAACTACCCTGACCCCCCCGCAGAGCCCTAAAAACTTCCCTGACCCCCCCAACCCTGAAAACAACCCTGACCCCCTAGCCCTGAAAACTACCCCAACCCTTAAAAACTACCCCCACCCCCCAAAACCTGTACCCAGCCCCATTTACCTCACCGCGTCCTGCCTCCTCTCTAGATTCTTACTGCTTCCTCCTTCCGCCCATTCCAGGCAGCAGCTAGACCGCACACTGTCTTAACCACGCATATGCGTAGTTAAGGCATATGCATGTTTAAGACAAGCGTGATATCAATTGAGATGTTGGAACACGCATGGCTCTGCCAACGTTTTTCCGACCGTTTCCCCGTGCACACATATTCTTATCCATGAAACCAGTGTGGAGGCAGTGTAGGGAATATCCAAATATCCAAGTCGAGTGCAAAGGAAATATGTGCTTATTGAAAAGACAGTTATCTGCTGTATGGTGATAAAACTGGCCCTAACTTCATGTCTTTAACATTAATGCGTTAAGTATCAATGGGGTAACCCGCAAATCCACTGGACTCGGGTGCAACTTGGTACAAAAAGGAATGTCCCAGTGGAAGATAATCCAACACAATATGCAGCAGTATACATAAATGATCTATGTTGCTGAAACATTTGACAACACCACCTTTTGATTATACCATCAAATGGTTATGATTTAATCTCATCACCAATTACAGAAATCAATTCATATACAAAATGCAATACATGTAAATCTTAAAGGTATTAAAATTGGTGCAACCTAAGAGAGAGGGGGGAAGGGTTGTGAAAAGTCAGTGATGTGAAAAAGGGAAAGAGTGTACATGTGAACATCAAAATTCAATATTTACAACCTATCCAGCCAGATAGCTGGCTTCTATATATATGATAATTCATAACATCAAAGGGATGCAGATAAACAATCTCTATCATCCACGTTTGAAAAGAGAGCAGGCCCTGCCGGCAGGATTATGATGCCGGCGGTAGCCAGCCTTTCCTCAGCGGTCACACCGCCATGGAAAGGCAGGCGGAGATTTTCTTCCGGGGGCCCGTTGTGGGCCCCCAATGTTTGGGGGGGGGGTGGGTGCACTCTGGGGGTACCCATGGTCCCCCCTACATTTCCCTGTACCAGGTGGCAGGCACTGTGCAGTGCCTGCCACGCAGTGCAGGGAAATGCAGGACATGCTCCATTGGACATCGCGGCGGTGCTGCGGGCAGCAGCAACCGCCGCAATGTTAAGGCCCGCGATCCGACCGCCGCGGTCGGATTTCGACCGCGAGTCATCGTAATTCGACCGGCGGTGATGTCGCGGTCCATGCGGGCGGTCTTTTCCCACTACCATGGCGGTCGGGTAGGTTTTCCGACCGCCATCGTAATAGGCCCCTATATTTGTGCTAAACAAATCTGATGACATTAGGACAGAGGGGACTTATTTTTATGCAGTTGAGGAGATATTTCTAGGATGTTGGTATTTTATGAAGTTTTATGCTGTGTTATGATTCCACGATGTATTGCTACATTTGTTCACCCACTGCTGACTATGCAATTTCCATTGCTTTCCATAAAATTCATTATAAAAAACCCTGATTTTGTGGGTGACCGATGACTCTTTTCTCAGTGTCTTGGGATGCTGCTTGATTTCTTGTTGATTTGCTGTACATATTGGACTCGGGGCCTGATTTAGATATTGGTGTGCTTGTGGTGTCTATGGGTGTACATGCAATAGTGTATGTTGTTGTTGTACCATGCTATTTACACATACCCTACATATACATTTTGACCCATTCACAACATATGTGTATAGTGAGTCAATAATGAGTAGGACTTACCTGCCTCCACACTACCAGGGACTCACTGTGTCAGGAATCCGCCGCCAAGACACTGCCAGCACAATGGAGACATCTGTATCAGCAAGGCGCAAACCCAGCAATGGAGTTCTGTTAGCCAGCAGAGAAAACTGCCGACGCGGAGGGGAACAGTCTGCTGATGCTACATCTAAATACAGTGGACGGAATGCCATCAGTTGGACGGAGTTCTTAGAACCGCCGTTGCGGCAGGATGACGGTAGTCCTACCAAGATCTAAATTAGGCCCTTGGTGCATTTTTCAGATTTTGCTCACTGCTGTATCGATCATAAATGCTGAGAACCTACATAGCAAACAATTTCTGAACCTTGTGACAGATTAATTAGAATAAATATATTATTGCCTTCTGCATTTCATTTCACTTTAAAATGTTTAATAAACCTTTATGGTTTTCCTTATTTGCTGCAGACTCTATGGAATCCTTATTTCTGGAGTTCTACTTTGTTAGCATTTGATTTCTTTGGGGGGTTTGTTGTTTCGACTGAGCTCCACCGCCTCATGTTCTAAGGTTTAACACTGGCCCGATCCAGAGTAAACACTTTATCTAATGCCTTCTAGATATCAAAGATTGTGTTCATCACATGTGTGCAGTTAGTATTCACATACAGCCTGAATTTCTAGCATACTGATAATTTTGGGAGCAACTGTTTTTAGCCCCCAGAAGGATCACTGTGCTGCACATGCACTAAACACTTAGGGCCATATGTATGACCGCCAGATCTTGCGAGTTCCTAATAGTGACTTTTTGCGCCTCGCAATTAGGAAGTCGCAAAATGGGATGTACAACAGTATATTTGACACTGTTTGCGATTCATGAGGTAGGTCACAATTTGCGACCCTTTGGAAATTGCTAAAAAACAAGGGATGGTGGCCTGCTGGGGACAGCAGAACACCATGGGGGCCGATTCCGATCTCGGTCGGAGGCGCACCCAATACTATTCGGTCGGGAAAAAAGCCAGGCGAAAGCCAGTTTCCCGACCGATCCGTACAGCACACCGAACGAGCAAGTACGATGCGCACAACAGCAAAAATTCCGGCCGAGCCGTACTCACCCAAACCAGGTCCTGTTCTCCGACCGAGGCGAATCCGGAAACGCCGAATCGAGTCGCACGGAAGGGAAAATGCAGCCCCGTCCGGCCGAACAAGTACGATGCGCTTTCCGTACGCGCCGAACCCGTCGCTACGCATGGCACGTCAAAGCATCCGGGAGAGGCGCACATAAGCTCCGAATCGCGCCACAACACGATCCACGGCTACGAGACGAACACGGCACCGACGAGGACGACGCGAAGCGACGAGGGCGAAGCAACGAGGACGAAGCCAAGCGACGAGGACGACGCGAAGCAACGAGAAGGACGAACGACACGAACCAACCATGAATCCCTTCGTCCCGATCATACCAATATTCTACATCTACTACCGGAACAGGCACGGACGCGTACGGCGCAGAAGGTAAGTCAGACACCAACCACAAAACACATACAACACGTACACGACACATCACACACATACACTGGGAATCTGAATATACTTACACCAGCAACAGCAGCACCATAGGGGCGGGATGCCCATCACCAATGCCACATATGCACACAGGGGCCTGAATGCGCGCCACCACCCCAACCCAGGGGGGCTGGATGCCTACCACTACTACCACCCTTAGCCAGGGGGCAGGAAGCCTACCACTACTACCACCCTTAGCCAGGGGGCAGGATGCCTACCACTACTACCACCCTTAGCCAGGGTGGCAGGATGCCCACCACTACTACCACCCTTAGCCAGGGGGCAGGATGCCCACCACTACTACCACCCTCACCCAGGGGGTAGGATGCCCACCACTACTACCACCCTTAGCCAGGGGGCAGGATGCCCACCACTACTACCACACCTCACCCAGGGGGCAGGATGCCCACCACTACTACCACCCTTAGCCAGGGGGCAGGATGCCTACCACTACTACCACCCTCACCCAGGGGGCAGGATGCCCACCACTACTACCACCCTCACCCAGGGGGCAGGATGCCCACCACTACTACCACCCCCACCCAGGGGGCAGGATGCCTACCACTACTACCACCCTCACCCAGGGGGCAGGATGCCCACCACTACTACCACCCTCACCCAGGGGGCAGGATGCCCACCACTACTACCACCCTTAGCCAGGGGTGCTGGATGCCTACCACTACTACCACCCTTAGCCAGGGGGCTGGATGCCTACCACTACTACCACCCTCAACCAGGGGGCAGGATGCCTACCACTACTACCACCCTCACCCAGGGGGGCAGGATGCCCACCACTACTACCACCCTTAGCCAGGGGGCTGGATGCCTACCACTACTACCACCCCCACTCATAGGATGGACAATGCATGACACAACAAGCACACCACAACCTAGGGAATGCAAGATTAAGACATCCCCCACCACCATGACAAGCGTGTGAGCAGGCTGTGTCAAATGCCTACAACACCGAACATGACATTGAACATACAATGTGACCCCCTAGCACATGTGCCACACATATATGTGTGTGGCACCCACAATGCAAGCAGCCCATGACCATTGTGGCAATGGGGCCTAAACCCCCATCATCACAGTGACCAAAAGGCAAGTGTGGGGTCCATAGCTGAAGCACATTTTGACCATTGTGGCAATGGGGTCTAAACCCCCATCATCACAGTGACCAAAAGGCAAGTGTGGGGTCCATAGCTGAAGCACATTTTGACCATTGTGGCAATGGGGTCTAAACCCCCATCATCACAGTGACCAAAAGGTAAGTGTGGGGTCCATAGCTGAAGCACAGTTTGACCATTGTGGCAATGGGGTCTAAACCCCCATCATCACAGTGACCAAAAGGCAAGTGTGGGGTCCATAGCTGAAGCACATTTTGACCATTGTGGCAATGGGGTCTACACCCTCATCATCACAGTGACCAAAAGGTAATTGTTGACAAAGAAAGAGCTGCAACTGCCAAACTGCATGGATCATTCCTGGTCACAGAACCAAAAACTCATCTGTGGCAAAGTAGTGTATGTGTCCCATTGCAACATAAATTGGGGGAGCCAAATACTGCAGTGCAAATGAAACATTCCTTTGGCCATGTGCAGACAAACAACACCCATGGGGGCTGAGACCGTCAACAGTCATCAATGACACAATGACAGAAGTGACCATCAGAATGCAGAACCACATATTTGCACCAATGGGCACACAAATGCAGATACCCTGTGGAGACAGCAGATGTGAGGTGAACAGATACCATACCATGGCAGCAATGGGACACACAAACCATGATCACTGTGCTGACCGATGACCTAGGAGTCCCAGGGACAGCAGGGAAACACACCAAACAACATACAGCCAATGGCACACCCAAGATATGCCAATGCAGTGGTGCAGATGCACAAACACAAACAGGCAGACCAACACTGTCATCATACACAGCAGGTGAGGGGTGGGGGTGCCATTGTCCCCAGGCAACAACACAACACATGAGGAGAGCTGAATACCAATCATACAGATGTGCATACACTGCCACACTAAGGTAACTCATGGATCCAAATCCCCTATGTGGGCAAGCAGGCATTGACAGGTGAGAGGGAGCACAAAACACACATGTCACACAGGCACGTAGGAACAACAACTGACACAGCAAGTCACAGACACACCACAGCACCACCCCCAGGGCCCCCACAATGTGGTGACCCTGGGCTGAAGAAAAATACCACTGTGATGACAAAGCTAAATGTCGTTCACACTGTGAACCACAGTCAGGTGTCCTGAGCAAC